>CAHIKZ030001279.1:187500-342500 GCA_903632075.3 Acanthosepion pharaonis
TATATTTTATTTTACATTTAGGTTCAACGCTGTGTTTACTTTAAATTACACGCAAAAAAAGAAAATGTTGAATACAGATTCCAAGGCAGGCAGACCCTCACCACTTGGACAGTTGATACAATACAATCTTATTACTTCTCCATTTGAACTTGTTTTCTATAAAGTAAAATAAATTTATATATCAACCATCGAGCTGCATTCATAAGTACGAAGATAAAAAAAAAGACAAAAAGTTTTACAAAATACCCAAAAGGAAATATATTTGTCAGGTAGGAGATGTTGACTGATCACCGGTCACGTGTCGTTGACATGTGACCGGTGTACTGCTTGGCACATGACCTTTGTGTCTTGCTTTCGAATGGAGGTGCTAACGATGTCGTGTCTGCTTCTTCATCCTACAAACGACAGCAACAAAAATTCTCATCAGGGAAATTACAAGCGTGAATCTGTTTATATTGAAAGCAATGTCATTAATAACAGTACCAGCACATAAAAGCACCATTAGAAGCAACCTTTGTCGTCATTTTGTATTGGTGTAGCATATACAAAAACAACAAAAAAAAAAAAAAACAATCTCCTGGCCATTTATTGTTATTGTTATTAACTCGGCTGTCACCGGAAGCTTTGCGTTTTTATATATAAATTTTTTTAAATGTAAATATTTTGAAGATTATAAGAAAAAAAAATTGAATCGCCGCAGATGATGGGTAAGTTTTTAATTAGAAACTTACTATGCATACTACAAGCAAATATTTTGTCAATAACAAAATAAACCATGACTTTTTTAATGAAGCAAGCGGTTTTTTTTAAGTCAGTTGTGTAGAGACGTTTTTTTTTCTGATAAACAATGACAATTTCTTTTATTTGTGGACAGAAGAAAGAAAGATATAAGTGCAAAAGAATGAGAAAGAAAAAAAGAAATTAATAAAATATTTAAAAAAAATTTGATCTCTCAAATTTTAAAAAGAAACATTAAAAACTGAAAAATTTTACTTGATCTTTTTTATTTAAAAAAAAAAAAAAAAAAAAAACCCCTGTTGGAGTTGGCTGTAAATTTTTCATTTGATGAATATTTCAACCTTGTTTTCTTTATTTGAATAAAAAAAAAATTTAAAAAGGATAAAATCCTAATATGTGATTTTTTGAGAGATAAAAACAAAAAAGAACACTGGATTTATTTGAATTTTTTTTAAAATCCGTCCCTTAAAAAAATGGATGTTGATAAATTTTTTACTACAAGATTGATGAATAACTGTTTTTGTCTATTGTTGATTCCATCGACTTTTAACTTAAGTTAAAAAGGAAGAAAAAACAAAAAGGAATAAACTTTAATAAATCTTCAAGTTGTTTATTGAAAGGGGGGAAGAAGGAAGTTTTCATTATTTATTAAAAACCAAGTGAAACCTTGGACTGTGGATATACTTTCTTTACTTATATTATAAATAAATATATATCTGAGACTGACCATGCTGCAAAGACACACTTTGTCGGTCGTCCGAAGAAAATGAATGAATTTGACGATGACATTAATATAAGAGAACAAGTCTTTCACAACGCAATTCGAGAATATGTGGTAAGTTGTTTTAATTTCTTTTATTCAGTTGTACAGTCAAATGATTTCAGAAAGTTTTGTGTCCATGCCGGCATTTTGTTTTGGAGTATTTAAATAATTTTTGTAATATGAGGCATAAAAAAAAAATTATGCTGCCCTTGACTTCTTTAAATTCATTTAAAAAAAAAATCCCAAAAAACAACAAAAATGTGCTGTTAGTTAACAACACTAACTTATGACTTTAGTTTTTTTTTAACTAGTACTGTATGTATAATTATTGATTCATTTAAAACTAGTTTAAATGACTTGTTAATTCTATTTAAGAAAAAAAAGTTGCATTTTTAATTCCTGGTTGTATTCAAAGATTTTTAAAAGGAATTAATATTTAAAAAAAAAATATTAATACTTAAGTTGAGAAATTATTTTTTGGTGGTGGTGGGGGGGTTAGAGGAGTAATTAATTTTTACCTACCACCTTCTAGGTCCTTTATAATTTTATTTTATTTTTTTTTAATTCACTCAAGCTGTAATTTAATTATTTCAAGGATCTGGATTCACACTTGTTAGAAACGGTCTTTTGTTTTTCTCACCATTTACTGATTTAAAAATTGTGATTTTTAAATCCTAATTGTTTAATTAATTTGTTTAAAAAAAAATCTCAACTCTACTTCCGTTTTCTTTTTACATTCCTGACAAAAATAACTTTGTCACAATTTTTTCAAAATCTTAAAATTAAAAGTAAAACTGAACTAAAAAAAATGTACAAACAAAATTTTTAGAAGGCCGATTTCAAATAGTTTTACTTTTGCTTGCGTATTATTATATTATGTTTTAATAAAATCTACATCTGTAAAATTTAATGTTTATCTTTCAATCTGTTTAAATCAAATATCAAGGTATTAAAAAAAAAAAAAAAGCACAAGTCATATTTTAAGGCCGACCCCCCCCCCCAAATTAACATAATTTTTAACATTGGTAGGTAACTCATTTTTTTAGTCGTTTGTGACTAACGACTGACCATTCATTGAGTTTATTATGCACTGCATTCGGTGAAGCAATAAAACTAAAAGTACTTTTAGGTTAATTACTCAATTAGAAATTGCAAACTTAAAGTAAACGTAAAACCTCAGATTTTAAATAAATCTCGCCTCATACCTTAGGATTACCTTAAGAATTTAAATTAAAAAGCAATTTTTTTCCTAGTCGAAGAGCTAGGACATTTGCCTTCAGATTTTAATATTTGTTTCAATAAGGATTTAATTTTTCAATTTTTTTTTTTTTTTAAAAATAATTATGAAGCTATATCTAAACTTGCCCATTAGGTTTCTTTCAATGAAGATAGAAAAATGCGATGACGAGCCTCATCGACTCGGCAGCATTTATATTGGGAGCCTTCTTGTTGGTCTGTTTGAAATAGTTACAGAAATGTAGTCAAATATTCCGTTATTATCGACAAGCGGAGAGAAAATCACTTATCTTATATGTGCCACCCCCACTCTTCAGGCAAGGCAAGGGTCAAAGTTTATTAATCTTTAACAATTTTTGTTTTCTCCCCATATAATTTGAAAATGTTTTTCAGGCCATGAACAATTTCTTTTCGACTTTGCTTTTTGAACGATCTAAAAAGAGAGATGATGTTTTTTTTGTTTTTTTTTTAAACAACTATAAAGTCTCATTTCATTTCAGCTAAAAAAGAAACAAAAATTTAAATTGGATTTTTTTTTTTTTTCAACAACAAACGACCCTCACGTACTCGGTGTCCATTGAAAAAAAAAAAAAAAAAAAAAAATGGCTGTTTATTAAAAAAAATCACTTAAAAATTTGCAAACTTTTTTCCTCAAAAGCATGTCCTTTGCATTTAAATGTAAAATTTGTAAATGAAATTTGTGAAAAAGGCTTGTTTTTTGAAAATTGAAAAAAAAAAAAACACTTTTTTAAATTTAAGACTTAAATTTAAAAAAGTGTTTTTTCAATTTTCAAAAAACAAGCTTTTTCACAAATTTCATTTACATTTAAATGCAAGAGTTTTTTTATTTTTTGTTTAACATTGACTTTGTTTTTAAAAATCATTTTTTTTTTTTTTTTTTTTTTTTTTAAACCCAAAAAACTTTAAAATCCACACCTTTTTGTTAGGGGACCCGGGTCGGGGTAATTTGTGAACATTTTTTTTTTTTTTACAACCTTGTTAATTAAGTGTGTGTTTTTAACATCGATTTTTTTCCATTTACGTTTTAGGGGCCATGAATATTTTTTTTTTTTTTAAGTAGTCAATATGTTACCAATATAAAAAAAAAAAAAAAAAAAATGTAACAGATGATTTATTCTAGCTAGAAGGTAATAGACGGGAAAAAAGCTACTTATCTGAAATAGTGGTCCCGTCTGGAAAGAACTATATTTCATGACATTGTGTTTTACAGACGACGTTTGCGATAATTTTTTTTTTTTTTTTTTAATGGAGACTGCACACATGGTCTCAACAACTGTTTTAAACTCATTATAGGCTTATAGTGGCGTGGGGCTTAGGGGTTAAAAATAAATGAACAGTTGATTTACCCACGCCAAAAAGATTAATGAAGGATGATAATAAAAGCTAAAACACAAGGCCCAAGAGGGTAATTTTAAACAAAACAATTTTGCACGATTCAAGTCCGTAGTTTGTTATGAAGAGGAAATGTTCATTTAACAAATCATTATGATCTAACACAAAATAATATTCAGAAATGTTTAACACAAATGAATTCGTTGCTCATTGAAAGGATGTGGTTTGTGTACGTTCAAAATTAGACAATTTGAAATATTTAGCTTTCTTGGATTGTTGAGAGAAAATTCTTTTGAATTGTTTAGAGGCCAATAATTGGCGAGTACTTCAATGCTGGTTGCAAGGAACTGAAACAAAGCCTTTTACATGACTTGAGACACTCTTCTCTCATTTAATTTTTCTCCTCATTTTATAACAAAAAGAATTTTGCAAAAGCTTGCTACTTTTCTTGGTTGACTGGCTAATTTCTGTGAAGGCAAAGTTATCATTGGTCCAAAAACAATTTCATATATGTTTGCAAATTTCTATCCTCCTTTCTCAGTCCTCTGAATTTGAAGGAGGTGAGTGAAGGGAGTTATTATTTTGCACTCCTACAGACTTACGGCCATATCATGTTGAAACACCAGTTCTTGTCCGACTACTGAAGTTAAGCCTGGTCAGTACCAAGATGGATGACCATTCAGGAATATCAGATGCTGTAAGCTTTGATGTATGGGTAATTTAATGGATAATGGCTTCGAATGATAAATCGGAGAACTGAGTTCCAATTCCTGTTGGGTTCATTATTCACTTATATGCAAATAACCTTTTGGTAAAGGTATGCATCCACCTCTTCTTTCAGCTTTAAATAAACTTAAAAAGGTTGATAAGGTGTAAAAGAAAAAAAAATCAGTTACTCACATATAGGCAAAAGTTAGATGATGAAATTCAATTATACCAGTGTGAAACTAATGCATGTGAATAGAAACATAATTGGTTTGTAATTTTACCAAAGTAGCAGACCTGGTCCTACAAATTTTCATCATCCCACCATGTATAAGCTGAAAAAAATGCATTTAAATTGAGCAGAAATAAATATATTATAAAATTTAAATAAAGTGAAGTTTCTTTTTGTTTGTTTTTTTTTTTCTTCGAACTAAAATACACAGTTATATATATATTTATAAATTTTAAGTTATTCAATAAACTGTTCCTTGTATCACTCCAGAAAATACCACACTCATGTTGCTATTCTCGACCTTTACAAGAGTCAGATAGACCAGGAATGGAGTATTGTTACCATATCTGGACTTTCCAATCCTTAGTGTCCAACCTCATACTGGACGAGTGGTCAGTTCTTTCTATCACTCTAGAAAATTCCTAACCCCTGTTGTTATGCCCTATCTTTACAAGAGTCAGATCAGACCAAGACTAGCGTATTGCTGCCCAGTCCTTGCTTGCATGTCTTGATACAGTTCAAAAGTGACTATGCAGCCTTAGGGGCATTAAGACATACGGTTGCACATGTTTAAGCACTGGTTCCTGTATGATCACCAAAATAAGCAATGTTGAACCTGGTCAGTACCTAGATGGGTGACCACTTTGTAATACTGGGTGCTGTAAGCTTGGGTATGAAAGTAGTGTAATGGATAATGGTTCAGAATTCTTAAATCAGAAAGCTGAATTCTAATTCCTGTTGGTTTCATTAGATTCACTTGTGCACAAATACCCTTGGGATTGGTATGAATCCACTTCTTCTCCTCCCAGCCATGGGTTAATTAGTAAGATTAAATCATTATCCCCAAAACAAAAATTCTTACAATCTAAAAATAATTTCTGGCTTTAAATAACTTGCAAAGGTTTTAAAAGACATAGAAAACCAACCAATCAATCAATCAATGAAATACTGATTAGCTAACCAGGCATGTCTTTTATATTTATTTACATCCTTGGGAATATAAATGTATAGAAACTACAGTGGCCACAAAGTGAGGGATCAGTTTTATATATTAATATAGAATTGACTCCTACTTTATATCCACATAATTTCTTGATTGTTGATCAAATTCTGATTAGTTATGAATCCATCTATTCTCCCCTTGGCTATGGGTTAATTAGTAAGACATGTATCACTAAATCAGTATTTCCAAAACAAAAATTACAATCTAAAAATATTTTCTGGCTTTAAATAACCTGCAAAAGGCTGAAAAGCCATAAAAATCAAATCAATCCATCAATCTTACGGATGCTACAAATAAGACCATTATTTTATACATCCCCTTCACATACTGTTTGCCTTTTTCTTTTATGTCTTTTAATTTTTCTTTCTAGAACAATTAGTGAGATCTGCATACATTCATGTATTGAATCTTAGTATGACTGATATTTGTATATTTCAATGTTATTTATAAAATGTTTTCATGCCTAACACATTCTTGGAATTCACTTAGATTATTTTTACTTCTTCCTTCTGTTATGTTAAGGTGTTCATATATCATGGATATACTAATCTTTGTACTGGACCTTGGAGAGTGGTGAAGATGAACACATTTTCTTTCTCTTTTGTAAGCACCTCTTTAATCCAGTGAAAGTTAAAGATGCTGAGAACTTTTATCTTTTTACCTGGAAGAAATTTTAATTTCTTTGGCCCTCTCAAAAAAATAAACTTCCTCAGCAATATCTGTCTATATTTCTGAGATGAGATATTGTAATTATTTACTTTGTTCAAACTGTTGTCCTCATCTTTTATCTTAATATGCATTAAAATCTCCACAGTAACATGGAACCTTCCACTTCCTTCAGTAGAATGGATCATCAGACACAGTATATATACATTATTTATATTCAGACTGTTATCTTTGTTGTTGCTATCACAACGTTTCAGCCATTGTGTGCACCAGCCTTCATCAGGTTTATATCAATATGAGTAACCTACAAGAAAGTTTGTGATGGCAACAATGAAGATGAGGACAGCGGTTTGATTATAAATAGTGTAAATCATATATATATTTAAAAATTTGTGACTTAGAAAAGAAATTGCTGAGTTCTTTCAGGACTTAAGCATTCATGATTCTCCACAGATTCTTTTTCTAGACTGGTTACCAATCAATACTCAAGAATCCAGCCCACTTATAGCTGGGAAGATAAGACAGATTCTTTCCCAAAGGCATTAGTGTGAAAGTAAATGCAATAGATGAGCTTAGAATTTGAACTCTGTTCTCTGACTCTGCTTTCCACACAAATATTTCACTAGCTGACTAAAAAAAAAGTGGAAGTACAAGAAAATAACCACCAAAACCCATCTCGTAGAATGGATCTAAAATATTGAGTTAGTCTGCAAGCTCTGTATCATGGACAAAGTTGAGCGTGTTTTGCCACTATGACTGAGGCAGTGCTCTCGCCATCTATTGGCAACTAAGTAAGGGACAGATCAAACAGCCTTTATTACCGTATATGCAACAAATGCGTTCAATCTATTTGTGGCGCAATGACTCTAACAAGATAATACAGTTGATAGGAGGACTTTGAAGTGCTGTGGGTACAGCAAAATCAAGTTGGGCATTGGGCAGGCTCATCCTGTGACTGTTGAGGCACTGATCGTAGATAGACAGTTGTTAGGATTTGATCTTCAGGATGACGCAGTGAGGGAGCTTGGAGGTGTGCATCTAACCAGATTGGGTGAAGTGTGCTTTCCTGATAGAAACCTAAACTGGTGCACCACCATTTCTATTGACAGGCCTGACTTCAGCGTGATATTTGACCAAAATAATAGGGTGTGGACCACTTTGTGGAAATGGGCAAGTGGTCATGCACCTGGTGAGCTGAAAAATAAAGTGCCTGACCATACTCAGAATATGTATGGGAAAGAACTCCTGTTGTGGCAACATAATGGATGGTGGATGCCATATCCCACAAAAAAGCTTGGCCCACTCAGGTGTTTGATTCTCTTGATGGCGATTGTACAAGAGCACAAGCAGAAGGTTCAACTGGTGCTTGACTATCTTTTTTGAGTCTCTTCTTTTTGAGTATTTTTTTTTTTATTATTTTTTTATTTTTTTTTTTTAGTCTTTTTTTTTATGAGTTTCTTCTTAAATATAATCTTCAACCTTGCTGAAACTGTTGTTACCCTTAATAATCTAGAAAAGCAAAGTATATTAACTTGAAGTTTGGATTATGTTGGAATGGCCTTGTGCCTGAACTTGAAAAGTACAATCTTTTGAGATTTTAGTCAGAAATAAAAAAAATAAAATAAAATAAATAAATAATGCCACACCACAATAAGTATATAGCAAGTGGGTATAAGGAAAAAAATGTCACTGGGACAGACATACCTTTTTGTTAATCAAAAAGTAATTTTAAGACTTGTTTCTTTTTATGTTTAAGATTCAATAAGGAAACTGATATCTTTTCAAGCATTCATAATAAAGTTCTTTCATATGTGGACAGGTGTTTTGAAGTTAAGAAAATAAACTTGAGTTTAAATTTCAAATAAAGAATCTTTTGAAAATTTTTACAACATTCACTTTCCAAACTATGGACAAAGCTTCCTTATTGTTTTTTAATTTGTGAAATATGCAAGCTTTTTAAGCATTATTTAGTTTTTAATTTTTCTTCTAATTTTTGTTGCATTTAATAATTACAAAGTAAATATAAAATAGGATGATTTTCTTTTACCCTTTAGAATTTTTAAAAATGTCACCTTTTTCAGTTTAAGATGATGTGGGCGATTGATAGTCAATGAAACAGCCTTTACTAGGCTCTGTGATTGTGCAGTGTGTATTATTGAAAATGATTACGCCAAGATAAATATTAACATTTTTAATTATAGCTGGATTTAAAAATTTTAATCAAAAATGATTATAGTGTCATTGCATAACTAATGCTTTCTTTTCTCTTGTCTTTTCTTCTCTCTTGTCTTTTCTTCTCTCTCTTTCTCTTTCTCTTTCTCTCTCTCTTTCTCTTTCTCTCTCTCTTCTCTTTCTCTCTCTCTGTTTCTCTCTCTCTGTTTCTCTCTCTCTGTTTCTCTCTCTCTGTTTCTCTCTCTCTGTTTCTCTCTCTCTGTTTCTCTCTCTCTGTTTCTCTCTCTCTGTTTCTCTCTCTCTGTTTCTCTCTCTCTCTCTGTTTCTCTCTCTCTCTCTGTTTCTCTCTCTCTCTCTCTTTCTCTCTCTCTCTCTCTGTTTCTCTCTCTCTCTCTGTTTCTCTCTCTCTCTCTCTCTCTCTCTCTCTCTCTCTCTCTCTCTCTCTCTCTCTCTTCTCTTTCTCTCTCTCTTTCTCTCTCTCTCTTTCTCTCTCTCTCTCTCCATGCTTCATGTAAACATTTCTGGCAACTAATGAACTATTGTGTACTCAACTGAACCTTTGTAAAATCAATAAATCTTGAAACTTGAATTCTTTTTTACATAAATTGTCTTTTAAACACCAAAAACCTGCATTTCAGTTTTTATTTGATGTCATTACATGTCACCAGACCAACATCTACATTTAGTATACATTTATACACCGCCAGATGTACAACATTTGCCCCTTTCAGATTTCTACTATCTGATCTGACTGAATTTTGGCATGTTCTGTCCAGATAATGTTAGCAAGATACAAATGTTTAAACTTTTTTTTATTTTTTGACACCAGAATAAAATAAGACCATGCATTCATATATTACCCTTTCTAAAGCATATATAATTCTTGGTCCCCATCTCTGTTGCTTTCACAACCGTTTTGGCTGTTGTACTCTCCAACTGTCATCAGGTGTATGTTGATCCTGGATAACCTAGAGGAAATTCTGAACTGAACACTTTATTTAATCTATGTGTGGTGATTGTTTTCTTTCCACTACCTATGTCTAGTGATATCTCTTCTAGTTCTTATTTTCAGTATTGCTCAGTTATTCTGCCAGGTCCTGATATTGAAGAAGCTGAAACGGGTTGAAAATTACTATTAAAAAGAAAAGAAAAAAATTGTCTATATTTCTGAGATGAGGTATTGTAACTATTTACATCTTTTGGACTGTTGTCTTCATCATTATTGACACAATGTTTTGGCAATTGTATGCTCCTACCTTCAGTTGATATCCCTGAGCCAGGTAGTACATAGACTCAGTGGACAAGCAATAACTGAGCAGTTCTTCAAGGAGGTACCTTGTTTTGACTGTCTGTTGGGACTCAAGCTCTCTCCAGATTTCAAGTAGAACTCGTATATCCAATATAAAGATGCTAGAAAAATGGTTGTTTCATTGTACCATTCCAGTAAGTATCTGACTCCCCTACCCTTTACTATACTCTGTTTTCAGGAGACCGATTAAACCAAAAATGTAACATTATTACCCTATCTGGTTTGGAGCTAGTTAGTCTTCACTTGCCTGTCTTAGTAGAGTTCAAAAGCATCTACATGTCCTTCTGGGTATTGACTTATTTCCCACCCTACATCCCCTTTCCGACAGATGAAACATTGCTAGCCTCTCACTGCTCTGTATCTTCTGAGATGAGGTATTATGTACACTATTTACATTATTTGGACTATTGTCCTTATCTTTGTTGCCATATTTATTACGTTTCCGCCGTTGTACACTCCGGCCTTCTTCAGGAATTTTGAACTGAACCCTTTATTTCGCTCACTGGAGTAGACTGTTCTAGTTCCACGTGCCATGTTTAATGGATATCAGTTATCAGTTATCTCCTGTTAATTCCCCTCTCCAAGTTCTCCATTGTTGTGAGTTTGGTATACAAATTCAGTTATGGCCACAGGCACTGAATTTACTAAATCTTATTTGGTTTAATTTGGGTTCAAATCCTACTGATGCCTTCCTGAAATAAAAATGTTATTGATTTTTTTTTTTTTTTTTTTTTTTATATATAAATCAATTCACCCCAAGCAAGGTGATAATGTTGCTAAAATGCAACAGGCTACTTGGAGTGAAAAAGAATGAAGACTAGAATGTACCGGAAACCTAATCCTAAACAGGAAACCTTGTCCCCAAGGATACATGGCCCAATGGATAAAAGCGTTAGTTGAAGTAATGCAAAAGTGACTTGATCCAAAGAGTTGTGAGTTCAATACCTGGCCACAGCAGAGGTGAACAAAGACTTGGAGAGTTTAGTTACTAAAAGGGAATTAACTGAAACTGAGATATTAAAAAAAGACATGGCATGTGGAACTAGAACAATCTAACCCTGTGGACTAATTAGAGAGTTTGGTTCAAAATTCAAACGTATATCACCTGAAGAAGGCCAGAGTATACAACAGCTGAAATGTTGTGAATATGAAAATATATATGAGGACAACAGTCCGAACTATGTAAATAGTGTAAATACTCTATTCCTGTTCAATAGACCAGAGAGCAGTGTGAATCTGACCATTTGAACCGGAGTAGAGGTTCATCTTCTGCCTTTTACCTAGGACAGGCCCTTTCTGGTTAATGTTATATCAGGTTCCAATCTAGTTAATTAATCTTCCATTTTTTTTTTTTTTTTTTTTTTTACTTAGTATTTTTATTCTTTCACTTAGAATTCTCAACTCTTTTAATATCTCAAGATGTTAATATGCATTATTATGACTTGATCATGCAGGTACATGGCTGAGTGATTAGAATGTTTAATTTCTAATCATGAGACCCAGGTTCGTATTTCACCACAGTTGATTTGTGAGGAAGATGACTTCTTGATGATATTGGTCTAGAGGAGGCGATCACAGTGTGCAGCACTTTTGGAAAGTGCTTGAAAACTGAACCATGGGTTGACCCAAGCCTTGTGAGTGAAATTGGGTAGATGAAACCCTTTGGGAACCACTGATGATTGTGCTAGCACAAAGTCACAAGTCATTGTAACTAATGATTTAAGCAGACTGGCCTTGTTCAAACTATTGATCATGCTAGATAATGTTCTCTCTCCCAGAAACTGTAACTAAGGTCCAATCAGCATAGTTGCAGTATAAACCACAGGAGTGCTGTGTGGGTGCTGAACAAACACAAATATGCCTGAGCAGGCGTCTACAACAGGGATCAGCTAGCTGCCCTAGAAGATGGGCATCCTCAGATGTGAGTGGTTAGCTATCTATCTATGACCGGATCAATTACATTGCCTGGTTATAATTTTTTTTTTTTTTTTTTTTTTTTTGGCTGGTGGGTGACATCTTTCAGACATGTTGAGTTGGAGGATGGGAACATGGAATAAAAACTTCTTTTCTGACAAGAGGGCACAAATTCATTTTTACTATACAGATATATATTTCTAAAATACCATGTCACTCCAGGGCATAGATGATCATGACTCCCATCAGTTTATTATTAGTGAGGGCTTACGGCCACATCACATTGAAACACCAGTTCCTGTATGATCACTGAAGTTAAGCAATGTTAAGCCTGGTCAGTTCCTAGATGGGTAACCGCTTGGGAATACCAGGTGCTGTAAGCTTGGATGTGCAGTTGGTTTAATGGATAATGGCTCAAGATTGTTAATCAGAGAGCTAAGTTCTAATTCTAATTGAATTTGTTATATTCATTTACATGCAAATACCCTTGAGAAAGGTATGAATCCACCTTTTTTCCACCCAGCTATGGGCTAATTAGTAAGACTTTTATCAGTAAATCATTATTATCTTAACAACAAAAAAAAAAAATTATTACAATCTAAAAATATTTTCTGGCTTTAAATAACCTTGAAATGGTTGATAAGCTGTAGAAAACAAAGCAATGAACTAAATTTATTATCAGTGGATTGCTATGACTTTTGAGGAATGATAGTTGAGCAGTTGCCCATTGCTTTTTTCATAGTTTGAAATAAAAAAAAAAATACTTTTTGGTTGCCACCCAAGGCTAGAGAGCTCACTCTGCTATTTAACCCATAACTGGGTAAGAGAGAAGAGATGGATTCATGCCTTTTCTAAGCATATTAGTGTGAAAGTGAATGCAACAGTCAAAACTAAAATATGAACTATGCCCTCCACTTCACTTCCCACACCAGTATCTGTTACACTAACAGCACATTTGACTCTGTGTTCCTTTGGATCTTGTTGGTGTGACTGAGAGGGGTGGGGTATGTAGTTTGGATAGCATGTGGCCTTCATATACAATCACTTGTGCTTGCACCCTGGGGAGGTCACTCTATTTGCACAAGCAAAGGACTGAATTCTGACTGGGCACTACCTTTATCACGCAAGATAAACGGATGCCTACTACATCTGAAACAAAGCATCTTTTATGTGCTGTGTCCCTTCAGGACGGAGGCAAATCTAGCCCTCCACATCTTCCTGTCCCTTGTAGCTCTTAATAACTTTGGTCTTTTTGTTATTTCTCTTAAACCCTGTTCTACCATCCATTTACTCAAGCTCATCAAGTATGTTATATGCTGCTTTCCTCTGTCCGTCTTTCCCTCAATCTCCCCTGTGAGTATCAGATTTTCCAAGCCCTCCTTCTTCATTACATGCCCCTGAATTTTCAGCTGCCTCTTCCGGATATTAAGTATAAATCTTCTTTTTGTTTCTATTTTCTCCCAAACCTCATTGTTGCTCACATATTCAGTCCATGGTATCCTCATCATCCTTCTGTAGAACCACATTTCTGTTGCTTCAAGTCTCTTCTTCATCCTTGAGGAGATTGTCCAGCATTAACTGCCAGACAGGAAGACCGATATCACATGACATTTCAATATGCTTTTGTTTTTAACAAAATTTTTCTGTTTTAATACTCTGCTTAGCTTTTGGAATGCATCTTTGGCCATCTGAATATGTCTTCGAATCTGTGTCACACTGTCCATCCTATGTTAAACACTTCCCAAATATTTAAATCTGTTTCAAAAAGGCTTTATTCTTTTCCTCACTGACATGAACACATCTGATCCTGCCTTAATACTCGCAAATCTGTAAGGATTAGTAAATAAAAAAAATATTTAGCAAGCAAGTCTGCAAATAGAATGAAGAAGCACTTTCTGAAAAGAAGTCTCATGAAATCCTGTAAACTTCTTTCAGATTCATCATGGTGCTTCTATCTAAACAGTTTCCAAGGCAACAGTGATTATTTTCTCTGGGGAAATTCCATGTTGCCTACTCTTTTCTAATTTATTCCGTTTTCAACTGAATTAGCTTTTTCTTCATTCTCACTCCCTATATTCAATGTCATGTTGAGGTTAATGAGCCAATGAACATTCAGATCCAATCTCCACTGACTTCTTTTTCCTGACAACATTTGCCCTGGTTATTGTTCAGTTTTCATATGTGATTCTAATTTAGTTTTTCTCTCATTAATTAAGCTGTCTACTCTACAATGGGGTTAGCAGAAGTTGAGATAGTAGTGTGGTGGAAAAGATAATATACTAAATGGGGAAGTTGAAATAGTAGCAGGTGTGGAAGAAATACTAAAATATAGTAAAGTGGGTTGTATTGATAGAGGGTGGAAGAAATGCTAAAATATAGTAAGGGGGATGGAATAGTAGGGGATGGTGGAAGAAATGCTAAAGTATGGTATGGGGTTGTTGGAATAGTAGGGGATGGTGGAAGAAATGCTAAAGTATGGTATGGGGTTGTTGGAATAGTAGGGGATGGTGGAAGAAATGCTAAAGTATGGTATGGGGTTGTTGGAATAGTAGGGGATGGTGGAAGAAATGCTAAAAAAGTATGGTATGGGGTTGTTGGAATAGTAGGGGATGGTGGAAGAAATGCTAAAGTATGGTATGGGGTTGTTGGAATAGTAGGGGATGGTGGAAGAAATGCTAAAGTATGGTATGGGGTTGTTGGAATAGTAGGGATGGTGGAAGAAATGCTAAAGTATGGTATGGGGGTGGAATGGGGTTGTTGGAAATAGTAAAGTATGGGATGGTGGAAGAAGGGGATGGTAAAGAAATGGTATGGGGTTGTTGGAATAGTAGGGGATGGTGGAAGAAATGCTAAAGTATATATGGGGGTAGGGGATGGTGGAAGAAATGTTAAAGTATGGAATGGGGTTGTTGGAATATAGGGGATGGAAGAAATGCTAAAGTATGGTATGGGGTTGTTGGAATAGTAGGGGATGGTGGAAGAAATGCTAAAGTATGGTATGGGGTTGTTGGAATAGTAGGGGATGGTGGAAGAAATGCTAAAGTATGGTAAGGGGGTTGAAATAGTAGCAGGTGGGAAAATGCTAAAATATACTGAGTGTTGGAATCATCTGACATGATCAACAGTTTCAACAATGCCAGTACACTTAAAACCCTCAGTCACAATGACTTGTGACTTTCTGCTAGCACAAACATTAAAAACCCCTGAACAGTTCTGTCTACTGAATTTCACTTACAAATCTTTGGTCAACCAGGGGTATGGTTTATAATCACTCTCCAAAAGTATTGTCTTCTGGGATCATCTCCCTCAGGACAGTGGCATCAAGATGTCACCTTCATGACAAACCAACCGTGGTGGGATTTGAACTTGGGTCTCGTGGTTAGAAAGTGAATGTTCTAACTACTCAGCTAAATATACATGCCTCTCTTTTGTGGCTGGGATATAATTGAAAAAAGAAAGAAAGAAAGAAACCAGCTGCTAAATGTGATCCGAACGAATGCATCTGATTATTGTAATTCCAATTTCTCTTCTCTCCACAGCAGCTGCAAGTTCCCTAAAATAAATACTTTCACATCAATAATGTATAACTTTATCTGTCCCTGCATCAATGGCTACAAACCTTTGTCATCCTTTGGCTTTGATTATGCATATTTGATCAAGTACTGCTAATGCTTTTCAAAATAGATTTTCCTTAACAGTCTATTTGTTTGAGGTGCAACAATTTCCTTGGGGGAATATTTCCAACTAGAATGCTTTCCATGGTGACATTTGGTGGGATAGGGTATGTGCACTGAACATGTTAAAGGTCTCCCCATCGCAACATTTGTTGGGTTTTGGGTGGGTTGGGGAAAACTGGTCAAATGTTAAAGAAATAACTGTCAAATGCAGGAGACGATAACATAAAGTCAACAGGAAGTTGTCTTGTAATACACAGTGCATTGTGTATTTGGCTTCAGCTGTCATCACCCTCCCCCACTCCCCAGGTATTTTCTCATCTCTCGAAATGTTTGAATTAATGATCTTTACAGAACTGGAAAAAAAAAAATAGGATTAGTATTTCAAAAAAATGCTGGAAACACATTTCTCGTAAGTAATTTTGTAGTTTACAAAGGAACTTGAATGTTTGTTTTAAAATTTTTTCATATATAATCTTGTCACAAATTCTATTTTGTACTTTAAGAATTAAAACTCTTTGTCCAGTGTAAATGTGTATGTTGTTTTTTTTTGTTTTTCTCATGTCCCTTTTGACTGATTTTTGAGATGAAGAGTTATCATTATTTAAATTACATTTAAACTATTATCCTCATCTTTGTTGTTGTTATCACAACATTTCAGTCCTTTGTGCCCACCAACCTTCATCAGGTGTATATTAATCTGGGTAATCTACAGGGAATTCCAGACTGAACCCTTTATTTAATCTATGGAGATAGACTGTTCTCATTCCACTGTGCCTATGTCTATGTATATCTTGTCTAGTTTTTATTTTTAGTATTGCTCAGTTAATGCTCACCCTTTCCACTGAATCCAAGTACACTCTGCCCGACACAAGGATTGAACTCGGTTACTATATCACCAAATTCATGAACCAACTCCACAGGACTCTAACCTAGTGTATTAAAGCATTGGTTTGTGAATTTGATGGCATTAATTATGAGTTCAATCTCTGGGCTGGGTAGTATTATTTGGACTGTGAAAACAAGGCAAGCAATAACTACTCTTAATGTTTTGAATTAATTCTCCTTCTAGACTGGCTGCCAACCAAGGTGGGAGGGCTGTATCTAAGTGTTTATCCCATAACTTTCAGTGAGTGAAAAAGTGATGGATTCATGCCTTTTGCATTGGTGCTAAAGCAGTCATAGGCTAACTTCAGTCTGTGGGTTACATGCAACTCATTTGGCTGTCTAAATAGCATGCCAATTCTGGTGAGAAAAACAATGGTGATTTTCTGTGTAGCTTACATGTGACACAGAGCCAAAAAATATGGGGTACCCAATGAGGATCAAATTCACTATTCAGTTATAATTGATCTTGTGAGACAAGCTTGCTAACTATTACACTTTGTCCAAGTGCTCAACCACATACATAAACAATGATTAAACGCAATGTTTCTTGAAGATTTAAACTTTTGTTGAAGGTAATGTTTTCATCATTTTAAACTATTGGCTATTTTCTCTAGGGAAGATCAGGCATGTAAATATCTTTTACTTTAGAAATAGGAAGTGTTTATAATAGAAGGAATATATGTTTTATTTAAAAAATGTTTTTTGTATTTTCAGCTGAATAACTCTCTTATATATAAAGTACAGTGTGTGTGTGTGTGCGCATGTGTGTGTCCAAGCAACTCCTCTGCTCCCACTGGTGCGATTTCAATAGCTCATTCAAAATCCCTGATCTGAAAAGGTTGCCCATGTCTGCACTTAAGTGAGCATAGCAAAGCTGGAATTTGAACCCTGCTCCCTAGTTCAATTTTCTGTGATGATAACCATTACACTACATGCAGATGTGCCTGGCTAAATTAACTTGTCTCTTTTGCCAGATGAAATTGACATTGTGCCAAGCATCTTGCATATTCCATTCGGTTCATGACTCCAGCCAAACTCTTATATACGATCCATCACTAAAGACACTTCAAAAGTGGTCAGCTCTTTTATGCACCTGACTCCTCCGACCATGCTTCAATCTCTACACCATCCTGGGTATGACGATAAACTACATCCACGTCCTGGGTAAGACGATAAACTACGTCCAACAGCAAGGCTTCTGATCAGGAGGTTTTGAGGAGCGTAGAACCACCTCTTAATTGCTGGTATTCCCAGGTCCACCCTGACCTGGGGTAGTAGCACCTGTTAGGGTCCCAGCTATGGGCAAATAGTTGACATTCAAACTTATGTAAAAATAGGTTTTAATACCAGAAATACTTTGTAATAAAAAAAAAAAAAAAATTACCAGCAATAATTTTTTAAGGAAAAATTATTATCAATAATACTTTAAAAAAAACAAAAGTACTAGCAATACAAACAGCTATACATTCTTTGAAAAAAAATATTACCAGCTATAGATTTTTGAAGAAAAACATATTACCAGCAATAAAAATTTTGTTGGCATTAAATAACTCATTGAGGTTGATATGCTATAAAACAAACCAAATCAAACCAATCTCTACAAGAGGAAGATCGGATTGAAGATGGAATATTGCTGCCACATCTGGAACAGATTAGCTGAACAATCATTTTAAAAAAGAATCAGACAAAATTCTAAAGTTATCTTTAAAAAAAAAAAAAAAAGGGCTGTTATTCTCAGCATTCTTCTGTAGAATTACATTTCTCTTGCTTAAAGTCACGTTTTCATCCAGCATTCATTGCCAATATAGGGGACTGATATTACATAACAGATCAGTACTCTTTTCTTTGTTTCTAAATTTTTTTGTTTCTTAATACTTTGTTTAGCTTTTAGAAGGCATCTTTCCCTATTCCAATGCACCTTTGGATTCTAGTGTTGTACTTTCCATTGGTGTGCATAAATAAGTGGGGGTGCTGACATTTTTTGGCTGAATGCATTTCCAAAATTCTGATCAAATGATCAAGCATTATTTTTTTTTTTTTTTTTTTTAATCCTTAGTTTTTATGCTATCAGACCATCCTATTTTTTTCCTTACTTTGTGGGTTCTGAATTTAAAATAGTTGAATCCGTGTGTGTTTTGTTTGTTTTTTTTAATTATATCATTTCACCCCCACGCAAGGTAATAAAGCCACTAAGATGCAAGAGGTCACAGAATGAAAGAAAAAAAACATTGATTATAAAGGATGATAAAAAGAACAGGATTTAAAAATATAGATGATAATTGACATAATATTTAAAATTTTTGAAGATTATACTTGACAAGACAGCAAAAAACCAGAAGAATTCCACAGGTGAGAAGTGCAGAGTGAAGAAAACTATTAGAATAAAACTTTACAATTTTCAATAGTAAAATGATGAGACCTAGCTGCCAATCTAGTACTGCACTTAAATTCATGAAATTGAGGTACCGAAAAGGAAAGTTCATCAGAACAATTGCCATGAAAATATTTATAGAAAAGGCACAGGGAAGTTATGTGATTGGGGTGGGAAAGTGGTTGAAACCAGAGATGCCAGGTCAGGACCAATAACATTGTATTTTTTGTTGAATTTTGTCAAGAATCTCTAGATACATAATAGAAGCACCAGACCAGATGTGACAGCCATATTCAATGGTAAACTTATAAAGGTATAAAAAAGATTCTGGTAATAAAAATTGTCTAGCATGATAGAGTGAACTAACTTTTCTAGTAACAGATTTAGGAATTGACTTGATATAATCCTTCCAATTCATGTCGGTGGAAGACATTAGACCAAAAAAGCACAATGAATTACTCTCCTGGAGTTTAATATTATATATTTATATACTATATGTTTAAAAGAGAGCAGTCTAGTTTTTGAGGTGTTAAAATGTGGAAACCATTTCTTGCCCCTGTTGACAACAAAATGGAATAAGGAATTTTATAAATATTAGGCTGGTTTGTCCTCATTTGAAACATACTTCATACAAACAAGTGTTTTGTTTTGAGGTATGATGTTGAAAATGTAACAACGATAAATAAAGGAAACACTGACCAGACAATTTGATTCCTTGTTAGAAAGATATTATTTAAAGAAACTGAAATACCAATCTTTGAAATTACCAAGTAAGTAAATTCTTTGTGGATAATACAAATGGCCACCATTTTGAAATCTATTCTGGAGTTTGAAACAGCACCAGCCATGATCTTGCAACTGACTGTTTTGTAGTAAGAATTTGTTACTGATGTCATTGTATGGTTTTGACTAGTGTCTGTGGTGATTGATATTCTAGAAAAATCTTTTGTCATAAAGGGAGGAGCTAACACTTGCTTGTTTGTTAAGTCAGTGCATGATCATCATAGCAAAGCAAGCTGATGTTGAAAGTATGGTTGGTAGGGAGTACTTGTCTTATTCTTGTTAGATACACTTTTTTTCGGGCATTGTAATGGCCAAAAAAAGAAAGAAAAAAGCTAAGTGAGGTTTGGAAAATGTTATGAAAAATCAGAAAATTAACTTTATTGTATTCTTATGACTAATCACTTCTAATTTGTAAGTCAGGAGATTTGGACTAAATTTATTTTGAGATTTTCTTAAAAAAAGAAAATTTTTTGTAAACATTTTAGGATATTTTTTTTCTTTTGTAGGATGTTTTGTTTTTTTTTTTTCTTTGTAGGATATTTTGTTTTGTTTTTTTTTTTATTGTAGGATATTTTGTTTTGTTTTTTTTTTTTTATTGTAGGATATTTTGTTTTGATTTTTTTATTGTAGGATATTTTGTTTTGTTTTTTTTATTGTAGGATATTTTTGTTTTTTCTTTGTAGGATTTTTTTTTTGTTTTTTCTTTGTAGGATTTTTTTTTTTTTTTTTTCTTTGTAGGATTTTTTTTTTTTTTGTTTTTCTTTTCCTTGTAGGATTTTTTTTTTTTTTTTGTTTTTCTTTTCCTTGTAGGATTTTTTTTTTTTTTTTTTTTTTTTTCTTTGTAGGATATCACCCCTCCTCCCTTCATTTTAGGATTTTTTCCCCCCCTCCTCCTTTCATTTTGGATCCCCCATCCTCCTTTCATTTCAATTCCCCCCCCTCCTCCTCCTTTCATTTTTCATAATTTCAAATTACTTTCTTTTTTTTTTTGTTTTGTTTGCCAGGAACACAGAAAAAAGTGCTTGCAGCTGTTTTGATTTTGAAGGAAATATTTTATCTTTTTAAAAACATTTTGGGGTTTTTGACTGTATATAAGTTTTTCTAAATCCAAATGTAAATTTAGAGGCTGTTGTATTGTCTAAAACAGTCATGTGCAACCTGTTCTGACTAGTGGCCCACATGAGATATGGTTTATCATAAGGGCTGCACTACTAAAATAAAGTTAAAGGTAATATTTCATTGAAAGTATGCCAGTTATTTTCACTACAGTAGGCTATATGAGTAATCACCTGCTTTTGATGTTGTTGGGGGAGTTTTTGTTTTTTTTTCTTTAGAGAAAATATCTTTTCTATAATTTGAATCCTTGATATAATATTATCTCTGAGTGTAATTAACATACATTGATGTGTGAAATTTGCTTTTAATTTATTCATATGAAAATAATTTTATTTTTTTATTTTTTAGTTTATTTATTTTTAAACAAAAATATTTCTTCTCCAGAGGAAAAAATTATGAATGTTTCCAGTTTCTGAAGCAAAAGATATTTACATGTATGATCTTCCATAGTGAAACTAGTAAATGGTTTAAAATGCTGAGAAAGTTATAGCCAACAAAAGGTTACAAAATTCATGAAACATTGTACTTAATCATTGTTAGTGATGTGGTAGTTATATATGAAAGTGTGAGTGAACAAGATTTCCTTATGAAATTTAAGAGACATTAACATTTGAAAGTGGAACTTGCTTCTTATCAGTGGAATATGAAAAGAATGAAAACAAGTTGACTTGTTGGTAGGTCCTAGTTGTGAATTTTTCTTAATACAATTGGAATCTCTTTTTCAACTATTCAGTGCTGCTAACACATTTCAGTTGAATAAATAGTCTCTGTAAATTAATCACACACACACACACTATATTTAAAGGAACATTGTAATCTGTCGGGAAGCAGGTTGAGGTTATGTCTGTCCAGCAATTATTTTTCTCCCAGTTGCTCTTTCTCGGAAGATAATTTTACAGCTCATAATTTAAGAGATAAAAACAAGTTTGATTTTAAGCCCCGGGCTATTTTGTACACCAGCTATCACTGCATTTTATAACCTTTTAACCTTTTCTTAGAACCTTCAACCCCCCCACCCCCCGGGCACTACTTCCTGCTTCATTTATATTTATTTTCTCCTTGCAGTTAATATTGAAATATTTACCCCTCCAATTGTAATTGTTAACATTCACTTTTTAAAACAGCATTGTCTTTTCAAGGTCATTGCAAGATTTTGATAGTAACTTAAAAATAACTATTTATAAAGGGTGTTCCAATAACTTGAACCGATTTTAAATATCAGTTAAGTTTATAATCAGTCCAAATTATTGGAACACCCTTTGCTATTTACATTCTTCAGACTATTGTCCTTATCTTTGTCATATTCATGTTTCAGTCATTGTATACTCTGGTCTTCTTCAGGTGATATACATTAGAATTTTGAACTGAACCCTTTATTTCATCCACCCAGGTAGATTATTCTAGTTCCACATGCCATGCCTTTTCTGGATATCTCAGTTCTCAGTTATTTCCTTTTAGTAACTCAACTCTCCAAGTTTTTGCTCACCTCTGCTGTGATCAGGTATTGAACTCAAAACTCTTTGGATCAAGTCACTAGATTACTTTAATCAACACTTTTATTCACTGGGCCATATGTCCTTGGGAATTGAAACTGAGATATCCAGAAAAGGCATGGAAATAATTCATGGTGATTTTTCATTAAATGTATCATAGGCATCTGCCTTTGAAATAGGTTTTTTTTTTTTTTTATTTTTCTTTATAATTAAAAAAAAACTTATGATATCATTGATGACTTATGTAATTGACACACATGGTTGCACGTAATTTGTTTCTAATTTATTCATCTGATTAGACAAAAAAAAAAAATTATTTTTCTAATAATAAAAAAAAAAGTTATGAACTTTTTCATTTTCTAAATCAAAAGATAACTTTATGAAAATCGCCAATAGTTTGAAATGAAAAAATTGTTACCATCAACCAAAGTTTGCAAAATTCAAGAAACATTATACTTGATCATTGTTTATATATTTGGTTATAAATGAGAGAGTGTGATTGAACAAATGAGAATGAAATGAAATAAACAAAATTTTAAGTAATGCCATGCCATTCAGAAAGTTAAGCTAACCAAATTTTGTCCATGACTGGTTTAAGATAAATGCTTTGGCTTGTTTTTCATTTGCCTATTTATTTAAATAGTAATTTATTCTATTCATTTAATTCATATAAAAAATTTTAGACTAATATAAATGTGTGTGTGTGTGATTTTTTTTTCCCTTTTCCTTTTCTTTACTTTTTCTTTTCTTTTCTTTTCTTTTCTTTATTTTTTCTTTTCTTTTTCTTTTCTTTATTTTTTCTTTTCTTTACTTTTTCTTTTCTGTCCCTCTCCTCGGGATTTGGGCCATATAAACAAATGCATTGATTAGCTGTTGATCTAATGAACAACAGTCTAACATATTGATATTCAACCTTGAAATGCTTCTTTTTATGCTTTAAAATCCTGTTACCTAGAGATCCTGAGTGCCTTATGACTGCTGCCTTCCTATGTACAGACTTTTGGAGTCCTGGGGAGTAGGTTTGACTGCACAAAATTGGTTTTAACTCAAGAAGTGGCGCATTGACACATAATGTCTGAAATCTTTTTTTTTTTCTTCAGTGTTACCTTGTGAGGTAAATCTTTTGTGTAGGATGTTAAAGAGAAATTAATTTTATAAAAACATCATCGCTTACAAAAGAATTGAATGTCCTATAAAGATTTTAAATCAGATACTGGAAAAATACTTTTATATGTTAAATAAAAAATACCATTAAAGAATTAAACCTAGTTTTGTCATTATGCACATTTTATGGATTCTACCAGAAAGGGTATATTACAAAATCAGCTTCAACATATAAGGGCTGAACAGTTATGTTTTAAACTGAATTGCTAGATAACCCACACAGATAATTTTGATTCTAATGTTAGATGTGCATAGAACCCGTTAAACCTTACAGAAGAACTGATAACAATGAAAAGATGAACAGTGTGCTGCAAAGTCTAATAGCAGCCCGAATTTGAATTCAGAGTATTTCTTCTAGATAGCCTACCACCCAGGACAAGATGGCCCAGTCCGGAAGAAAGAGACCCTCCTTGATAGGCTACCACCCAAGGCAAGAGGGACCCAGTCTGGAAGAAAGAGACCCTCCTATAGTCTACCACAATGTCATAGGCTATTAGCACAAAGTGAATGAAAAAGACCAAAATTTGAATTCTGCTCAGTGATTCCATTTTCCATGTCATTGATAGTTAAGTTGCCCATACATCCAATATATAAAATCAGCACCAAATGGCAACAGCCTGTTTCATGCTTGATTGCAATCTTCAGGCCATGTCTGAAGATCATGTCCACACTACTTATATTTATATATGCTTTCTCCCAGACATTGAGCACTTTTACCTCATAAATATAGTATTTTCTTTTAATGATTTCAAATAAAAAAATACTATGAAAGTATAAAAATAAATTTTTATAGTAAAAATACCAGTAATACATTCTTTATATTAAAGAATTATAAACAATACCTATTCATAATGAAATTACCAACAATGAAGGCCATACCTACAACAGGCCAGGAAGTCACACATTTCATAGCAGCCACTGGGGGTCAAAGTTTTTCAGTCATTTTTTAGCTCGTAATTCTTGACTTTCATTGCTCCAGCAAACAGCAAATTATAGGTATGGCCTTGCCAATAATACATTTTAGCTGTAGTTAAAGGCATAAAATTGTGTTCAAAATGTTTAGATTTCAGCATAAAATAACCCATAGTGGTTGATGTGCCTCTAAACAATGAACCAAACCAAATTGTTTTCCCTAACTTCCTGTTCGTTGTAGCTTTTAGCTGTTTGTCTTGTTCCATTTTCTCATTTCTGTTCTGCCAACCATTTACATAAGCTTGTTAGCTTGGTTATTCATTGCTTTCTTCTTCTGTCCCTATGTCCTGTAAGTGTTTTACATTTTTTTTTTTTAAACCCTCTTTATCCTCATTATGTACAATAGAAATTTTGACTGTCTTTTTCCAATTCTAAGTATGTCCTTTTTGTTTCCATTTTCCCTAAAACTTCTGTAGAAGCACATTTGTTGCCTAAAGTCTCTTCATCTGTGATGAAATTTTCTGGCTTGAACTGTCATATGACCATTATTACATAACATTCAGGCCTGAAAATTATGTTAAAGTATAAAACAGACTGTTGTCACTCATTGTTGCCCTCTGTATCTACTTTTATACTTACGTACACTCTATCCCTTATATCAAGCACTTTTATCAATATTTAAACCTTGGGCAGCATAACTTCATTCAAACATGTTTCATTGAATAATATAGACATTGTGTTTACTTATTTTTTATACTGATCCCTTCCAGTTCTATAATCAGTTTCTTGATGCTGAGATAAAATGTGTAACTACAACGGATAAATTTTGAAAATTCTAAAATAACTATAACAAAGCGCGTTTTTAAAAATCACTATGACAATGGAATGCAGGTTTTATCACAGTTATAAAAGCAATTTGTCATTGTAATTTACCCCCTGTAGATGATCATGCTGTACTGCTTGGCATTCATGCCAGAAGCTCCAATACAAACATTTCAGAATGTTTGGGTGTCACTCTGAGGACAGTGCAGAGGATTCAGAAAGAGTCGGATGAGTCTAATGTTGATTATGAAGGTAAGGCAGATGATTGTTTTGATAAGGAAAGAATTCTCTAATTTGTTGTTGATGGCCTCATATTCAACACTGAAGCCTACATCAAATGCCTTGAGGAGATAGTGCTGCCCCGGGTAAAGAGGGTGGCTGCTGGAAGATCTTATGTCTGGCAACAGGAATCTGCACCATGCCACACAAGCAGGAGAACCCAGTCATGGCTGTCAGACAATTTCTGTGATCACATCACCACTTACATCTGGCTATCTAACTTCCCAGATTTCAACCCCCTTGATTATTATGTGTGGGACTCAGTTGAGTGAGTGACCCACAAAACTCCTTGTAACACTAAAGATGAACTGAAGGCAAGAATTATGGCAGCATTCACCAATTTAAACAAGGAGATCGTCCAGAAGAGTTGCAGGAGATCCCAAAGTCATCTGGAGGCTGTGTTTGATGCCAGTGGCGATTTTGAATAAATTTACTCTTTAGTATTAGAAGATATTTTTGGGTAATTTTGGTAAATATTTCTGTTAAATGAGAGGTCAGTGTTATTTTCATTTTTGTGTAATTAGGATGATAATTTATCCATCACGTTCTGTATCTCTCTCTCTCAATATATATATATATATATATATATATTTTCCTGTCTTTACGAACTCCGGCGACCCCTCTAACCCTTTTAATTACCGTCCTATCAGTCTTTGAAGCCTTAATCAATGCCGAAGTGGTTAACCACCTTACATCCCCTAATCTGCTCTCAGACAAGCAATATGGCTTCCGCTTTGCCCGATCTACAGCTGATGTGCTTACGGCCATCACTGAAATTGTCTACCAAGTTCTTCAGAATAACGGAGAAGCTTGTGCCATGGCCCTTGACATCTCCAAAGCATTTGATAGGGTTCAAATCCTTTAAATCTACAAATCAACTATTCGCCCTTGCATGGAGTATTGCTGCTATATATGGTCTGGAGCCCCTTCTGTTTGCTTCAGGGTTCTTGATAAGATCCAGAGACGTATATGCAATATAATTGGCCCTGATCTGGCATCTCGTCTGCAATCGCTCTCTCACAGATGTGCCGTCACCTCTCTCTGTTTTTTTTTTACAAATACTTTCATGGTATTTGCTCTGATGAGCTGCTTTTGCTGGTTCCCAGACTTTGTGAATTCAAGCATCCTACGAGGCTGGCATCCCACTCTCACCCTTTCACTGTTGAAACTGTTAAATATAGCCACCTCTTCTACTCCAAAAGCTTCATATCTCGCACCTCTCACCTGTAGAACTCTCTTCCCTATTCCTGTTTCCCTGATAGCTATAATCTCCAACTATTCAAATGTAATGTCAATTGACATCTCCAGTTGCCTTGATTTATCCACTGTCCTTCTCCTCATCTTTTCCTCTACCATTCCTCTGCTCTCGCTCCAAATCCTCTATAACCCGTTGCATGCTAGTGGCTTCCTGCCTTGCTAAGAGTGAAATGCTTAAAATATATATAATCTCAATTGCTAATTTTGAATAAAACTTGCAAAATTCAGTTTATAAAATGTCTTTCCCTGTATCAATCTCATGAAACCATGGACCTTTGCCTGGAAAGTCTAGTTCTTCTGGGTGCACATCTATACAGAAGACAAGCAGTTACCCATCTAATAAGTCTCCCTCCCTGTCTACTGTTATCCCACCCACAAAACAGGAATAGAGAATTTTACCAGTTTACAACTGTGCCAATTCAAATAGGTGTTCTGCCAGGAACTTTAAATTAACAAACCTGGAACAAAACAGTTGTTCTGTGGAGAAAATTATTTGAAAAATAATCATACTCTATCAAATAAACTGCCATGAAGGAACTGATTTAATCATGCCTAAAGTTGTATTTGGTCCGCAAGAGTAACAATATAAAATTTCTAATGTTACTTATTAGAAAGATTCTTGTCAGTATTGTTTTAAAGTCAGATGTTGTATGGTGGTGAGTCTGAAAATGCTACAAGGTCAGAAAGTAAGTACATTCTTTATTTCTGTGAAAATATTTTCTCAAATAATGGTTGCACTTGCCTATTTTCTCTACTTGTGTATGGAGGTGGGGATAGGTCATTTATTTATTTGCATTTTTGCTTTGGTAAAAAAATAAGTTTAATTTCTCTTATAATTACATTCTTGGATTAATTTTTTTTTAATTGTTTTATTTTTCATGTCTCTAATGAATACATACTTATTTTTTCTGAAGATCCAACACTTTCTCTCTCTCTCTCTCTCACACACACAAAATTTTACTTGTATGTGTGTAATATATATATATATATATCTGAAGAAATATAGTCTTAAGGTGTGCTATATTTATGGAATAGAGTGCTCAATATCGAAGATAGTGTATGTAAATATAAAAGTGAACATAGAAGTCAACACTTGGAGGCGACAGTCTGTTTCATCTGATGAAACAGTCTGTTGCCTCTAAATGTTGACTTATTTGTTTACTTTATATATATGTGT
This sequence comes from Acanthosepion pharaonis, assembly GCA_903632075.3. Taxonomy (NCBI): domain Eukaryota; kingdom Metazoa; phylum Mollusca; class Cephalopoda; order Sepiida; family Sepiidae; genus Acanthosepion; species Acanthosepion pharaonis. Next base: position 215,528 of record CAHIKZ030001279.1, read on the forward strand.
GTGTGTATATATATATGTGTATATATATATATATATATATATATATTTCATACATGTGTCATTAAATAATATAGACAAGTGTTGTCTATTTTATGTAAATTCTTTTCATAACGTCTGATAAGTTTAATAACATTATCATTAAACAAAGAAAGAAAATCACAATATTGATCCATATTTTCTAATCCAATCTAACCTTTCGGCTTACATAAGCCATTATCAAAGATGACAATTACTGTACAATATATTAAGCAATACATGAACAAGAATGTGATGATAGTCTGTTTCTGTTTACATGGATGATTTCCAAGCAACGATAAACATGTGCATATAAGACGCTGGAAGCGAAAATCGACCGCAGCTCATGACATCACACATCACACACATGAATTTGAGAGTGAATTTGAGAAGTATATATATTATTTATATATATATATATATATATATATATATATATATATATATATATTCTTGTTTATTCATTATTAATAGGGAAAGGGGATGAAAAAGAAATTAAAAAAAATAATTATAAGAATTATAAAATTACAAACAAAATTAGAAATATATACACTTCTAAAACATTAAATATGAACAGAAATAAAAGCGAGTTTTTAAAAAAAATTGTCCAATTTCACTGAAATAGATAGTTAATTCTGGGACACCTTGTATTTCTTGTGTTTTCCAATCAATGTTCATGAAGCCAAAATAAAAATGTTCATTTGCTTATGTAAGATATGACCATATGTAAATATCAGGTGGTTGAGTGGGTAACATACTCGTTGGATAGAAGGTTAACTTTCTCCATTGAACAATCAGTAAAGAGATACATTCTTCAGGGTTTTTTTTTTTTTTTTTTTTTTTTTTTTTTTTTTTTTTAAATGTGTAGTTTGTGCCAGTAAATTGATTGATTGATTTGTTTTTGATATAATGAAAATGCATACACCTGGGTTACCCTCACAGTAATATGATTGGCTGGTGTCAGCCATAAATACAGACTGATATGGAGGTACAAGATGACGCCTATTGCCTACGCCTATGACAAGGACCAGTCCATTACGGTTACCTGCTAGTTTATCCTACTCAGTTACAGTCGTCCAAAACCACTTTGCTACTTTGAACAAATATATCCCTTTCCGGGACATATCAGTTTTTTATGTCTTATCACCTTTTTGCAGGTTATTTAAAGCCAGGAAATACATTTAGATTGTAAGAATTATTTTGCCAATAATGATTTACTGATACAAGTCCTACTAATAGCTGGGTAGAGAAGAGGCTGAGTCATACCTTTCCCTAAGGGTATTTGTGTATTAGTGAATATAAGGAACCTGCCTGAAATTGGAACTTGACTTTCTGATTTCCAATGCCAAGCCATTATCCATTACACTACCTGTACATCCAAGTTTATAACACCTGGTATTCCCAAGCAGTCATACATCTCAATACATACATAGGTATATCGCCATGTTTTGTCTTTTTTTTTTTTTTTTTTATCTTGCACAAAGGTGGGTCCTGCCTGACAAGGCCATATACTCTTATGGACACCCAATTCGGACACTCATGGTAGTCCAAGTACACAGTGTTTTTACTGAAACACCGTCTTTAAGAATGTTACCAATCCTCAACTGTGATTGGAAAACTGCTCTCTGATTTCCAATTTCAAGCAGTTATCCATTACACCACATGTAAATTTATAGCACCTGGTATTCCCAAGCAGTCACCCAACTAGGTACTGACTAGGCTTGATGTTGCTTAACTTCTTTGGTGTTTCAATGTGATATGCCCGTAAACCAATACTAGTGAAGGAATTTTATGTGCTGTGGTATTTTTTCCTGATAGTGGTTTCCTTCAAAGAACATGCATCAAAGGCAAACATTTTTAGCGCAAGGGATCTGCATTCTTTTCTCATGTGATCATGAATTTATTCACCCTACCAAACTTTTAAGAATTACATGATAGAAAATTTGTCCCCCAAGCTTTTCTTACTCTCAGCAAGCTTTAGAACATGTAAAAACATTTTGGTATGCTTTATACATAAATCTCATGAGGCCAATTTTGAAACAGTAGACTTGTTACACTGCAAGACACTGAGCTCAGCCTGTCTTTAAGTACTTGTTACCTAACCTTCAGCCTAGCAGCATCAGAAGTGGAATGAAGCATCTTGAGTTGTAACCGACAGTTTTATGATGATTTTCGCTTTATATTTTTAATCCTATGTTAATTGGTATTTTTCCTGATATTCATTCCTTTCAGTAGATTTTTTTTCTGATCTCAGTTCAAACAATTTAGTGTAAGGGTTCCGCATTTCTTTCTGAGGGGATCATAAACTTATATTCTTCTCCTCTCCAACTTTCAGGACCTATGTTTGGTTGGCCATAAAGTTTTTGTGTTTGTCATTTTACTCTGATTTTCAGGATTTCATGGGGACATGTCCCATTTGTTTGTGACATGATAATAATTGAGTCTACATTGTGAATTGGGCAACCAACTCTTATCATTCCAAGTGTACTTGTCCCGGATGTTACTAATCTTTCCTCATATCCTCTTGGCTTTCCTCAAAGAAGTACAGATTTACATAATATCTGTTTCAATTCTTGATTTGCATTTTCTAAATATTTCAGAACTGTGGTTGATGTTCCTAATGCCAAGGTCAACAAATAGGCTTGTTTGTACTTTTTGTACATTTTTTCTTTTTTTTTTTTTTTTTTTTTTTTTTTTTTTTTTTTTTTTTTTAAACATGTGCTTTGCAGTTTTTATTTTTTGACTACAAGTTGTCTTGTGCTTGGTATTTTCTGATGTATGCACCAATTATGAATAATGATACTTTAAGTATGAAAATAATGTTAAGACATCATTTGAATCTATAAATCAACTTGTAAAAAACTTTTTATTGCAAAAGTTGCCTATAAAGTCAGATTTTGTAATTGGCCTCTGGCAGTCAACACGTTAAGAACAAAACTTGTGAACACTTTAATTACTGGAACAGCTGTAGTGTAAGGCTTCATATTAGAACAAGATTTTAACATACTTCTGCAAGATTTTATATCATATATTCACTGATCAGAAACATAAATAAATCTTTGCCTCTGAAAAGTGAAAGTAATTACATTTTATTTTCTTACTATATTTATTTGCCCATAAAATACTGACAGGGAAATTGTTGTTTCATGCTTTTATTAACACAAATGAAATGTTACGAACAAGATGTCAAAAGTTCTTCATTATTACAGGTTGAGTATCCCTTTTCCAAAAACCTCCAAAATCTGAAAGTTTTTCAAATTCTGACATGACTTGCCAAAATGGAAAATTTCAAAAAGCAGCTCCCTGTAGCATGATTATTGCATAGAAAAATAAAATGTTTTATTAATAAATGTACTTTGTTCATTAACTTTCCCAAATCAACTGTAACGACTCAAAATAATGAATTTTCAACATTGTAGGAATCGGAATCAGGAATCGTATCAGGAATTATATCACCCACACATCCAGCACCTGGTATTCTCAAGGTACTGACCAGGCTCAATATTGCTTAACTTTCAGTGATCACATGATACCAATATTTTTACTGATTCCGATACAATTCCTGATACTTGTCTAAATTTCCAAGCATTAAGAATATAGAGCTGAAGTAGACTTTTAGTTAAAAGCAACTTGAAACCCAATCTAAATTGGGGAAACGAGAGATAAACCTCTTCTCCTGTTCAAAAGACCACAGAGGAGTGTGAACCAGATGATAGGTGAAGCTCTCTACCAATTAGGGTAGACAGTGTCTACCTAATTGGTGGAGAGAGAAAAAATAAAATGGTGAATAAATTTTCAGAATTCAGGCACAGACATTAGGAGCAGAGAGCTGAAGAAGACTTAAGAAGGAACCAGAAACCCAGTCCTAAACAGGAAACAAAAAGTTCAAAAGACCAGGGAGGAGTGTGTCTATCCCTGGAATTGAACTTAGAATTTATTGTGCCACCAAATTTATGAACCAATGCTTTTATCCTCTATTCTTATTATCTTTGTATTCCTATAGTAAGAAGCAAGTCCCATTCAGACAGCTTTTTCCAAAGAACTGCTGTTTTGTGGTAAAACTCCTAGCAGGATATTTTTTCTAATCACTATAATCTTGACCACTTCAAGTTTTAAGGTTATTGTTATCTTTCCTGTATAGGGCAAAAAGTTAAGTTCATGGAGTTTTCTTGCACTCATACAATGCCACACAATAAACCTCTACCTTGAGTGGCTCTAGTGCCTTGTATTGAGTTAACATTAGTCTAAAAAAAAAAAAGCAAAGGGCACAATAGCCAAAATGTGATAGTAACAATGATGTGGACATTTGTTTGACTGTAACTAATGTAAATAAATAAAGTGTTACTAATTACTTTTTTTTTTTTTTTTTTTTCTCCCATGTTTGTTTATAAAATGTCAGTAGGAAAAAATGTTTCATACCATTATCAACACACTGCTGAAAAGTTACAAATAAGTTGTCTGATGTTCACTATATTATTAAACATTAATATTATTTTTTTTTCCCAAGACAATCTAAGTTACAAGGAATAAATGCGTGTACATTTTACTTTGAGTTAGTGGAAAAAGATTTTGTGGAGGAAAAAAAAAAAAGAAAAAAAAAGACAGTTGAAAATTTGAATAGGTACAAATCCAATGATAGGTAAGTAAACAGTAGCAAATCCAAAGTGTGACTTCCCAACCATTAGTACCCACCTGCTCACTTGTATCAGTCTTATATACCTGTTGTCACAGATGGCTGTGATTCTTTGATGATCAAGCATGACCCTTCTCATGCAAATTAGCACAACAACTGCCATGCAAATTTAGCAGTGATGCAATTTGATGTTGAGAGACAACCTTCTTTAAACATCTAATTATTCAAGAGGACACAACTCTTAACATACAGACTTGATTATGGTTACAAGTTTTTTTTTGTGTCAGTGTTTTTTCTTTAACGTTCTTATCAACACATAAGCAAAAATAAAAAGGCAGGGAGTCAGAAATGCTGCCTTTGTCCAAATTGTTACTGTTGGGACAGTTATTTTATTTTATTTTTTTTTATGTCACATTAAGAAAACCTTTGTGTTTAAAACCATTGGACTGTAAAAGTAATACTTATTGAAGGTTAACATATTAATGTAAAAAAAAAAAGTAAAGTAAAATATATCAAAAGGGTTAATAAATTTTAAAGGGTTTAATAATTTCATGGGTTATTTTTTTTTTTTTTTTTATAATTCATAAATTACAAATAAAAAAAATTTGATTTTAAAGATTATATTTTTTCTTTAGGATTTTTTCCAGAATGGAGATTTTGTTTCTATCTATATTTCTGAGATGAAGTATTGTAATTATTTACATTATTTGCATTGTTTGGACTACTGTCTTCATCTTTATTGCAATATTCACAACGTTTTGGCCATTGTATGCTCCGGCCTTCTTCAGGTGATGAAATAAAGGGTTCAATTTGAAATTCCAATCACCTGAAGAAGGTCGGAGTGTACAACATCCAAAATGTCATAAATATGTCAGAGATGAGGACAAGAGTTTGAACAATGAAAATAATTTAAATAAGAGATTTTGTTATTTACGCTATTTACATTGTTCTGACCGTTGTCCTCATCTTCCTTGTCACATTCACGACATTTCAAAGATGCAGACAACAGTCTGAAAAATGTAAATAGCGTAAATAGCTACAATACCTCATCTCAGAAATATTACAAATATTGAGGGATTTTGTTATGTAGTCAGAATTCTTTTATGAACATACACCTGAGGGTCATATCTTGGTTGTTATGGCACCGTGTATGAACATACACCCACGTCTGTAGTAATTTTGTTGGGTGTGTCTTCATGGGGTATGGTGCTGTTCACAGTTTGTATTATCTAGTGGTTTGTGTCATGATTCCTGGTGAGAAGACAAAAAGATTATTTATTTTTTTCCATTCTTGCCAAGCCATGGTGTCCTTTTTGTTTGGATACTCAGTAAATAATGCCTTCATAGGAATAGATGACTCAACATGTGGAATTATATTCAATAATAAAGATTTTATTAATAAACAACAAATTGTCCAGTGGAACCACATTTTTCAACATGGGTAGTGGGTCTAAGAAGGTAAAGGAAAAGGGCGTTGGCTTTTGCCAGCCTTTAATTCAGGTGCCCGCAGTTATAATAATTTATGGAAGTGAAATTACTGTTCAGGTGTGCTTGACATGACAAGGAAACTGATACAGCTGGCAACCAGAATTGGGTTTGAACTGAACTCTCTGCACATTCCAGCAGGATTCCACTTGTGCATCTTGTATGATCAGAGGGGAGCAAACATGTCTGGCACTAGATAAATTCCTGTGCAGATTGGAGAATAGATTTAGATATATATTTTTTAAGTGTTTCACCCCAAGCAAGGCGGGAAGCCACTAGGATGCAAGGGGTTACAGAAAATTTGGAGCAAGATCAGATAGGAGTGATAGAAGAAAGGATGAGGAGAAGGGTAGTGGATAGATCAAGGCAACTGGAAATGTCAATTGACATTACATTTGAATAGCTGGAGATTATAGCTCTCAGGGAAACTGGAATAAGGAAGGGAGTTCCACAGGCGAGAGGTGCGAGACATGAAGCTATTGGAGTAGAAGAGACGGCTACATTTAGAAGTTTTGAGAGTGAAGGGGTGAGAGCAGGATGCCAGCCTTGTAGGGCGCTTGAACTCATGAAGTCTGGGAACCAGCGAATGCAGCTCCTCAGAGCAATTGCCATGAAAATATTTGTAAAACAGACATAGAGAAGCGACGACGCGTCTGTGAGAAAGTGACTGTAGACGAGATGCCAGATCATTTGAAAATGAAATATTTCTGTCAGAATTTCAGTCTAGCCTCACATGATATGACTCACTCATACATGAATTCAAGTATCACTCTTTCTGACCCCTTAGGATTCTCAGTTTCAAATCCTCACAGTTCCAATTTAGAATTTTAAATTTATTCGTATTTTCCTAGCTGATGTTCAGTTTTTGCTTCTTTCCAAAAATTATATATTATATTCAGTTTAACATCACCCACTCTCATTCCTTCTCCACTCTCAACCCCACTACCTCATGTCTTAATAAAATTACTTCCCTAACATGATTATATTATCATGCTGTCCTTGTAAACCAGTTTCTTTTATAACAAGCTTTTATTTCTTTACACAAGAAAAAAACAAAAAAACATTGATAGCTGCTCTCACTATCATAAAACATTTTTACAGAATACAATTTTTTCCCATGTGAATAATAACAATAAAATACCTTTTTATTGGTATGGCAGCACCATCAGTTAAAAATATCTGTTAAAGAATGACACAAATCAGTAATTATAAGGATCTTGAAATTAGAATTGAAAAACATGTTACACTTTAAAGCTACTGTTATACCTATAATAACTGGAGCACTGGGTATGATGAAGAAAAGTTAGACAAGTACATTAACAAAATCAACCTATTTACAAGAAATTTTTAAAAAATTACACTGTGTGGAAATGCTCATCTACTTAAAATATTACCAATGTCAACTGTAGAGTAATTGACCATAGTTAAGTAATTGGCAAAAATGCCTAAAAATGGAATTGATAAAGTTTCCAATAATAAAAAAAAAAAAAAAACAGGGCAAAAAAATAATACTAACAAATATATATATATATATATATATATATATGCAAGACAAAACTAGGCAAAGCAACAGTAATAAGGCAAAAAGTTCACAAAGTGAAAATAGTGTTAATGTACAAAAGGGATACAGTCAAATGATTATAGTGTTCTGACTTCAAGCCAAGAAAGAACAAAAATATGGCGGTTGAGACTTGAATAATGGTCCATTTTATTTAGTTAGAAATCTCAGCATGTATCTGTGGAGGGAGATATTTTTTAGCGGTCTCTCCTTCAGATTGAAACCAACAGAAACAAAATGTTAAATAATAGCTTAGTAGATTATTATTTTTTAGAGGAACTGTATCTCGGCTTTGACTTCCGGATGTTGACAACTGGGGTCAGAGGTGAGACATAATAGGAAAGTTGATTTTGATTGGCTGAGCTAAAGATAGACAGGAGAAAGGTTTCAGAGAGTTATTTCTTACCTGTCAAGAGATGGAGACGTCTTCTGTTTCATGCTCAAAATGGCTCCCCAGTGAGGTGGGGAGGGGTGGCTCCCACTGGATAGTTAGTGTACATGTCGATATGATTAGTAAAAATAGTTATGTTAAAATTCTCTGTGTTGAAGTCTTTCATTGTTGGACTAAAACGATTGGTGATCACCGACCCAGAGAAAAAGCTGAGATAATTCACTTATATCAGCATGCAACATTATTATCACTTAACATCAGAATTTGTGTTGACAAAATGTACTTAGATTTATATTTATCACCGTGCCTTATCCCAGGTCTTGGATATTGGCCTAGTCAGAGGTTGTATTGAAGAGAATGCAAATAATGATATTCGTATATTTGTGCCCTAGTGTCACTTTTTTGGGGTGATGCTTTCTCACTCAATAATTTATCAAAACTGGTCACTATATAATGCACATTTGGCTGTGATGTATGTATCTGATAATATGGGTGCATGGCTGAGTGGTTACAATGTTCTGACCATGAGACCTGGGTTTGAATCTCACCAGAGTTGATTTGTCAGGATGGCGACTTCCTGATGTCATTGGACTGGATCCAGGTTGATCCCAGCATGCGGCACCTTTGAAAAGTGCCTGAAAACCATACCGCAGTTTGACCCAAGCTTTGTGAGTGAAATTGGAGAGGCAGAACTCTTGTAGGCCATTGATAGCTGTGCTTGCACGAAGCCACAAGTCATTGTGGCCGAAGGCTTGAGCGTGCTGACCTTGTTCAAATTGTTGATCATGCTAGATAACACACTCTCTCACAGAAACTGTAACTATGGTCTGCTTAGCATAGTTGCAGTATAAACCACAGATGGGCTCTGTGGGTGTTGAGCAAACACAAATGTGCCTGAGCAAGCGTCTGCAATAGGGATTGGCTAGCTGCCCTAGTAGACGGGTATCCTCGAATACAAGTGGCCAGCTATTATGTATCTGATACGCCCTTGTCAGGGTATCCTGATGGGTATATTGGACTTCATATATTTGTATCCCAGTATCACTTTGGCCTGCTGCTCCCCATTTCAATAATAATATTAGTAATAATAATAATAATAATCTGACTTGTATTTCCTTTTTTTGTTTTTTTTTTTTTTTTTTTTTTTTTTAAATTGTAATGTGAATGTTTTGATTCAAATTTCCTGCAACTTTCAATTTTAAGATATTTAGATTATTTTGAAAAAAAATGAAAACGTCAATGAATTGTGGGACCTTTTTATTTATTTATTAAGATAAGTATGAAGTAGATAAATACTTCGACTATTATTTTGACCACTGTTATCTGTAGATAATCAGTTTCAGATTAAAAGTATTTAGTAAGCCAGTTTATTAAAGTATTTAAGAATTAACACAATTGACCAATACTTGTTAATCAAACTGTTTTTGCAGAACTGTATTTACATCATTTTTATGTATATAATTTAGGTAAGAGATTCAGGTTTTGTCAAAAAACAGTTGACCAGGATATTTCTGGAAGATAAGCCGTATTTGTAATTAGTGTTCAATACCAAGGCATAGAGCATTAATAATAATAATAATTTTTTTTTTTTTACTTATCTCTACTTGTTTGCAGTTTCTAAAATCAGCTCATCAAGAAACAAAAGTGAGTGGATCTGATTCATTTATTAATTTCCTTGGATCCAGTGAATTCTGGGTAATCACTCTCCAGTGGGATAATCTATAATTGTTGAAGTCTATCATATGTAATGTTTTACAGCCATTAGTATCACGATTGAAATTATTTTCAGTGGATATCAGAATTTGCAAAACTCTGATAAGTAAAAGTTTTACTTATAATTTAGGTATGCATGTTTTGAAAGAAATTGTGTACTCTTTATGTGTATTTGTACATTTTTTTTCTAAACTGTTAGTTACTTCATAATTTGAATTTTTTTTTTTTTTATTATTTATGACTTTGTTAATTCTAAGAATTATTTTAAAATTTTTCACTTTGCAATGGTGAGAAAGAAAAACTTACTGTGTGACCATCTTTTGTTAATTATTTTGATCCTGAGCACCTGCCACACTTCAAAGAAAGACATATTCTCAGCTTTGGTTCCCTCTTCTTTTACTGTTTCAGACAAAGATTAACATATCAGATGCTTCATGGATTTTTTTTTTTTTTGTTTTTGTCAAGAATTTAATCAGAAAGAAGATCAGACAGAACAAATACAAAATTTCCTAATGTGTTATTTATTTATGTATTTTTTTTTTTAATCTAGTTCACCCTAAGCAAGGGAGTGAAGCCACTAAAACACAAGGGGTGACAAGTGAAGTTTGTATTTATTTCTTTTTCTACTTTCTGGTGTTCAATAAACCTGCTGATGAACAGGAAAATTGTCAAGAGTCCATCTTACACATCTACAAATTTGCCATTCATCCATGCATTGAATACTGTTGCCATATTATCTGGTCTGGTGCCCTTGCTGTTTATTTTGGTTCTTAACAAAATCCAAAGAAGGATCTGCAATCTAATTGATCCGGACCTAACATCTTCAGTCATTTTCTCACAGACGTGATGTCTTTTTACTACAAATATTTTCATGGCAACTGCTCTGATGAACTTTTTTACCCTGGTGCTCCAGCTACATGAATTTAAATGTGTTACTAGATTGGCATTTAGGTCCCACCCTTTTACTGTTGAAATAGTTAAATGTAACTGCCACTTCTACTCTAACAGTTTCTTTTCTCGCACTTCCCAACTGTGGAACTCCCTTCTGTTTACTTGCTTCCCTGATAACTACAATCTTCAAAAATTTAAATGCAGCATCAACTGCCATCTTCTGTTGACTTGAACCCCATTTATCTTTTATCCTTACCTCAATCCCCACTATACCCAATCTTTTCTCTTACTCTCATTCTCTGTAATCTCCTGCATGCTAGTGGCACTTCCACCTTGCTTGGGGGTGAAATGTTTAAAAATAAAAATGTTTCTCTGGCTGTCTGAGGTATGCATGAGTACAAGACAGATGCATTTTTTTTAAATGTTTTTTTTCATTAAATCAATATTTCTTCTTCCAACGCTTAGTGTTCTTTTAATATTTAGTTTATAATTGTTAAGATCTTTCTTTTCTTTCTCTTTGAATTTCTGGGGTGAAGAGTTATCATTATTTACATGTAGACTATTGTCCTCATCTTTGTTGTTGTTACCACAATGTTTTGGCTGTTGTGTTCTCTGATCTTCACTCGGTGTGTGTCAAATTGAACCCTTTATTTGATCTATGTTAGAAGATCGTTCTTGTTTACTTATTTTATTGTTTTGTTATTGCCTTTCCTGATTCCACTGAGTCCCAAGTACACATTGCCCAGCCCAGAGATTGCTCAATTACTATGTCACCAAATTCACAAATGAATGCTTTAATCCACTAGGCTATCATTCCATGGGACAATTCTGAGTGGGGAATTTGGAGCCTTAAGCCTACTCTGCCTGCTGATGTGTACTGTTGCTGTTTCTCTCTTCTACTGCATCTACTGCCATTTCTTTTTCTCTATTTGTTAAAAAAAAAAACAAAACAAAACAACCTCCCTTATTTTATTTATTTCTATGCTAGGCCTACTAAGGGGGTCCCAATGGCCTAGCATATCCACAGATTCTTTCAAACATCTAAATCACCTTAAGAAAAATGTAACATTTTTCATAAGTTTAAAAAAAAAAAAATTTTTTTTATTTATTTATTTAATTTTTTTTTTTTTTTTTTTTAAGGGCACCTCAACATTATCCTTTCCTCATGATTCTCGATGCACTTATAATAACTGACATTTTATTTATATTATATATATATATAATCACTTAATTATGTCTAACAATTGTATTAATTCCTGACCATTGATAATCGCTTTAATTTTTTAATGCCTAACAAAGTACTGAAACAAATTTCAGACAGGAATTTGTCAAATTTGCTGACTATTCTTTTTTTTTTTTCTCTACTGCCATATTTTGTTAGAGGAGAAAAGGTAAAGTCGGTGGGCAGTGATGAAAAACTGAAACCTTGCCTACATGTGTTCAGTTTTATGCAATTGATGCTAAAATAGAATTGAATTTTTTTTTTTTTTTTGTCTTGAATGTGAAACAGATTTTCTTTTCTGCTCTTAAACTACATAGCAGTTTATAAACAAAAAACACAAACTTGTTTAGTAAAGTTTTGTGTTCACTTAAAACAATTTTTTGTTTTTATGCTTAAAAGGGTTTTGCCAAATCTAGTCTGAGCAATGCTTGATATCTTTCTTGTAGTGATTTGTTTTGGGCAAAAATTTTGATTTTCAAAAGTTAGCTAATGTCTTGATTTATAAAAGAAAAAAAAATTTTCTTTCACATTGTGACTCAAATAATTCTACTCCGCCTATGCTTGATGTGTGTTTTTGTTCAAACAAAAAAAAAAGAATAAATTCAAAATCACTTGCCAGTCAGGATTAAACGTAATATTAAGAAAACTATTATATAACAAAACTAAAGGCTAACAGCATAAATAATCAATTTGATTTTTTTTTTCTCTCTCTTGAAACAAAAAAAAAAAAAAATTCCTCCATCAAGAGGTGCAACATTTTCAAACTGGTTAAATGTTAAATTGTCAGTTTTTGAATCTAATATTTAAAATCATTCATTGCTTTTTGTTAGTGCTTTTTATTTATTTATAGATAGTATCATCCGGTCAATTTAACTAATTTGTCATTTTCCGTTTAATTGCATGAAGATGAAAATTTCTACTTTTTTTTTTTTCTTTCATTGCTCTTCTGCCTTAAATGTCAAATTCCTTCCTATTTATAGAACTTAGAATTGTATAATTATTTGTGAGTGATAATTGTCAATAAAGTTAATTATTTTAAAGTACAGTATGTCACAGTAACTGATAAAGAAAAAGGTAGACAGGCCAAAGAAAACAGCTTGGTAATTAGCAGTTAATAAACCTGGACTTATCTCTCTTGGACAGACTTTTTTCTTTTCTCTTCCTCCAAATTATATTTAATAGATGTGCAGTTAGCGTAAAAAAATATTGGCAAGCTGAGTTCAAATTCTGTTGTATTACTTTAGCACAAATGTCCTTGGGAAAGGCATAAATTCCTTTCTTCCACAAGCTATAGTTTAAATAGCTGGGTAGACTGAGTTCTCTAGCTTTGCTTGACAACTAGTTGACAAGGACATCTCTAATTTATATTTAAAAAAAAAAAAAAACTGCCTTAAGAAAGAAACACTCTGTCAAGCTACCTTGTCCTTGATATACTAACTGCCATTATGGCGCCAATATAAGTGGAGCGCCAATGACTTTCCTTTCCCACCTCCCTTATTATTTCATCCAAAGCAAGGTGATAAAGCCACTAAAATGTAAGGGTTACTGAGGATGAAAGAATCTGAGGTAAATCATTATTAAGGAGAGAAAACAACAAAAGAACAGGATTCAAGGAAACAGATGATGATGATTGACATTACATTGAAATTTTTGGGCAAATAGGGTCAAAACACTCTGAAAGTATACAATTTTTTTGTAGAAAAAATACCAGCAATACATTTTCATAGTAAAAAAAAATTTTTTTAAATTACCAGCAATACATTTTTGTATAAAAAATTACTACTGCTTCCAAGAAAATTAAATTTTAGCATTAAATGACTCTTAAGGAGTTGATATACCGTTAAACAAGCATTAACTGATAAGAAAGAAAACAGAAGAGTTTCATAAGCAAGAGTTTATGGTTATGAGGCACATGACTTGTGATATTTAGTTTATTGAAACTTACTTGGAAACTGATGGCCTAATTTGACAGAAATTTAATTCCTCAAGTTAAAGCAGTTAAATAGTATTGCACTAATTACTAATATAAATTGCATTATGATGTGCTGACATCATGCTCGCATATATACAGATATTGAATAATTATTATAGTAATGACTGAGTTTTGATGGTGTCCCATGGACTGCAAGAAAATAATTTCTCTGGTAGTATCAGGTAGAGGTGAAACTGTTAAAAATATTGTTTTATTCATTTCTAAAAACGGATCATTTTCTATAAAATGAAATTGATACTCACTTACCCAGTTTTTTTTGGGGGGGGGAATCAAGGTGTGGCTTTGTAACCTTATTCAAAGAAGAATTTCATTCACTTTAAAACTTCTGAACATTACACAAGTTGAGAATGTTTAAAATACTTCTGCTAATCTTTTGATGTGTCAGGAGTTGGCAGCTTTGGCAAAGATCCAAACACGCTCTTCCTGTAAATCTTTTCATGTAGGTAAGTCTGAGAAAACTAATCTCTATTGGCTGAATTGTTTTAGATGAAATTTTGCTATTTTCTCATTTCTTTTGTCTCTAGTTGGTTGTGTGTTTGGGGCAGGGGATTACAAGGGTGTAAAGAATAGGTAGCATTCAGGCCTTGTTTAAAGGAATGTTTATTATTAGATATTTTAGCTGGACAGTTAAGATATGTCCCTATTATCATGATTTTTATTAATCATCACATCATAAAATTCTTAACATTTTATATTATTAAGTAGATACTACCAATAATTTGATGAAAAAAAGGTCCCAAACTTGATGAAAATGGTTTTATTGCAGAAATGTTTAAGAGGAAAGACCAAAGTATTTATTTTTTTACTTTATTAAATTTTCTTTTTCTTTTTTCATCATTGTGTGGACCAAAGATTAGTATTATGAAATTTAGTGCCTTTATTCTGGTAAAAAACATTGATTTGGAAATTCTTGCAAAAATTAGATAAATACCGATCTGTCAGCAAGCAATCAAACCCACGACTGAATGGCTTAAATAAACAGCTGCAGTTGGATTGATAAATTCATTTTTTTTAATATTTTAAACTTATATTTGTTTTATATGTAAAATCAGCTAATATTCCTCAAAGTTTTATTTTTGGAAGATTTTTTTTTTTTAAATAAAGAGATTGCAATGTAAGACAACTAAAAAAGGGTGCTAATCAGCTATTTTAACAAAACAAAACAAAAATCCTCCTTCCAATCAATTTAAATTAGTTTTTGAAACCCAGCAAAGTATTTTGCTTATTGGAAATATTAAATTTAGTTTATTAGCTTGAAATTAGAACTAAAATAAAAGCTTCAAGAAAGATTTTTCCTTTTTAAAGATTAATTTTAAACCTTAGATATCATGTATCTTTTTTTGTTTTGCACTTTTTTTGAGGTACCTAATATTAAGTACATGGATTCTTTATCATGTCTTATGTATGAATGGTAATATTATCCATATCCCAACAAGGAAGGCTTAGGGCCATATCATGTTGAAACATCAGTTCCTGTACAACCACCAAAGTTAAGCAATATTGAGCCTAGTCAGTACCTAAATGGGAATACCAAGTGCTGTAAGCTTGGATGTGCAGGTGGTGTAATGGATAATGGCTTGGAATTAAATTCCAATTCAAGTTGGGTTTGTTATATTCACTTATAAGCAACTTCCCTTGGAAAAGGTAGGAAACTACCTCTTCTATTAGCTATGGTTTAATTAGTAAGACTTGTAAAATAAGCCATAGAAAACTAATCAAGCAATCAACCTACAAGGAAACATTTGGCATTCATTGACCGAGCAGCCAATACTGTTGACAGTTGAGATATATACAATCTTTCTCTTAAAACAACTTTCAAGAAAATAAGCGTCTCAAGTCCAGCAGCTGTTATAGCTCTTTCCAGTATTGATGGTGGGAGTCTCCTTCCTAATATTTTAATTGGAGTAGTGTGGAATAGTAACATCTTGATTGTTATTTCCTCTTCAAGTTACATGTGATACCCAGTTTATTTGTTGCTACTGCTGAAAGTCTTCAAGTGATATTACTTTGTTTATGATTCTGTAGCATCAGTCCACAAGGTTTGAAGTGGTGTGATCTCCACCAAAACCTGCTGGCTTCACTCACTCAATGCCATTTTTAACCATTGATCTTTCTTGATATTTCTGTGCATGACATCCATATGAAAATCTTGATCTGACAAAGTTATTTAAGAACATTATTTGAGTTTTCAGGTTAATGTTTTGGTTTTGAAACAATGTTAAGTGAAACTACCTCTAGACTTGATCTGATGAGGTTATTTAAGAACATGACTCGAGTTTTCATGTTAATGTTTTGGTTTTGTAGTAAGTGGCAATGTTGAGTGAAACTACCTCTAGACTTGATCTGACGAGGCTTTTTAAGAACATGACTCAAGTTTTTAGGTTAATATTTTGGTTTTGAAACAATTGGCAATGTTGAGTGAAACTACCTCTAGACTTGATCTGATGAGGCTATTTAAGAACATGACTTGAGTTTTCGGGTTAATGTTTTGGTTTTGTAGCAGCTTGCAGTGTTGGGCGAAACTACCTCTAGTGCAGTATATTCTATATTCAATTTCCTTATCGCCTATATTAAATTTCTTATAACTGATCCATATGCAGAGGTATTTGAAAATTTCACGGTTTTCTAATTTTAAATTTTTGATGAATCTTAATTCTTCGGTTAATGATTTAATAAGCTCATGGTGGGTTCTACAGCAATAAAATAGCTGTAGAAATTTTATCACATTAAATATTTGAGCTTAACAGAATATTGTAATAACGATCATAAATATGAATGCTGGTTGTTATTTTAAGAAGTAAGGGGGTACAAATTTAAAGGAAAGATTTGAATTTGACTTTTTTTTTCCATTTCACTGAAACAGATGTTAAAAACTATCTTCCCTTCTTTCTTTCATTTTCTCACTGAAACCAAGTAGCATTTTTGATGTCTTTTGTCATCTCATGCATCAACATTATTTATGAAGTATTAGCAGGAGATGTTAAACACTTCTATCTTTACTGAAACCAAGTAGTGTCTCTTTCCAAGCAATCAAAACAGAATTGAGGTATTGGCAGGGCATAACCATTGTGCAAACTAATAAAGGGAGGCACATTAAGGACAATTATTATATGATAATTGGATAAATAAAAAATAAAAAATGTTCATTTAAACTGACCCAAGGAGGATATGAGTTTAAACAATAAAACATAAAAATAAAAAATAACAATAAAATATGTCATTATGAAAAAGTTGAACTTGTGCCACACTTAAGAAAATATGGACAAATATGTGAATATTGGCTAAAAGCAAGAACTGCTTTTTCATCGTCTTTGTAAAATATTTAAATATCAAAAAAGCTTTGATAAGTCTTTATACAATAATAGAATACCAAATACTTCAAAGACATACTTTCATGTTGTGAACAATAAAAGAGGGTTTAGTTTAGAATTATAGCTACATTGTAAATAGAACTACCCATCAAAATCTT
This sequence comes from Acanthosepion pharaonis, assembly GCA_903632075.3. Taxonomy (NCBI): domain Eukaryota; kingdom Metazoa; phylum Mollusca; class Cephalopoda; order Sepiida; family Sepiidae; genus Acanthosepion; species Acanthosepion pharaonis. Next base: position 232,898 of record CAHIKZ030001279.1, read on the forward strand.
TAAAAAATTTAATTTTTCTCAAAATAGGTAGATTTCTGGAAGATCAAGTGTTGCATTCATAGAAACCACTTAGAATTAAAGCTTTTTGTTTTGTTTTGTTTTTTTTTTGTTTCTATTAGATGGTTTAGAAAATGTCTGATTTCAGAGTGATGTTTTGAAGTTTCTTCGATGCATCTGCAAAATTTGAATGATCCATTTCTTGATTGAATAGTGACTTGTGATCAGAAATGATCCTTCATGACAATTGTAAATGATTGATCAATGGCTTGATCATGACAAACGACCCAAATGCTTTCCAAAACCAAAATTACGCTAACAGAAGATTATGGTGACTGTCTGATGGCATTATCCATTAGTTTTCTGGAATCTAACCAGTGCATCACTGCTGAAGTTTACTGCCAGTAATTGGATGAAATGCATATGTATATTCAGTTAAACAAAATGTGATTGGTACTGGTTAATTGATGAGGTCCAATAAAATGATAAAAATATAGTTTTAAGGTACGTGACATTTATGGGTAAAAAGTGCTCAATATCAGGGATAGAGCATATGTAAATATAAAAGTGAACACAGTGGTGGCAATCTGTTCCATGCTTGAATGCAATCTTCAGGCCCCTATATATAACATGGGATAATGATATATGAATTTCTTTTTATATATTAAGAACAATTTTAGGGGAAAAATTATTTGAAAATGGAAATAAGCTTACCTGATGTTTTCAACCAACCTGATGAATATTTATAAGTGTTCCTAACTCGAGAATTTTCAAAAGCCAATAAAATTTTTTGATCTTGTATATAAATACTTATGAAGTAAAATCTTGTATTTGCCTTGATAAAGTCCAAGAGGACTAAACACATTGGCTAAGATAAGTTTTCTTTAATATTCATAATATTTTTCTTTTTTTTTTTTTATGGATATACTCTATCTGAAAATATTACACACACACACACACACACACACACACACACACACACACTGGAATCTCAGTTCTTGAATTTGTTCCAAGAAGTCATTTTAAATCCAAAAGAATTTACCCAAAAGAGGATTAATTACCTTGCCTTTCCACAGAATGATTCTGAAATGCCATCAGCAATTAATTTCTTGTTAATCCAAATCAGTAACAATTTTTCCATTTCTTCAAGAGTTTGTGATCTTCATTTAGTCAATGCTTTCCTTATTTTTTCCTTGATTTCTTTCCTGTTCATTCAGCTGACGTCATTTTTGTTTGAGAACTGAATTTTGATTCCGAAACCAGGGCATATTTTCCTTGAAAAAAATCATTTAAGAACATTCAGTGAAATCTCCATTCTTGAAGTTAATTCATTCCAAGTAGTTGTTCAAAAAGCAAAACAATTTTTCCTGTAAGAATTAATTTGTTGCTTTGATCACATGTTTGCTGTTCACTATCGAGTGTATGATTGATTATGGCATTGAAAAATTCTCCACAAGATCAAAGATGTGCATTCCACTTCAATGTTTTGCTATTATTTGCTTTTTTTACTTGGATTCTAGCTCTCACAATTTTACAAGATTAGCTGCTATCATTTTCTTCAGAGCCATTAGCGCATATATAATAATGAAATGATAAAACACAAACTGATGGAGTGAGTAGAAGCCAACATCCATCCGATGTTTGGGGTTTCTTTGGTTTGATTAGTATTCATTTAGGTTTGTTACTATCCAACTTTCTCTAAAACCATTAGAGTGTATACAATAAGTAAAATAATATATAAAAATATGACAATATGCAATATTGATGGAGTGGACATGCACAGCAACAGATGCAACTATGTTTTCAAATCTACCCTGGTTTGATTTGTGTTCATCTGACTAATGTTTTCATTCAAGAACCAAAAAATAAATTTAAGATAAGGGGCGTTTTTATTTATTTATTTATTTATTTATTTTTTTTTTTTTTTTTAACCCACATCATCAGGCAAAATCATCTTTGATTATTTATGGCTAATAGATAAATTGAAATGCTTGGACCCAAAGAACATTTGGCCAGTTCTTACACATTCTGTCCCCAAAAAGAAATCTTGTGTACATCCATGAGAAAAATATAATAAAAAGCTCAATCGCAGTCATTGTTGATAAAACTTGTATAAAAGAAGGATTGTTGCTTAAATACACACCCACATTTTAGATCAGCTGATTCCACTGCCTTGGTTTCAACCTTTTGGTATCTTCAGGAAATTTTAGTCAATTGATTTCTTAATGCTTTATTTTTATTTATTTTTTTTTTTTTAAAAAAACTATCAATGCTATGCTTTTTAAAAAATATAGCATTCATTTTTTAAATTTAAAAAAAAAAAAAATTTTCAGCTGATCCACTAATTTTCTATACTTAAAATTTTTTTTTTTTTTAAATTTTTATCTTTTATATGAGTATTGGGCACTTTTTAATACTACTGTTTCCTAGTCCAATTCAACTATGACCATTAACTATTATATATATATATATATATATATATATATATATATATATATATACACACACACACACATAACTTTGCTTGGGAAAATAGTAATTCTTTCAGGAATGGAGATATTTGAAAAAATCCAGGACACAAGATTTATATCTTGATAAGATTCAATAGCAGCACTCTCAGTAATTTTCCTTCTAAGTAAATTACTTTCTCTTTTAATAAATGTGGCATTCTTTAGATCAAAATTATGGTGGAATTTATTTCTATGTATAACTAATGCCTTTGATAAATTGTTGTGTATAATGTCCCTTTTGTGTTCATAGATACGTTTTTTTTTCTTCTTTAAATTTCTGCAAGTTTCCCCAATGTATTGTGAGGAGCAGTTCTGACACTTTATTTTATATATACCTGCTTCAGAATTATTATTTTCATTGGTATTTTAGGTTCTGATCAGATCCATAATAGTTTTGGATGTGGTTGTAATTATTTTGATGTTGTTTAGATTGAATAAATTGGATAGTGGAGGTACGGAGTTACTAGGTTGTAGTATGTATCTGTTTTTATCTAGTTTATTGTTGTTAATGAAGTTATCTTTTTTACAGTCATATATTTTACATGCCTTTCTCTTAGCATTGTGGATGAAATAATAAGGATATTGGCGGTTTTTAAGTGTTTTCTATGTATATTTCTTCTTTGGGTAAGTAATGGGGGCTGCAAATTCTTAGTGCTTTTAAAAAGTATCCTATAATTATTCCTGGTTTGATCTTGTTACAGTGATGGGAGTAAAAATTGACCAGGTCAGTTTTTTTTTTGTAAACCTCAAACTGAACATTATTATTTCTGTGTAACATGATACCTAAACTCAGATTCAAATGTAATGTCAATGGGTTTAATGTTATTTAGTTTAACAAAATCAGAAAAATTTTAACCTCACTTTTTGGTACAATTAGTTCTTTACATATAAAAAAAAAAAACTAATCTTTTTAAATAAATTAAAAAGACATGGACATCAAAAACAAATATATGACTAGTTTAGATATAAAATTCCATATATACTAATGTTTCCATAAAGAAATGCCTAAATTTACTAAAGAGATGCTTAACTAAAACAAAATTACCTATTCCTTCACATAAAATCATAAAAATGTGCCATTTAATCATATCAATGTTTTTTACCTTCAATAACGATTTTTTATAGACAAAAATTTGTTTTTTCTTTCAGTGGCATTTTGGTTTGGCATTTTGGTTTGGCACACACACACACACACACACACACACATATATATATATATATATATATATATATATATATATATATATACTTTCTCTGGTCCCAAATTAGAGCCTGTGTTAATGTATATATTATAGACCAAACCCGGATATAAGAGACTTCTTCTCCAGTCCTGACAACTCTCTTATATCCGGGTTACTATATATATATATATATATATATATATATATATATATATATAGTAAAGATAATAAATCTAGTGGATCCTAGTAATATAAAATATTAAAACTGATCCACAAAAAGAGCTCAATCTATTTACTATTACAGACCAAATAGTACACAATAAAATCAAAAATTACCTCATATGGGGAAAAGGTTTATTTCAACTGACAAGATTTGTCAGTCTTACTTGACCCCAGCATAGGCTGAGTTCTTACTTGACCCCAGTATACCCACATCTGAGTAGACACTCCATTTATTTAAACAGTGTATTTATTTTCATCTACTGGCCTGAATATTCAAGAAATGTTTTTAAAGAAAAAGAAGCACCTGCCAGTACGATTTGAACATGGATCCTCCTTTATAGGAGAAAATGTTCTTAGATATGACATAATTTTAACCGATTTGTCCACAAAGTGTATCACCAATCAAGCAGCACTGAATACTTCCTTTTAAGCACAATAATATGGGTATCTACTTAACATGATAAAATTCTATCCGATTAATAAATAAAAAATCTGTTACTTCATAAATCTCATAGAAATATCATTACTAATAAATAGGAGATTGAATGAAATCTATTTAAAAAAAATTTTTTTTTCTTTCTTTCTGGTTGGTTTGATGGTGAAAACCAGAATATGACTAATTTGTTTACCAAACAATCTGCAAAAAGTTTTGAGCTTGTTACGGAACAATGGAGTGAGAATTTGTGAGAGATTTTAGTAACAGCCTGTCCTAGATTTTCTTCCTTGGTTTGCTTTGGGATCGTAGTAAAGAACAAAAGTAGATATTGTCAAATTTTTATCAGGTCTGAAGTTTGAATTACATTGTGGAAATCTGAGACAGTCTTCACAGTGTTAAGGTTACCAGAGCAAAGAAGTAGCAAAAAAAAAAAAAAAAAAACCTTACTAATTATGAAGAGGAAAAAGAACTGAATTCAAATGTTTTTTTTTTTTTTTTTTTTAAGTAATTCATATTTACCTGTCATGAGTCATAATGGATGCAACAGCTTTTTCCTTTTCCTTTTTCTCTTTATATTAATACTGTCCAGACAGTAGGCAGTTATTGATGAATACTCTATCATTATGGCAGGTCAACAAGTCCCTCTATTTTTTAAATTTTATTTGTCACGTATTTGTCAATTAGACAGTGATATAGAAAGACATTCATTTTTAAACTCTATTTTTTATCTGACTTCAAAATAAAATGTTAAAACCATTTGAAACATTATTTTCTACATTTGATGCAATCCACATCACCATCAACATAATTTAATAAAGAGATAAAACTTTAATTAATTCTAATGATTACATATTAAATAATTGTTGTTCAAAATAGTCCAGAATTAGGAAAGCCATAATTACAGAGTATTGCAGGAATAGAAGACATGGTAGAGGAAACAAAAAAGAGGTTTATCAAATACTCTTACATAGTATGGAATAACTTTAGTAAATTAAATACTACTCAAATCCTACTCTAATGTGGCTACTTGCCATATTTAGAAGTAGGAGCAGTCCATTGTCACAGTAGTAGGGAAAAGCAGGAAATATGTTGAGTCTTACTCTACAACACCTCCCCTTTTAGTTCATATTCTAGAATCTTGCTGAATATCTTCTTTTTTTTCTCTTTTTTTTTTTTTTTTCTTTTTACTTCACCAGCTGGTACATTTTCTTTTTCCTACCCACGATGCCAATACCACTTTGTCTGGTATTGTGGTAGCTATGGGCAGCTGAATTGTGTCACACAGTTCAATTTGTGGGCAAGGAAGAAACACTTATAGTTAAAATTTAGTTTAAACTGTAAGGCTACCTTCTGGAGTAATGGTTAACAAGCCACTATTGTTGTGGCTAGTGAATTCAATCCTCACTGGGTACCCCGTACTTGTGGCCCTGTGCCAAATTATGTTATACTATTGGAAAGTCCATAATATGCTCCGTAACCAGAACCAGTAAATAATTAATACAGAATGGGTGGAAAGAAACTCCGTATTGTCATGTATGAGACCAAATTTATGTCATGGCCAAAGTCTTGAACACAAATTTATTTATTTATTTATTTTTTTTTTTTTTTTTTTTAAACTTTCAACTTTACTTAAGCCAGTATATGAGATTTAACTCTGGTATGATTTCCTGAGTTCCTATAAGTAAAGGATGCCTACAGGATAGAAACAAGGCATGCAAAATACAATAATCAGTTAAAAGAATAACAGCGAATCCATGGAGTCAATTTAATATAAACAGTTTAATTCAATAACAAAAAACGTGAGAACAGAAAAAGATGAAAAGAAAGAGTTTGTTTTGATGGACATGCAGTGTATATGGTACAGTGTAACCTGGATATAAGAGAAACCCGGATATAAGAGATTTTCTCTGGTCCCAAATTAGAGCCTGTGTTAATGTATATAAAATAGACCAAACTCGGATATAAGAGACTTCTTCTCCGGTCCCGACAACTCTCTTATATCCGGGTTACACTGTATTTAATACAGGAATTTCAATCATGTCAATAGAATTCATATATTACTTATCTGTGCCTCAGAGCCAATATGTCTATATGTTCATATAAAAGACTGGATATGAATGATAAGTTTGTAGCAACAGAATGTCCAAATTTGTGGGTAATTTTAATGTTTCTTATCCATTAAGCCAAATGCTTTCAGCCATCGAAGTTGATGTTCAGGATATATCCATAGGTCATCAATAAAATAAAACTTGTTAAATCTGCACTTTTCTTTTCTTACTGCCTTTACTGCTCCACTGGACACATAAGGTGCAGCAGTTGATGTCCGTCTCTTTCAGCCACAATCATCCAACTGGTAATTCTTTAATTTTGCTGCCTTGGCGTCTCTTTGTGATCATGTTATCTGCCAAAGGGTTGACATGTATGAAATCAAAGATCAAGCGTCGGTTCACCACTGTTGCTATGATATAGGGAAGTACATTTATTCAATTACCGTTCATCCACATGTATTAGTTAGAAAGAAGCTGGGGGAAAAAAAGAAGAAAAACAATGTTCTTAAGTGTTAATGTTGTAGTTATTGCCCTTGACTTTTGGTTGTTATCTAGTGTCACCAGGTGGCGGCTTCTATAAAATACTGGCAGCCATATTGAAAATGTTTCAGTTGTCAATATTCAGATTAACAGGAGGATTACCTTATTGCAGATGCAATTGATTCATTAAGGATTAACATTAGCTATAAGATAGTCTTTCTTCCTATTTTTTATTGGGTTGGTGCATAATTATCAGGCGTTTTTAAACAATATTTATTATGAAAAAGAGAAACATAATTCAACAGTAAGATTTTTAAATGATTATTCCAGAGTGTAGTTACGATCTACTTCACCATCCCGGGTATGACGTTAAGCTACACCTGCATCCCGGGTATGACGTTAAGCTACACCTGCATCCCGGGTATGACGTTAAGCTACACCTGCATCCTGGGTATGGCGTTAAGCTACACCTGCATCCTGGGTATGACGTCCTACACCTGCATCCTGGGTATGACGTTGTTCACCTGCATCCTGGGTATGACGTTAAGCTACACCTGCATCCTGGGTATGACGTTAAGCTTCACCTGCATCCCGGTAGCCACACCTGCATCCTGGGTATGACGTTAAGCTACACCTGCATCCTGGGTATGACGTTAAGCTACACCTGCATCCTGGGTATGACGTTAAGCTACACCTGCATCCCGGGTATGACGTTAAGCTACACCTGCATCCTGGGTATGACGTTAAGCTACATCCAACAGCAAAGCCTCTGATCCGGAGGTTTTGAGGAGTGTGGAACAACCTCTTAATTGCTGGTGTTCCCAGGTCCACCCTGACCCGGGATGGTAGCACCTGTTAAGGTCCCAGCTATGGGCAAATAGTTAACACTTAAACTTGTGTAAAATTAGATTTTAATACCAGAAATACTTTGTAATAAAAAAAAAAATTATTATTATCAGTAATTTTTGAAGGAAAAATTATCAGCAATACTTAAAAAAATAAATAAATAAATATCAGTAATACAGCTATACATTCTTAAGAAGTTGGATTGTACTAAAAAAATTGAAAAATGATTCAAATAAATATATACATACACAACTTTTTTCCAAACTATCGCTATGAATCTATTTCAAAAATTTTGTTGGCATTAAATGACCCATTGAGGTTTTGATATGCAATAAAACAACTAAAATCAACCATCTACTTCAATAACTGCTTTCCATTTGCTTGGAAGACAGTCGATTCCATGGACAAAGAAGTCATGATTCTTGGAAGCGATCTATGCTTTGACATCAGCCACCAACTTATCCAAATTGGCATAAACTTTGTTTATCTGCCAATTTTTCAATGATCGATTCATATGGTAGTCCGTAGGCGCTTCTGTAGGAGAATATGGGGAATATGGAAGAAGTTCCCAGCCCTTATTTGCGATACATTTGACAATACGGTGCTCAACATGTGGATACACATTATCATGGTGGAAGAAAATATGGTTCTTTTTTTGTGCTGTATTTTTGTCTCAATTGCAACGTGAAGACAGTCAAGTTGAGCCAGATAGACATTGCTGTTGATGTTCAATTGCTGCTTGTTGTTTTTGTCTGGAATCCACCACTGTTGATGCTCATCATTGTCATTCCACCAATACCTAAATCCCGTTTGAGATGATTTCCCAATGGATAATTCCACTTCTGTTCCATCAAACACACCACAATGCCTTCATAAAGTACATGTTTTTCGGTATTCCTTTTGGTGAAACTCCTAGCAAAACACAGACCTTCTTTCTTTTGACATTTCTCAAGAGAAGCCATGATTCATCCCCAGTGACAAGATTTTTCAGAAAGGGAGCTTGCTTGTTTCGTTGCAGCAAATCAATGAAAATTCAAGCATGTTTAGCTTTGTTGTTGGAGAGTTTGTGATGGACCCATCCAGCCAATTTACATACATTTCCAAGCTTTTTGTGACAACGAACAATGGTCTACATTGAAGTCTTCGGCCAGCATTCGAGTTGTCAAGCTTTTGTCCTCTTCCACACATGCCAAAAGTGCCTGGTCATCGAAATCCAATGGTTGACCTCTTCCTTGCTTATCTTCCAAGCTAGTGTCACTAGATTTGAAATGAGCAAACCATTCCCTGCATCAATGTTCACTGAGTGTTCCTTCACCAAAAAGTTTGAGATTGCAAAATGACTGCGCTGCTTTCCATCCTCTTTTGAAGAAGTAAGGCATAATATGACGAATATGAGTATGATTATCGACCTGCATTTTTATAACCTGAAAATAAGATTTTTTTTTTTTTTTTTTTTTTTTATTTAAAAAAAAAAAGGTAAACAAAACAGCAATTTTTATTAACAAATAACTCACCTACAAAAGCGCCTGATAATTATGCACCAACCTAATACGTACTATCAGGTTACGCTATTTAAAATTATTAGCTTTATTGATTCTTGGTCAATTTTTGTAAAACTTGTTTTATTTATGAACAGTATAATGATAGAAGTACAGTGTTAAAATCCTACATAGGCACCAGCGTTGTCCATCAGTCTTTGTAATCATCTGGGTATATTCTTGAACATTTCTTGAAGTTTTGAGCGTTTTCTTCCAATCTGGATGTTGAAGAATAACTGCTTCTGTGGGTATCTACTATGGATCCAGTATTCATCAGTTTGAAATGACAATTTCTGATGGTTTTGGCACCTACTGAAGCACGACATCTATAAACATTTGCCACCATCTCTGCACTTGTACCACAGACTGCCACGTTTCATAATGAGATGCTAGCTGAACATGCTAATGCAGTCTTAAGTGTTATGCCATTCTGGGCTACAGTTGTTACTGAAATAAAAACACAAATTAGCAATGAAATTCTACCACTTTTGGGATACCAATATATTTTATTTCATGCAAATGTGGTGATGTTAACAAAAGTTATCAGTAATATTCAACCCACCCACTATATTCAGAAGCCACTAAATGCTCCCTTACTTATGGCCTTGTACTAAACTATACTTATTGAATATTTATTGTGCACTTCATTGTGGTATAATTGTCTGCTTGTAAATCATTACTATTGATCTCAATCCTTATACCAAAACTAGTATTTGTAAATAACTGTATTGGGCCTAGTGTCTACTGTTGGTTTACTTGTCTTTTGTACTACCTTTTTATTAATCATTTCAAATATTTTGGTTTTTCAACCTTAAACTATCCAATCTTGACTGGAATTGCTTACCATTTCCTTCACTTTCCAGACAGTTGTATTTTTGCAACTTGGATTTGATCTGTATTTTCTTTGAATAAACTGTTAATTCCACAAGATAAACAAACTTTTAGCTAAATCTAATTTACTTTCTTACAGAAACAGAACCTGAATAATTCATGATTTCAAAAGATCAATAGACAAAGATACATGTAAATCTCTTACATTTTATAAATTGTAAATTTCGTGTTTGTGTTTCAAGAATGAAGATTTGATGACTGGTTTCATTTTGAGCTTGTCCTTTTTCTGATTTTTAACTCTCACTTTTTCAGAAGCATAAAATATAAAAACCTTTCAAATAAATTTGGAATTACTTCTTAAATATATACTGCTTGATGTTGAGTGCTGCTTTCAAAATTTTCTAAAGAAACTAATGGATATTCATTAATTTGACAGATTTTTTTTATCACCTTAAAATAAACTTTATTTTTAGTGGATACTCGTATTTGAATAGACGTTCTGTTTATTAAATCGTATATTTACTTCCATCTACCAGCAATGTTAGCAAATTCCTATTAAAAAAAATTCTCCTGCCAGAGAGCATAAATTTTTCTTTAATAAAGATTGCTTGAACATTTAGGCTGATTATTTTTAAAGGATTTGAAATTCTGATTCTGGAAGTTTTTCATAAAACTATTTTAAAACGAGCACAAAGTGCTGTTTTTTTTTTTTTTTTTTTTTTTTTCATACTCTTCCACCCCACCTTTTTCTATTTTTCCTTTCTTTCTCTCCCTCTCTTGTCTACACTATCCTCATCCCTTGTCTACTTTCCACTTTTTTCCTTTCCCTCCTGTTTATTTTCCCTCGCCCCCCGTTTCCACTCGCCCTCCCCTGTTTACTTCTCTTCCACCCCCTCCCCCGTTTACTTTCCATTCGCCCCTCCCCTGTTTACTTTCCACTCGCCCCCTCCCCGTTTACTTTCCACTCGCCCCTCCCTGTTTACTTTCCACTCGCCCCTCCCCGTTTACTTTCCACTCGCCCCTCCCCTGTTTACTTTTCGCCCCCTCCCCATTTTCCACCCCCTCCCATCTGCTGCTTCCCCCTCTCTCCTATCTACTTTAATCTTTTCCCCTCTCCTGTTTTCCCCCCCTACAATCTAATTTCTTTCCACCCCCCACTCCAATCCTTGTTTACTTTTCTCTACTCCCTGTCTCTCACTCCCCTATCCATTCCCTCTTCATCTCAACTTCTCACCTCCTTTCCCTCCACCCCCAATACCATGATTGTGAGTAAAATGGATAGTCCAAGAATGTGAGTTATGTATCGGGACAAAAACAATCAAGTAAATATGAAAATTCTGGGTTGTACAGAAGACAGCATAAATAAATGTGACCCAGAAATTCAAAGGTGCAAAAGAAAAAGAAAGGAAGGAAATGTAAAAGATATTATCCTATTCAATTTCTGAAAGTTACTAAAGAATTAAGAACATTTCAAACAAAGAAAGTTCAGTGATGCTATATGATGTCTCCATTCCAGTATGGCGGCAGTCATAAAAAGAAGTAAAGATTTGAAGTGTCTGAGATTTTGTGAATACCATAGACAGGCCAGATAACAAAAAGAATAGGAATTACCAAGAAAAAAACAAAAAAACTTGATAACAATTAAGAGTGATAAATATTATGAGGAAAGAAAGCTTAGAGAATTTAATACTCACAGAGCACATAGATGATGAGAAGCAGAGGGAAACGATAATTAACTTACTTGATAAGTTTGAGCAAATGGTTGAATAAGTGTGGAGAGCCATCTTCCTGAATGGACATGGCACATAGAAAATGAATGAATTTGGAGATTTTTTTTTCTAATGAAATAGAGGTTCAGCCCAATGATAACACAAGACTTGAATCTTTCATATTTCACATTTTATTCACTCTAATATTTCATCATTTCCTATTAGCCAGTGTATGTGTGCAGTTCCTGAAGCCTCTTGTCCAAACATGGACCTTACATTTTCCTGTGTGATATCTGAGAGACTGCCAAACTCCTCTCTGGGGTGGTTGTTTATATATCTATTTCTGTCACACAGCTTGCTTCCTTGCTTGCAATGCATTCACATTGGGAAAGATATGAATCTATCCCTACCACCACATAGGTTTTGTATCTGGAATATATATATATATATATATATATATATATATATATATATATATATATATATATGACTACATCAATAAAACAGTTATTTGTCTGAAGTCCCTTCTATAGGCCAAACTCATCACGCTAGAGGTTTTTTTTGTCATTCAATTACCTATCAGGGTTACAAATGTTGAATTAACTCTTCCTCTATTGAGATTCTTTGTCTCTTGAAGCTACAGTCTGTCCATTAATTTTCTAAGGGGTTATTCTTCAAATAAATGAAGAGTGTGTAGCAACAAAAAAAAAAATGACATACATGCAGAATAATGTTGACAGACTTTTGAACAAAAAGTAATCCTGAAACTCTAAGTTTGGTAGGATTTTAAAAATTTCCTAATTTTGCCACAATCATCCAACAAATGACTTCATCTTGAAACCTAGCATAGGTCAAAAGGATAGCAAAGTTGGTCTTGGTACGTTTGAGGAGTTTATGTTGAATACTTGGGAGGGTGACTAAAATCATGTTTTCTGATTAATGATTTTTATTTCTCTATTGATCATTTCCTGTACTATTCCATATTTGGCTTGTCACTCTTTGATTCAGGCTTCCATCTTGTCTACTTTATACTTACATTGACTTTGATCACTCTTTACCATCACCAAACAGTGTTGTTTCTTACACTTATTAAACATCCACCTGCAGTCAATCAAGGATTCCTGGTAAAAGAAAATACTTTCTCATTTAGTATTTTCCAAAAACTACTATTTCTGCTTAGTCAAAATTTAAAATTAATTATTGATATTCATCTATCCATCATTTGGATATTTTAAAACCTTGCTAAATAAAATTAAAAAAAAAAAAGGTGTCCTCTGAGAAATTTCAAAGTACTTTTGCAGTTGAAATTACTCAATCTAACCATAAGTTCTATGTTAACAGTTTCTTGTCTAGCATTCCTCGCTTGTGAAACTTTTGGATTCTTGCTTTCAAGTCTAGGTTTTTTTTCTGTTAATTCATCCCAAAATAAAAATAATTTATATTTACTAAAATTCACACCAAATTCACGCTCCCAGAGTGAGGCCCTTCTATTCCACTCCGGTTGAGTTGACCTTTGTGATTGCCCCAAATATGGGTCACTCATGGGTGCAATTTTTAAGTATGGGGTCTGCATTCATGCTCACCTCAATAAACAAGCCAAAAACAGTTGTTTTTTTTTCTTTTCTGTTTTTTTTCTTTTCTGTTTTTTTTTCTTTTCTGTTTTTTCTTCTTTTCTGTTTTTCTTTTCTTTTCTGTTTTTTTTTCTTTTCTGTTTTTCTTTTCTTTTCTGTTTTTCTTTTCTTTTCTGTTTTTCTTTTCTTTTCTGTTTTTCTTTTCTTTTCTGTTTTTTTTCTTCTTTTCTGTTTTTTTTTTCTTTTCTGTTTTTTAAATTGTAAAACATTCCCTGTCAGTACCTCAAATATCATCTGCACTTATGAAATGTGAATAACTCCCTAATTTTTCAGAATTTTTCATTCTGAGAGTTGGAGTTGTTGCAAGACTAGCTAAACAAATTTTGATTTAAAATTTATAATTTCTTAGGGTGAATTAACAGAAAAGTTCCCCAGTTCACTTTGATCTTCAAAAATTTAAATGAAATGCTAACTGTTATCTTCTGTCTTAATTCCTTTTCTTTTATTGTCCTTTCTCCTTAATGTTTTTTTTTTCTTTTTTAGATTCTTTCACTCAGTAACCCTTGTTTTTAGTGGCTTTTATCACCTTGCTTGGGGATGAAATGATTTAAAAAAAAAAAAAAAAAAAAAATTTCCTCCAAAAAAAATCCTTCCTTAATTTATTGCTTACCAAAAATAGATAGTGGGCTCATAATCAATTTATCAAAACTATTCTCCTTCCTCTGATGTCCTAGTTCAACCAGATTCAAAAAATACCTTTAGCATGTTTTCTAAATATTTTTAAGGCCATGTGAAAATAAAAGCCAGGATCATCAAGTATCTATCCTATTTTTGTTTGCTGTTAACAAATCTCACATTTTTAATCAACTGACCCAAATATTATTTACTGTGAGACCAATATCCTCATCTTTGTTGTTGTTATCTCAACATTTTGGCTATAGTGCCCACCAGCCTTAATCAGGTGACTGTCATTCCATTTAACTGCCAGAATATTTCAAACTGAGCCCTTTATTTAATTTACAGGGATAGATTGTTCTCATTCTATGTCTAGGGATATTTCATATTGTTATTTTTTTTTTAGTACTGTTCATTTATTGTCAGGCCTGTTTCCTCTGAGCCTGTACTGCTCAGCCCGGGAATTGAACTCACAATTACTCTGCTACCAGATTCATAAACCAGTAGTGGATGTGCAGGTGGTGTAACAGATAATAGCTTGGAATGTGAAATCAGAGAGCAGTTTGAAATCTAACTGACTTCATTGCATTCATTTACACAGAAATACCTTTGTGTATCCATCTCCTCCCCCAGCTATGGATTAAATAGTAACACTTGAATCTGAAAAAAAATCATTCTCAAAAAAAAAATAATGCAATATACACTCACAAAGAAAAAAAAAATTATAATCAAATATATATTTTGGCTTTAAATAACCCAAAGGTTTGATAAACTGTAAAAAATCAATCAATCAGAAACAAGTGTGTTAATCTTCTAGATTATTGTCTTGTGAGACAGTCCTGAATTTTTCAACTCGATATTCTTATTGCTTCCTCTGTTTTGTATCCTGTTTAAATTTTGGGTTTTGCAGAAATTTAGATTTGCAATCTTAGCTCTAATAAATAACTTAAAATTTTTCAATTGAAGTAATTCTAACTTGCTTGTAAGATCAGAGTTTGCTTTCTAGTCTCTTTTCATTAAACCCCTGAGTTTAACCCTATTATGACTGGCTGTTAGCTGTAGACTTTACTTATAAAATCCACACTAGTCATATCGTTTTACTTATTCCCATTTCTAAGAATTTGGGTGTGGGACAAGATTACAAATTCTCACTGAATTTGAAGAATTTTCTCTTTTCTGTCCCTGTTGCCTTTCTCTCCCTCCCACCTCTCCTCCGCCTTTCTCTCCCTCCCACCTCTCTGTCACAGTTACAGAAGATAAATTAACAGCATGTATCATAGATGCATAATCTTTTTAGTAATGAAGGCCTTGTCAAAAGTTAAATAACATTGGTTTGTGATGAGTCAGCAAATTTTTATTTATTGACAGGAAGAAGTTAATTATTGATTCTACTTAATTTTATTTAATAACATTATACATGAATAAATTATACAAATATCTACATATCACATAATTGTGTGTGTGTTTTACTCTTCAGAGAGCAAAACTTTGAATTAAGGCAGAGGTGCCAATATGTATGACATTTGTTCTGACACTCGTGTCAAATATCTGCTGAACTTCACTTTCTACAAATCATTTAAATATACATGTTCTACAACTGAAAGAATAAGATTTTCTTGTCAGTCTTATTAGGAATTTGGCTGGCCTGATTGTTGCAAACTAAGAAAGTCTGAATTGTGGCAGTTGACTGAATGGGTCAGAAAATTAACTCAAGTGTTTAATGAATAATATGCTTGCTCTTGCAAGTGTTCACTAATTGCTTCCATTTTTGTTTTAAGGAGAATATGGCTACTTCCTGTTTTTCTTGTGCTGCTGCAGATAGAATTTACTTTAACCAAAAATCCCTTCCACTGACACTTGTTTAGGTTGAAGTGGTTGATTTATCAGGTTTTTTTTTTTTTTCCATAATATAAGCCTCTACTTGGTTCAGGGATAGTTAAATATTGATCCTTAATATTTCGGTTTATAAGCCTTTATTTGGTTCAATAATAAATATTGGTTGCTTATAATTGAGTTTGTAAGCGTTTCCTATATACGTGGTCTTTTGTAGGGTGGGGTTTGTATATTCTACTCCTTGCTGTTGTATTTGGCTGTGAATGATACCAACGTGTTCTACTGTGTATATTGGTACATTAAGTGTGCAAGAAATTGTATTTTTTTTATTTGGGTTGAAATAAATAAGTAAATGACGCTTGTTGTGCACTTTCAAATTGTACTGAAGAGCACCTAGTACTTACACTGTGTTTTACCAAAGGGTGGAACTCAAAGAAAGCAAAAAAAGAAAAAAGTTTCTCATGAGGTGGAAGAAAATGATCATCATCATCATCTTTTGTTCCGTGTATAGCTGCATTTGCTTGCTCTTATTTTACAACAAACATTAGGTCATTGAGGTGTAGTTTTGTTTTTAAAATATAAAAATAGGTCATTTAAAAAAAAAAACAAAAAAAAAAACATGTACTGACAAGAGAAAAATAACCTTATTTTGCACCTGTTCGACAAATTCATGTTTTTGAAGTTTTGTTTATCATTATTTTTAAATAGTTCCCAGTAAGTGTCGCTAATTGTTTGAAATAACTTTTTTAGTGTTTTTTTTTTTTTTTTTTTTTTGGTATTCAGAAAGTCTTTTTTCATTTTATTCTTAATATTAGAAGCAAGTGAAATAAATTTGAGTGAATTGACAACAAAATGTATGGTTGAAATTTTTAAAATTAAATTAAAATCCCTCCTTCAAACAACCTGATTATTGAACATCATTTTTTTTTTTTTTTCCTTTCCACTGTAGCTTTTGATATTATGACCATGGTCAGGTGTGCCAATTAATATGGCCTTATAATTTTGAGGGGACTTGCTCTCTCTGAGAAAAGCAGGTAAACAGATAAATGTACCTATAATAAGGAAGGTTTTTTTTTTTTTTTTTAACTACCTCCATTCTTTGGCAATGTTTATTGTTTTAAAAAGTGATTAATAGAATTTTAATAAAACCTAAACAGAGGAATTTATACATTTTCTTTGTTCTTGAGAATTGACAACAAAAGAAAACCCTATGTATTAGATTATTTATACTATTTATTATTCATTGGAATGGTTGACAAAACCTTGGCTAATTGCCAATTGATAAAAAATTTTAAAATGATAAATAATGATTTCCTTATAGTTGGTTCACATATTTTAATAATTTAGTAAATGTTTATAAATTTATGAATAAAGATTTTCACATTTTTTTATAAATTGGTAAACGATAAATACTGTATTAGTTCTAATTGTATTAGTTTTTAGTAAGTTGTAAATATAAAATTCTTGTAAATAAAAAAAGAAATGTTTAATATTTCTGTTGTAAATTCTCAAGAACAAAAAGTATCAATTCACTTTCATATGTGTAGGTTTTTAAATTCTAATAATTCTCTTTTAAAACAGTCAACATTGTTGAGTTCAAAAAGCGGTATCATTGGAAAAAATGTCCTTTTGACACTGTCTTATTGCAGGCATGTTTATTCATGTTTGCCACTGTCCTGGGTAAGACGATAAACTACATCCAACAGCAAGGCTTCCGGTCAGGAGGTTTTGAGGAGCGTGGAACCACCTCTTAATTGCTGGTGTTCCCAGGTCCACCCTGACCTGGGGTGGTAGCACCTGTTAGGGTCCCAGCTATGGGCAAATAGTTGACACCCAAACTTGTGTAAAAATAGGTTTTAATACCAGAAATACTTTGTAATAAAAAAAAAAAAATATTACCAGCAATTTTTTGAAGGAAAAATTATTATTAGTAATACTTTAAAAAAACAAAAAAAAGTACTAGCAATACAAACAGCTATACATTCTTAGAAAAAAAATATTATCAGCTATAGATTTCTTCAAGGAAAAATATTCCTAGAAATAGATTTTTGAAGAAAAACATATTACCAGCAATAAAAATTTTGTCGGTATTAAATAACCCATTGAGGTTGATATGCCATAAAACAAACCAAACCATGTTTGCCTAAAATCTCTTTGGTAAAGAATTTTGATGGTCAAGGGGAATAACTCTTCAATACAAATTATTTAATATTTTAATGATGACTCATAAAGAGAAATACAGAAAAAAATATCCATAACTGAATTTGTTTTATTTGAAATAGTGCCTACATTCTGTTAGCAGGACCAATATTGTCGCTGATGCTCATCTCTGTGCTAGATTTGCCATAGCCAATGCTTCTCAGCCAGAATCAGAGACCAGTAAGTGAAGTCTTTTTTGGGACCAAGTTTCAAACTGACATAAATATAGATCACATGGACTTGCATAAAACTTGTTCGGTATTTAAGTAAAGAAAAACAAACATGCATGCAAATGAGGTTATATCTATAAATATGGGACAAAGGAAAGTTGTAATGTCAGACTTTGTCTGAAATCAAACTGAAGAACCCTTTCTCATGCCTAGAATAATTCTTACAATAGATACGGGTCAGGATTTGATTAGAAACTGACATTGCCATCTGATCAATGTGCAGTATCATCTCTGTATTGAAATAAATAAATAAAAAAAAATATATACTTTTATGAGGTGAAATGTAGAGTGTGTGGTCATGGTTAAATGTAAGTAAATGACAGAACTGTTCAACAAACATAATTGACAGTTTGCAATAAACAAGAAGAAAAGGAAAAAAAGAACAAGGCAAAAAAAAAAAAAAATAAAGCAAGCAAATAATATATGGAAGGCAAATTAACAACAATAAGACAAAGCAACAGTAATAAGGCAAAAAGTTCACAAACTAAGAATTTGGATTGACACACAAAAGCAAATTTGGATAATTGTATGTAGTGTTCTGACCAAGACAAGACAGATCGGGACTGATGTTATTTACTTTAGCCTCCCCACAAAATCAAAATGTGGCACAAGGCCGTTTTTTATGTGGGGCGATTATGAGCCTGTATGCTCAGCAAAAATTCCCCGTAGACCTTACATACACAGGGTTGGGTTTGTCTACTTCACCAGACGTGTCTCTGCCCCTCAGCATAGCCTCATCTGGGTTCCTCTCTGCCTGAAGGCAGAGAGTTTGACAAACCAGCCATTAGCCTGACAGTGAACTGCCTGACTTGGCAGATCTGGACTGAGTCAGCTAACAAGTAGCTTATTGGCTAGGAAGAAATTTCAGCATGAATTTGTGTGTTTCTGCCTATAATAAATTGGGGAGTTGGGGAGGTATTTTCAGTCATTCTCTATGGTCTTTGGAACCAACATGAGATATTACCTTCAAGGCCACAATGCAAAAAGAAAATCAGTCACCAGTGACCTCAGAGGCCAGTTCTGATCTCATCCAACCCAATTATGAGTTCTCAAAATGTAGTGAAAGCATGTCAGAAATTTCTTTAAAACTGGCTTATTTTCTTTTTTTTCTTCTGAGCAATGTCAGGTAACTTTGTTTATAAAATAAATGTTCTTGGAATTTGCTTCACTTTTGGATTGGTACTTTGAGAAGCAACATGAAGTAGCCACATTTGCATTTAGAATTTCTTTGATCTACAGATTGCTTTAAGACTAGATATACACAGAGAAATGCTTGAAATAGTCATTGATTGATTGATTTTTATGACTTATCAACCTTTTGCAGGTTATTTAATGCCAGCAAATACTTTTGGATTGAAATTGATTTTTCTTATGCAAGTTCTATTAATTAACTTGTAGCTAAGGGGTGGGGGCAAGTGGATTCATACCTTTTCCAAGGTTATTAGCACATATGTGAATATAGTGAACCTGACTGGAATTGAAACTCTGGTCTATGATTTTTCATTCTGAACCATTATCTGTTACTCCACCTGCACCTGGTATTCCCAAGCAAGCACCTGGTATTCCCAAGCAATCCCTCATCTCAGTACTGACCAGGTTAATGTCGGTGATCCAATGAGAACCGTATTTAAGTTTGATATGGCGAAAGCCTATATAAATGTAAAAGGCGAATATGTGCCTGAAATGTGTTCCCATGTGGAAATGCTAACCTAAATACCTGACACTTTTGTTATTGATTTTTGCCGTTTCTTTATTGCTGGGAATTCTGCCAACAATTCATATTATAAAGAATCTATGCCAAGTCTTACAATGTTGTATTGGGGTTTAGATATGGGAATATATGGTCAAGTGGCTAATGTTCCAACCACGAGGTCCAACATGGCTAATTTGTCAAGGATATGACTTCTTGATAATATCAGGCTGACAATCCCAGGTTGTGGGACTGTTAGGAAATTCACTGAAAACTACACCATGGGTTGACTTAAGCCGTATGAATGAAATTGGGTCAATGAAGCTGTTTGGAAGCTGTTGATGGTTGGGCTAGCATAAAGTCAGAAACTATCATGATAGAAACTGTAACTAAGGTCTGCTCAGCATAGTTGCAGTAAAAAAAAAAAAAAAAAAAAAAAAACATGTTGGCTTTGTGGTGTGGGTGTTGAAGAAACTCAAATGTGCCTGAGCAGGCTTTTGTAATGGGTATTAGCTAACCAACCTATTAGACAGGCATGCTTGGAACTATATATATATATATATATATATATATATATATATAAAGATTACTTAACTTTTAAGTATCAATTTTATCCTGACATTGATGTTTCTTGGTAAAATTTCCAGTCTTCAGGGTTTGTAGTTTTAAAAAGTATTTCTGATTTTTTTTCAATATTTTTCACTTTGTTTTCAGTTTTTTTTTTTTTTTTTTTTTCAATCCACTTTTTACTGTTTTGTATGTGTGCACGTGTGTATGGATTTAACATTCTTTTACACTCACACATTTATGAAATTTATGCTTTTGTTTATGTCTTTCATTTTTTCAGCTGTAGATTTTTCTTCCAGTTGTAAATTTTTTTCTATGAAATTAAATGTTTTTTATGACTTATATAGAAATTGATATATTATTAACTAAATTCTAATATTTAACTTTTATTATTAATTATAATATTTTAGTTAATATTTTAATTTATTATGTTATATTAAAGTAGCAAAGTAAATATTTGTTAATGTCGGCATCAATCCATTATTTTATTCTTATTTAATAATTTGATTATTGAAAGTTAATACTGCTAATGTTTTTTTTTCTAAACATGGTCTACAGTTCCTATTAGTAATATTATATGGTGGTACTTTTTTTTTTTTTTTTTATAATTTCCCATTTAACTATTTTATGTATATTTTGTTTTTGACTCCATATATATTTTGACAATGTTGTGCTATTCATCTATTTTTTTTTTTGTATGTAACAGTAAATTCTCCAAATCGTGTAACAGCATGGGATAATTGTCTCTCCCATAAAATGTTCAATATCTGGGGAAAAAAAAAAAAAAAAAAAAGACACCAAATTGAGTTTCTTTTTTCCAGGTTTTCAGTTAAGACATTTAACCATCTTGATACCATTTATCAGAAGAATCACTGAAAAACCACTGAACTATTCAGCTAGAAAGAGAACAGGTTAAAATCATTTTGTGTCAACTCCATTATATCTTCCCAACTGAGCAATGGTGTGAGGAAAAAGGTCATTCAGGCCTTCAGTAATGGTACCAACATTCATACTCTGGCTTCCATCTTCAAAGTCCATTCAAGAACCATCAAGAGAATGGTGAATAAATTTAAAAAAGAGGAAACACAGAGGAAAACTGGATCAGGAGATCACAATATGAAGTGAGATCATCATTCCATCTAAGAGCTAAATACATTCTTATTGATCAAAGTAGAGTCCAATAGTGTTATAAAAACCCTGGAGAATTCCAGTAAGATATCTTTAATCATTTCTAAGAAACAATGGTTCAAAGCTTAATCTAACAATTGGACAATTTTGCTGTTTCATCCCATATTATTTCCTACTACTATAAATGTTATTTTGTGGGTATCAATGTTTGAGCAGAGCCTCTGTGTGTGTGTGTGTATTTTTTTTAAAACAGTATGAATCCTGTTTACTAGCCTGTGTATACAACAGTTCAAAACTTAATCTAATAGTTGGACAATTTTGCTGTTACATCTGATTTATAAAATATCAACGGACAATTTTTCGTGTTGATTTCTGACTGTTTATGTGTATTGGGATTTGTGACATTGGACCAGTCAGAGATTTTTGATTTTGATATTTCTTTCTGTTCCTGGATCTTAAAGTTTGAACTTGCGATTTGTTTAAGGAAAGAAATAAAGTTTAAAGCTCTTTTGCTACATGAAAAAAGGACTGACTTAAAAAAGTAAAGAAAAAATATGCTGAGCTGTTTTGAACTCTTTCTCCCTGATAACTTGGATTTGCTACATTGTTTCTTGGCATTAAAAAGGATTATCCTTTTTTACATGCAGAGGGGGTGGGGAGATTAGGGAATTCAGATCTAAATATGTCGGTGATATAAACTTTGACAAATTTTGATTGTACTCTGTTAATACACCAAATGAATCTTTGGTCAGTTTATCTTGCTTATCACTCATTTCCTAATTGTTGTTTGATCTTTGCACTAATTTATCCACTTAGTTCTTATAACAATTTGGTTGATTGGCAGGGAGGTGGGGTATATGTAGCAGTTAACAGTAGCTCCTCTATTTCCGTTGCTCTGTAGGACTGGCTATCATTTCATTTTCACTTGTGTATTTTAACTGAGTAGGATAAATCAGGCTCTCTAGCCTTAATTGGCAGTCAGTCTAGGAAACCTCCACATCTCATACCTGCTAACAAGTTTATCAGATGATAAAATAGGAACACTTTGATTTGGAACAACTACCAGTTTTGTTTTTTTTGCTGATTTTTGTTGTTGCTTTTTTTGTGCTGATTTTTGTTGTTGCTTTTTTTGTGCTGATTTTTGTTGTTGCTTTTTTTTGTTGTTGTTGCTTTTTTTGTTGTTGTTGCTTTTTTTGTTGTTGTTGCTTTTTTTTGTTGTTGTTGCTTTTTTTGTTGTTGTTGCTTTTTTTTGTTGCTTTTTTGTTGCTTTTTTGTTTATTTTGTTGTTGCATTTTTTGTTTACTTTTGTTGCATTTTTTGTTTTTTTGTTGCTTTTTTGTTGCTTTTTTTCGTTTTTTGTTGTTGCTTTTTTTTATTTTGCTTTTTTTATTTGCTTTTTTTTTTTTTTATTTTTTTTTTTGCTTTTTATTTTTTTTTATTTTTTTTTTATTTTTTTTTTATATTTTGCTTTTTTATTTTGCTTTTTTTTATTTTGCTTTTTTTTATTTTGCTTTTTTTTATTTTGCTTTTTTTTATTTTGCTTTTTTTTATTTTGCTTTTTTTTATTTTGCTTTTTTTTATTTTGCTTTTTTTTTGCTTTTTTATTTTTTTTATTTTTTTTTATTTTGCTTTTTTTTTATTTTTTATGATCCCTTTTTATTTTGCTTTTTTATTTTGTTTTTTTATTTTGCTTTTTTATTTTGCTTTTTTTTATTTTGCTTTTTTTTATTTTGCTTTTTTTTATTTTGCTTTTTTTTATTTTGCTTTTTTTTATTTTGCTTTTTTTTATTTTGCTTTTTTTTATTTTGCTTTTTTTTATTTTGCTTTTTTTTATTTTGCTTTTTTTTATTTTGTTTTTTTTTTTTTTGCATTTTTTTTTTTTTGCTTTTTTATTTTGCTTTTTTTATTTTGCTTTTTTTATTTTGCTTTTTTTTTGCTTTTTTTATTTTTTTTTTTTTTGCTTTTTTTTTGCTTTTTTTTGCTTTTTTTATTTTGCTTTTTTTTATTTTGCTTTTTGTTTTTTTATTCTAGTTTAAATTTTAGATTATTTCTTAGGCTTTAGTTTCCTTTTAGTAGTTTGTTTTTTATCTCTAAAGCTAATTAGTTTCCTTGCTACCTGTCACTAACCAGGTGATACAGGTAAGCAAGAAGTATTGTTACATTAAGTTAGTGCGCTTTACAGCTAACATTATAAACACTATGAATGACATGTATGTTGTAAAATTACAAGCCAGAGAGAGAGAGTAGAGGCATACCTTGTTTTTCTATCTTTTCATTAATAGCTTTACCAATTCACTGCTAGTATTATAGTTACAGTCCAAAATTGTCACTATGACACCAAATGTATGCACTATGGCTGCTTGAATGTCATATTGTAATTATTTTCTATTCTTGTGAAGTGTAGTTTTAAAATGTTGAGAGAAAATTATTCTGGCCATGACACTCATTCTTTATGAAAACCATCTTCTCTTTTAATTGCACCTTTATTTCCTATGCAGTCAGGGTTTTTTTTTTTTTTTTCTTAATTCATGTCAAGGGATGGATGTTTAAGTTTTCCTGAAAAGCAAGACACTGATGAAATAAATACTTTAGGTTCCATTGTTTTTCATTTTAGTTGGCCTGTTTTCTGATCTTATTGGGTGACATTATTACACTATTATGGCTAAACTGTGCTCTAAGATGTACTTTTTTTTTAACCCTAGAACACTAACCATGGGTATATAGTACCCAGCACAAATTTTCCTATTTTTAATTACAATTTTCAGTACCTGATTTTCTTACCTAGATAATGTTTTTCAGTTCCTATTAATGTTAACTCAAAGTACAAAGTTTGAAGTGCCTGCTTGTAAAATATTTCAAATAAAGATTTATATTTAATATTTTTTTTGATATTTTCAAAATCGGGTAGGATATATCCATGGTTAGCAGTGGTATTACTTTAATTGATGGTTAGTGTTCAAGGGTTAACCAGAAATTTGCAAGAAGTTTTCTCTCAGAATAGTGAGCTACTAATAATCATGTCACTGTTCTTTGGTCAAGTTCTTATATCATTTAAACTATTAAATAACTACAGAATATTTGACAGCATTTTAAAAAATTTTAATGGGGGACACCTTTAATGAAAACAAAAACAAGCAGAAAGACAGTTGAAAATTAAGTCACAAATCTCACAGATGAAGAGATTTTGAGGCAACATTTCTGCAGAAAGATTCTGAGAATATCATAGATGTGAACAATCAGGAAGCTTTAAAGAAAATGGGAACAGAAAGAACACTTGTACTTAGAATCAGAAAGACACCTAAAAATTCTAGATCTCTTAATGAGGACAGAGGACTTGGAGAATTTGACACTCACAGGACTGAGGGAGGCAGCAAGTAATGTAACTAGAGTGTGATTTTGTACACGGGATAATGAAGAGACAAACATTACTTGGAACTACAAATGATAGGAAGTTGTGGAGAGCCATAATTACCTAAGCCCACAAGAGACATGACATAGGTTTCCATGACAATGTGAGTAATGAAGTTTTAAGGAGAATAGAAATTATAAGACAACATCTCTTAATTGTCAGAAAGAGATAACTGAAATTTCTGTGACGCATAATGAGGAATCAAGGCTTAGAGAATTTAACACTCACCAGATATATTGAAGGTAAGGAGGACAGAAGGAAACTGCAAGTACGCTACCTAACATGTTTGTAAATGGATGACAGAACAGAATAATAAAGAGACAAACATTGCTTAGATCTATGAAGGATAAGAAGTTGTGGAGAGCCATAATTGCCCATGTCCTAGCACATAAAAGAAGTGTATTGAAACTTTGTAGATGAAAGGGGGGTATTAATTGTGTTTTTATATAAAATATATTGATACCAAATGCAATAGCCTCGAGAGGTTATAGTTGAGAAGGGGTCTTGAAATGTAAAATCCTGTCTTTTTTAACATCGCAAATCCCCTAATCAGTAGATGTAACGTGATTTCATTCTAATTTTGAACAAAAGACCATTGTTATTATTGGTTAGTTTAGAATGAAATACCTTGAACAATACTAAATACTGTGATGTCCAGCAGTTTTAAAGGTTTCTTGGAATGCTTGATGATATAAAAGCCATTATCATCATACTTATTATAAAACCCAGGTTGTGTGTGTGTGTGTCTGTATATTTATATATTGGATCGGATTTCCTACATTTTTCAACCGATTTCAACAAAACTTCACAGGACTACATAAAATTACCTTGTGGTGGTTCTGACAGCACCAAAAATTGGAAAAACACAATTGTTTTTGCACAAAATCAATTTGAAAACACGATTAAGAGGCATCGCTGTCAAGAATGAAAGGGGGACAACTCATGTTGAGTTATACTTATTATAAAAACCCAGGTTGTGTGTGTGTCTGTGTTCGTTTATATATGGGATCGGATTTCCTACATTTTTCAACTGATTTCAACAAAACTTCACTTTTTGGGGGCAGGTAGTGTTTCTTATTGTCTTGCATACTTTTTTCTTTATTTTTACATTCAGAATGCTTTAAAAATTCCATTTACAAGACAATTGTTTATAATAAAATTTTATTCAATCGGTAGACTCATAACGATTGAAAACAATGTTTTTGTTTGAGTTTGACCAATTCGTAAAGAAAAAAAAAAAAAAAACCTAATTAAGACATGCATGTCCGTGAACCTTAAACAATAATCTTTGTCAATTTTATTTTTCAGTCTTTATGATGGTCGATACTTGATCTATCTCTTACTGTTACATGTCCGGTCAACACCAGGCTCTACTGCTAGTCAGTATTGTCTTTAGATGTAATCTTAAGACCAATTGCTTTTATCAGCAACAATCTGTGGGCTTGATGAGATTTATAGTTTAAAATGCAGACTAGTTGAACATGATGATTGTCTAAAATAAAGAGATTAACATATTTTCTCTTGTGGTTTGTTTTAGCCAATTCTGTTTAGATTAAGAATTTTTCAAAGAAAATTTGAAGTTTTAGAATGTAAACTGTCACTTCCCTTTTAGTTATTACAAAAGGTACATAAAATGTTTTTTCTTTATTTTATTTGTGAGAAATTCTTGTTGTTTGCAGTTATAATTAAACTTTAATCAATGAAGGATCTGAGAGTAGGAGTTTTTAATTATTTTATTTTTTTTTCTTTCATGGGTTATTTAAAGCTGAAATTTTCTGGATTATAGGAAGTTGCTTACAGTATCTGATGTTCTCAAGTGGTTCCTCATTTATGTATTGGCTGAACTCAACACTGTTTAATGTTGGAACTTTATTCTATTGTACCAAGATGTTATAAATTTAAGTGCATTATTAGATTGGTTGCAAGGTCTCATAATTTTACAGTTGAAATGATGAGATATCACTGGAAATTCTATGCTAAGAGTTTCTTTGCTTGTAGAACACTCTTCAGGCTTCTTGTTTTCCCACTTTGGTCTTCAAAAATTTAAATGCTACGTCAGTTGTTATCTACCATCTTAATTCTTGTTCTTTTATTGTTCGTTTTCCTTCATAATGTATTTTTTTTTCTTATATTCTCTAACACCCAATAACCCCTTGCATTTTGGTTGCTTTATTGCTTTGCTTAGAGTGAAATGATTAAAAAAAACTTTATATATATATATATGAATGAAGAAATATAGTTTTATGGTGTGCTATATTTATGGGATAAAGTGTTTAGTATCAGAGATAGAGCATATGTAAATATAAAAGTAAGCATTGAAGTCAACACTCAGTGACAAGCTGTTTCATGCTAGATGCAGTTGTCAGGCTCCGAGTCTGACAATTGTGTCTAGCATGAAACAGCCTGTCACCTCTGTGTGTTAACTTCAATGCTCACTATGTATGTTTGTGTGTATATATGTCTCTCTCTCTCTCTCCCCCATACATACATACATATATATATATGTGTGTGTGTGTCTCTCTATATATATATATATATATATATATGTGTGTGTGTGTCTCTCTCTCATATATATATATATATGTGTGTGTCTCTCTCATATATATATATATATATATATGTGTGTGTGTCTCTCTCTCATATATATATATATATATGTGTGTGTGTCTCTCTCTATATATATATATATATATATATATATATATATCTCTCTCTATATATATATATATATATATATATATATATATATATATATATATATATATATATATATATATATATATATATATAAATGTGTGTGTGCATGAAGATGATAGAGCTTTTGAAAGTTAATTGAAGATAATGAACCCAACTAGAATTGGAACTTTGAGTCATTATCCATTACAGCACCTATTATTCCCAACTAGTCACCCATCTTCATACTGGCTAGGCTTGATATTGCTTAACTTTGATGATCAGATGTGAACTGGGTGTTTCAACGTGATATGGCCATAAACTTCATATTTCTGAAAATAACTAATGATCCTAGTAGGAAATTAGTAGACGATAACCTTTTTATTACTTTTATTTTTTTTTTACAATGTACATGTTTATCTTGATTGTGTTTATTTACAGACATCTTTTTATGAACTTTGTATTTCAAAATAATTTTATTGTTTCTCTTAAACCTCAATGCTTTTCCGGAAAAAAAAAATACAACTTCCAACCAATTCAAGCCTGTATATTGTTAAGTGCAATAAGAAGGGCTAATCAGTAAATGGCAGTGGACAAGTGTTTAAGATTTTTTAGATTATCTGAAGAGGTATCAATACCAAAACCAGTAGTTTTCTGCTTTCTGTTGTTATTGTTACTTAAAATATTGCCAAGTTGAAAACTTTGATAGTTCTACTTGCGAAAGTCATTTTGAATCTAGTTTTTATTGTTGGTAAAAACTTTTACAATTTTTAAAAAAAACTTTGGCTTTTTAATTTTGACATCTGTAAGCAAGTGTCACTTTTGTGATGTAGAATGATATTAAAACAATATCTTATTACAATGTGTATTTTTTTAGAAGCTATTTCTATAGGTTTCTACAAAAAAGAAAAAAAAAATCATGCATTCTAAAATTCTTATCAATATGAAATTTTCATAACATTGCTCTGTGTTGCCAAAAAGTCCTTGTTTTTGGTATAAGGAGTGTGTCAAAACTTGTAAAATATTAACTCAAATCCAATAGAGATTATATAGGAACATGTCGATCACATTTTTATTTTGAACAGGGGTCTACTTAATTGAAGATATCTCAAACCCAGTTGATTTTGGGACCCTATTTCCAAACAGATTATTAATTCTTTAATAAATTTTCTTTCCAATGGCGTACAATATGTCTATTCCTATTTTTGAAAATTTCCCTTGTAAGGGTATTTCAACGTGCCCAATTTTCTGTCATTTTGAAAATCAAGATTTTCTGAATTCCTAGGTTCCTATTAGAATGTGTAATATAAAACTTTCTCTCATGAGACTTTAAACCCTGGCCAGGACTATATCTCATTCTTGTTTGATGGCAAAGGGGGTGTTTCTAAAATTGGTGATGAAATAAAGTAGATGATAGTAAGTGTGGTTAAATGGGAACAAGGAATTTTAAGCCACAATGTCTCACCTGTCCGGTTGTAGATGTCATTTGCAATTTAGGTAAAGCACATGCATGGTTCTAGTGCTTTTAAAACTCTTAATTTGCACGTGTGGTCAAAAACCTAAATAAAAGATGAGCCACACAAATGAGTAGGAAGGGAATTGACATATCTTGACCTGTGCTGAATTGGGTTTATTGCAACTTTTAACTGCAGGAAGGTGGCAGTCATGCTGTTATTGTTTTTGTGAGCTGGTGTGTGGGTATGATAATTAATTTCCACCATGATTTTGCTTTATCCCCACCCCTCAGGAGTATGTGGCTCACCCTATATGATGTCAGAATAGATGTTGCATTCAGTCTTCTTCATAGAAGATGGGTACAGGATTTACCTGAGATACTACTTCTACCCAAAGTAAGTAGGCCTGTGATTCGCCGAATGTCAATGACTGACTGATTGATCATGTGATTGACCTAGTTGTGCCTATGGTGTGGGCCTGTTGGGATGGAAAATGACAGAATAGATATTTAAACACACCCCTGCAGAGGAAAGGATAATATATCCACACAAGATTGTAGAGTCCACATTCAGAGAACACCCAAGGACCACACATGTACCCAAGTATTTCTTGATTTATCCTGGTAGAAGATTGCTGGCAAAGTAGAAATGTTATTTATTTGTTTACCTTAGATGTTTGAATCAAAAAGGGTTCATTTGTATGTGTTTACTGTAGCATGACAAACAGAGGAGAAATAAAAAATAGAAAACAAAACCAGAAACATACAAGGTCATATTTATTCATTTTATTGACCTACAAGTTTAACAATGATGTCAAAAGTAACAGAATGTGTGAAGTTGATATTCTAAAGCTTTTCTTGTCATAAGGTTTTCACATGTGAGTCATTTTTGATTGTTATATAATCATTTGAGAGGGATGAGATTATTACATAATGATAGAAAACTTCTCCCTTACTTATGTCAAATAGAATCTTTTTACTAATGCTAGTTTTACAATTAATATATTAATGTCTAGTAACAAGTACAATTTAAATATCTGAGAAGTGTTTTAACAGGGGGACAGAAAGTGTGACACTGAAATCTGAAGGTGTATTGAGATAACCAAGGAAGCATTTCAAAAACTAAGCAGAATAAACTAATTAAGAAATTGGAAAACTTAGCTAGAACCAAGAGAGTACTAAACTGCTATGTGATACCTGTCTTCCTGTATGGCAGTGAGTGCTGGACAATCTCCTCAAAGATGAAGAAGAGACCTGAAGCAACAGAAATATTGGGATATCAAAAGATGCCTTTCAAAAGTTAAACAAAGTAATAAGAAACAGGAAAATTTTGTTAGAAATAAAGAAAAGAATACTCAACGGATGCTTATATTTGTCCTCATAATGCTGGACAATCTTCATGCAGGTGAAGCAACAGAAATGTTCTTCTACAGAAGGATGCTGAGAATATCATGGACCAAAAATGGAAACAAAAGGGATATTTATAATTAACATCAGGAAGATGCAAATGAAATTTCTAATGTAAGTCCCTTTTCTGCCGCATTGGTCTTCAGGTTCTTTCAGACCACAATGGTTACCATCTAGCTGACTCCTCACTTGTTAGTGCATTGCTGGTTTGTCGCTGGCATCATGATGATGAGTACAGTTCCAGTTGATCTAACTGGCATTTGTCTTTTTCACATCTCTGCAACGTTGTGTTTTTGATCTCAGAGGGTGAAAAGATCACTGAAGTAAATTGAAGTGAAGAACAGGTCAATGGCTGGGAACTACACAAGAGAATTCATTAGAATAAAGGATTAACTCTGGTTGAAAATGCAGCAATAATTTGATTTATATATGATTCATTGTATATAGCGGTTTTAACCCTTCCCACTTACTGTTATAATCAAATGGTATTGGGATCTCCTTTTGCAGTTTACAGCCTGTGTTAGTAGTAATTTAAATTTTTACGTTCTGGTCTACAGGTAAATGATGCGGATTACAGTAGCAGTAATGAGGGACCCTTCAAGCTGTCCAAATCTCCAGCTTATGGAGACCCGTGTCCAGGAGGTGTGGGGTTGATCTGGGTTCTTCGGTTTGGTTATCTTCAACCTTTAGCATCAACCTTTTTCTGACATATTTTCAAAATATGTTGAGTAATTTTCCAAATTTAGGGGTTGTCCATCTCCCTTTGAGAGTGGTCAGAGGAATGAAGCTGCCCCTTAACTCCAACTTCCTTCACATCTCATCTCACACCATTGCTCCATATAGATGGTGCTAATCACTTTCTCAGCATCCAACCTCAACCCACTCCAAAGGCTGTTACACTGTCTTTGTAATGAATGTAAACTTTTTGAAATGTGTAGGTTAAATGGGGATTTCCAGTTATTACTCTTTCTTTATCAGTTAGTCTCATGCTGATTGTTTTAGGTCATTTCTTGATCAACCAGGCCACACAGCCGGTCACCTATGATCACCCCAGGCTTAGTTAATAATTTTTCTTTATCACTTGTATCCAAAAGAATTCCAAATATTGTTGGTGTTATATACCATAGCTATGAACACCAATAGGTATATCCCAAACCTCATAAATACATTGTACTCTATTGTAAGTGGTGGTAATATACTGTCTAAGTAGTTCACCAATAGTAGTGGTATATCTACTTCATGCAGCTGGTGAGTATTGTATTTTTTTATAATGGTTAACATTTTATTTCCAATCTCCGTGTTGGTTATTCCTCATTCGGTAACCCTTTCTAGGTTACAACATTTGGCCATAAAGTTTTTGATGAATACCACAGAAATTAAAATAAACACACCCATCCCCAATCTTAGGCACTAATCTCTATTTTTGTGGCGATATTTTTCTTCTGGTTAGCTGATTCAAACCAGATGTTTATCCTGGCTCTTTGTCCAGAACAATTTTAGATGTCATTTTGGTGACCACACATTTTCTTTGACTGCATATGTTTTTCTATTTTCCAGGGCCAATATCTTTGATGATACATTGTCTCTTTCTTATTAGTGGGATGTGGGGAAGGACTGGTAGTCTTGGTTCTGCTCAACCTTACTGAATTTTGTCTAGTTATATTTGGGTTTGATTCGCCTTGGAACTGTTTGGGATTTCATTTTATTATTTTGAAACATAATTTTTCAAAACATTTCGTTTTTAATTTTCTTAACTTTTCAATCTGCTTTCTTGCAATTTTCAACAATTATTATTCAACTAGCAGTAGAGCCAGGCATTGCCCGGGGATGTAATAGTAAGAGATAGATCAAGTATTGACCATCATAAAGACTGAAAAATAAAATTGACAAAGATTATTGTTTAAGGTTCACGGACATGCATGTCTTAATTAGGTTTTTTTTTTTTTTGTTTTTTTTTGCTTTTTTTTATGAATTGGTCAAACCCAAACTCAAACAAAAACATTGTTTTCAATCATTATGAGTCTATCGATTGAATAGAATATTATTATAAACAATTGTCTTGTAAATGGAATTTTTAAAGCAATCTGAATGTAGAAATAAAGAAAAAAGTATGCAAGACAATAAGAAACACTACCTGCCCAAAAAAAAAGTGAAGTTTTGTTGAAATCGGTTGAAAAATGTAGGAAATTCGATTCCATATATAAATGAACACACACTCACACAAATAACCTAGGTTTTATAATAAGTATAACTCAATATGAGTTGTCCCCCTTTCATTCCGGCAACAGAATCGTGTTTTATCGTGTTTTCAAATTGATTTCGTGCAAAAACAATTTTTTTCCAATTTTTGGCGCTGTCAGAACCACCACAATGTAATTTTACGTAGTCCTGTGAAGTTTTGTTGAAATCGGTTGAAAAATGTAGGAAATCCGATCCAATATATAAATGTACAGACACACACACACACACGCGTGCACACACACACACACACAACCTGGGTTTTATAATAAGTAAGATTAGTAATCTCTTTCCTCTTACTTTTTCTTTCTTTCCTCATTTTTTTTCTTTAGCTACCTCACACTAGAGCATATAGTGAGGGCTTAGAAAATTTTGTACTCACAGGACTGTTTGAAGGCAAGAGTGACAGGAAAACAAAGCATAATTTACCTAGTGAGTTTGTGTAAATGGATAGCAAAACTGGGTTTAGAAGTAACAAAAAGGCTAAATTTATTAAAAGCTACAAAGAACAGGAATAATCGCCAATGTCTTAAAGGGACACAACACATCAAAGAATTTCCTAATTATTATATTAATGTGTAGTAATCAATTTAATCACAATAGAAATCAATATTCTGATTTACATTCCATTAGAATCTTGTGTTACTACAAGTTTTAGATTATCAAAAATAATTTCTTAAATCCTTATTATTCACTTTTATCTCTCTCTCTCTCTTTGGTTATACAGATACACACGCACAGACACCTTTTTGTTAATTTTAATAGCATGTGTTCTTAAATATTTTATAATTATTATTTTTGTTTGCTTTTTTTTTTTTTTGTGAAGTCAAATTTCAATTCCCAGCTATAGAAACAATTGTTCAATCATTGTCCTAACAAAGACACTACCAGTTGGCTCAAGGAAGGCAACTCTAGTACAGTAAAAGTTAGAAAAATATACATAGTAGCATATTTACTAAATATATACATACATACACATACTTTTTTGTATAGATATATAATGGACATAGGAACTAACACTGTACACACTTGTCAGTTTCATTCCTGAAATGTGTCATGATTCCTTTTGCATGTTCTATATATAGGTCTGGTTAACTAAGTGGGGGAAAGCTTTAGGTTATGGTCATGACCTTTAGTTTGCTTATATTTTTTTTTTTATTTTAAATTTATTTTATTTATACATTATTTATATCTTGTTTTTTAATAAGAGTAGTCACATTGAAGATGTGGTGTGAAACTGTCACCATGCATTTTGGATTGTTGTCTATACACTATTTCCAATATTAAGCTCTTTTCCACCATAAATATAACAAATTTTAAACAATATATATATTGTCAACACATTACATTGCATCTAGACATATGGTTCTGTTGTTAATATTTCGGTCTTGCACTTAGTACGACGTCATAGAACTGCATCATGAATTTACGACCTGCCTCTGCTATTCCACGACCGTTATCGTCGCATAGCAATCTTCTCTGTCAACATAACAAAATATCATCTTTGGTGGTGAATATATTTGTTTAAATGTCCGCATAACCACTCTGAAGATGGCCCATATGAGTCGAAAGCTTAAATCAAGGAACAGCATAATAAAAGGATATCCAAATGTTGGACAGTTTTTGTCTTTAATTTCACACGAAATTAAAGCATTCGTATGAAGTTTAGAACAGTTCATGATCAGGCATAATAGACATTTATTTTTGTTATATTTAACAATAATATATATATATATATATATATATATATATATATATATATATATATAATATTATATTAAGAAATTTTTTATAGATACAAATTTATTTATTAAAGACATTTTTATGTTTAACGTTCTTTTATAGATACAAAAAGAAGTAAACATAGCAAAATGTCTTTTATAAATAAATTGTCGGACTTTGTCCATTTCTTAATATATGATGTCATTTGTTTACATTTGATACGCCAGAGCAGTTATGAATGTACGAGATTCATGGAAGATTGAAGTTTATAAGCAGTAAATTGACCTTGCCTACGAGCGCTCCTTTGTGGCGAGTCGGTTAAGGCACATCAGCGTAAATGATGGTTCATTATAGGATGCAGGTTCGAATCCTGTCAAAGGACGAATATTTTCTATGAAAATTTCTCGGACATTCAGGCCGGTAAATGTTATTTAATACTGTTTATTAAAAACAGAGCATTTACTTAAATACTTGTATCTATAAAAAGAACGTTTAAACATAAAATAAATATATATATATATATATATATATATATATATATATATATATGAAAGTTTGGTGTTACTGAAAACTTCTTAGCCCTATTAAGAAACAATTCTGCTGTTTAATAACTTAGTCACTTTCTGCAAATTAGGGCATGTCAAGAAATTTCAGCGCTTTTTTCATGTCTGTATCTTACATAGGATGGTTTTTGAGGGGGTGGATTATTTCTATAAATTAGATGTTTAGAATTTTTGTGTAATGATAAATCTTATGTATGTCTTATTTATAAACGTGAATATCTTCGCATATGTAAAAATATGATTAACTTTACAAAAATTATTTCTTCTTTGTACAAATTGTTTTATAGAAACTTAACCCTTTGAGCCCTGACCACTGCTTTACCAGTGGTAGAGAAAAATGATGTAATGCCCAGTCACCGGTTGAACAGTGATGATTCAGGAATATGAGATTCACCCTGGCAAGGAGGTTCTCAACTAGCATCCAGTTGGCAGACAAAAATAAAGTGGGTTGTAGATTAATATATTTCCCAGAGATTCACGGTGTACTGATAGATATTTATTGAGTACAGTATCCATACCGGAATCAGCAGCCAATCAGGACTCATAGAATAGTCTTGCCTGGATATCAGAATGGAATCTCCCAGATTGCTGTATGAACCACTTACCAACTTGACCAGCAGAATGGAGTCACTTCCATTACAGTTGAGTACTGTCTGTTGCTATTACCAAATTCTACACTTGCTCAATAAGACACCACCTCCATTACAGCCGAGTATTATCGTTTGCCACTACCAAACTCTACAAACAATGGTAGAGAAAAATGACATAATGCTCAGCTACCGATTGAATGGTGGGTAAACACTTGTAACTATTTTTATATCTACTGTGAAACATTACATACCAATTATTTGTGAATTGCAGAGCTCAAAGGGTTAAGTAACATAAAACAAACATTTATCAACAATAATTTCCCAAACCACATTATTCATGAAGAAATAAGTTTGGCTTTAAAGAAAATTAGGAAAAAATATTACAAGCAACCAACTTGATATAAACAAAGATAAAAACGCCATTAAATTATTTTATTATAACCAGATTCATTATAATTATAAACAACATGAAATTGATATTAAAAATATAATTGTGATGTGTGTTCTGTTAGTCCTCTTAACTATTAGTAGATTTAGAAATACACTGCAACATAACCAATCATGCTATTACTTATCCACAGTTGTCTTTTTAAATCATTTCACCCCAAGTAAGACAATAAAGCCAGTAAGGTACTTGGGGGTTATTGAGTGTGAAAGAATATGAGGAAAAAATGCTATTAAGGAAAGAGAACAATAAAAGAATACGAATGATATTGCATTTAAATTTTTGAAGATAAAAATATCCTGGGAAAGAAAGAAGCTGGAAGTTCCACAGGTGAGAAGTGCAAGAGAAGAAACTATAAGCATAGAACTGTTCTAGTTTGTAAAAACGCTTCATTCCATTGGTGAAGTTGAATTAAAAAGAAGAAAAACTTGTAATTCCAATGGATAATTTATTGTTAAAATATATATTTTGAAAAGATTTTGCAATCTTTGATCACTCCTGAGAAATAAATGAAACAGTGTCTAAGCTTCATTGTATACGATATAAATTGAAATTAACAACAAAAAAAAAAAATTTGATCAAATTGAATTAGGAGTGATCAAGGATTACAAAAGCTTTCCAAAATATATGTTTTAACAATAAATTATCCGTTGGAATTACAATTTTTTCTTCTTTTTAACAACAAAGTCTGTATTAAATTTCTTAATGCTTTTCAAAAAGCTTTGTGTTTGTTTTTATTGCTAAAAATTATCACATTAACATTATCATTTTTTCTGTCAGTTTGAATTTTTATTTTATTTATTTATTTATTTATTTTTTTTTTTTTTTTTTTTGAGTGACTGAATGGAGAATTTTGTTTCTTGGTTTGAAATTTGCACAGGGATAAATTGAGGTTTGTTCAAAAGGAAAATCCTAGCTGGGTGTCAAATGACTTTCTTTTTTTTTCTTTTTCCTTTTCACTATTGAGTATTAAAAAAAAGAAAAAAAAAAGAAATTGACCACTAAAACACTGACTATTTTTTTTTTTCTTTTGCCAGATATTTTTGCTGCTTTCTATTCTGCTCGTTCTGCTGTCATACATTGGAATCAGATTTTTCAGGAAGAAGGCTGACACAGATGAATGCTACACAGGTAAGCAACTCCCTGCTTGCCATTTTACATTTCATTGACTATTAACACCATTCAATTCTGCTTTCAGTTTATTATACACATGCTTTATAATTCTAGTGTTTAGAGTGGCAGTGATTTTTATATATATATATGTATATGTGCCCCAGATTCTTTCCAATATCTCCTTTTCTGAAGGAACTACTCCTTTCCCAAGCCAAGATATGTTATCATAAAAATACAAAAAAAAAATTAAGATAACAGTTAAATCCATAAACTCATGTTATTCAATACATATAACACATAATTCA
Source organism: Acanthosepion pharaonis (assembly GCA_903632075.3). Classification (NCBI taxonomy): domain Eukaryota; kingdom Metazoa; phylum Mollusca; class Cephalopoda; order Sepiida; family Sepiidae; genus Acanthosepion; species Acanthosepion pharaonis. The sequence goes on from CAHIKZ030001279.1 coordinate 270,507, forward strand.
ATCCCAATACAAAATAATTTAAAGACATATAGAGGCATATAAAACCCCCAAAAACCTCCTACTCATTTTTGTTTATTAGAACTATATCACCCCACATCCATGAACTTGACTGACTTTTCCACCAACCTGATGAATATTTATGAGGATCCCTATACCCAAAATGTTGAAAAAACCAATAACATTCTTGCTCTTGTATATAAATACCTGTCACAAAACAAAATCCCTACATTTGCCTTGATAAAGTTTTCGGAGGATGGAACAGGTATGTTAAGATAAGTTTCCTTTCCTGTCTTTTCTTTTCTTTTCTGTCTTTTCTTTTCTGTCTTTTCTTTTCTGTCTTTTCTTTTCTTTTCTGTCTTTTCTTTTCTTTTCTTTTCTGTCTTTTCTTTTCTTTCCTGTCTTTTCTTTCCTGTCTTTTCTTTTCTGTCTTTTCTTTTCTGTCTTTTCTTTTCTGTCTTTTCTTTTCTGTCTTTTCTTTTCCTTTCCTTTTCCTTAAGAAAACTCTAAGCACTAGAATTATAAAGCATTTTCTTTTCTTTCTTTTCTGTCTTGTCTTTTCTTTCTTGTCTTTCTTTTCTTTCCTGTCTTTTCTTTCTTTTTCTTTTTTCTTTTTTTTTCTTTTTATATTTATATTTTATATATATATATATATATATATACACACACACACACACAAACAGAGCCACTTGAGATAGGGGGTTACAAAGTTAGAGGTATAGTTTGGGGATATGTAGAAAACAATGTTTAACCCTGGAGTTGAACAGGTTAAGATTGTAGTGATCGGGGAAAGCATCATCTTGGGAGTTCCAGAACATAGAGGTAAGTGGGGAGAAGCTGCTTGAGTAGTTTAATCTCACCAATGGAATATGGAGGAAGTGAGGGTGGTTTGTGGTGTTGTGGGTCTTGGACTTGAAGATTAGAACTGGTGGATGTATCATATATATATATATATATATATATATATATAAATTACAGCAAATGAACATTATTTATAAGTACAAAATTTATGAGCTGAAACTCCTCTTAAGGAACTGTGTTCATGATCAAACCAAATTCATAAATAATTAATTGTTCTTTTTGTATAATTAGAGAATGTCTATAATTTTTACCACAATTATTACATTCTAGTTGGTTTACATATTTTGATAATTTTTATATTGTTTGTAAATTTTTGAATAAAAAAATTTCTTTTCAAATTTCTTTCTTTACAAAATGATAAATAAGTCTTTATAACATAGTCAAATAATAAATATTGTGTTTGCTTCATATATTTTATAATCTTCTAAATACACTTTTGACATTTTTGTAATGTTTATGCAGTAATAGCAGTGTCAAAGGAATAACTCATTAAATCATTTGTTGCCTCAAATTTACCACCAGAGTGGATATGTTGGCATACAGTAAAATTACTGTTTTACTTTGCTCAGAGAAATGTATCTAGGTTGGAGTAATTCACAAAGTATTCTCTTTGAAGCCCATCAAATCGAGGCAATACTTATAACCCAGGCTGGGCAGCCATGAAACTAGAGTCAATGACTGAGGCTGGACATGTAGAGACCTAGATTACAGTTTAGTCCATTTAAAAAGAAATCTATACTTTTTACCCTTTGTAGAGTAATTAGCAGAAATGCTGAACAGACAGAATTGACTGTTTGCAATAAACAGCAACAAGAGAAAGAAAAGAAATATTGAGAAAACAATATATGCAAAGCAACAATAATAAGGCAAAGAGTTTACAAACAAGAAATGGTGTTGACCTGCAAAAGGGCTATTTGTTCAACAATAAATATTTTTTTATAAATACAACAAATACAAAATATATGATGGCAAAGTTAAAACCCTTTAGAGTTCTTTGGTGTGTGATTCTGAAAGAATTTAAGTTGCTGAACTGTATGTACGAAAATGAGGTGGTGTAGTTAAGTATATTTGTTGTTATAGGAAAATGAAACAGTTTTTTTGTTCTTTTTTTTTGTATTAAATAGAAAAAAGCGTATTGTTCTTGACTCACTGATTTTTACAGAGTTGTCGCTCTCTTACTGGAGATGCTTGTTGTAGAATAGAATATTTTGTGGAAGTGAGCGTTCTTTTTGCAAAGCTAGATTTATGTTAATTTTAGTAATTAATGTTAAGCCTGGAATTGGTCGACAAGGTTTCGTTGTTGTCGTGTTGAAGAATTTGGTTTGTCTCCTTTGTTGTTGAGTCGATCTCCAATGAAGTCAAGTGGAAGTTGAGTTTTTAAGGGCCCACTGACCAAGTCGCGTCGAAGTTTCGTTTTTATTAGTTCTCTTGGTTATATGGTAGATCGGGAACATGTTTATATTTTGTGGCGTCAACTTGAGGTCAAAATTTGGGTCGGTACATTTGGGCGTAGTTGACGACACCTGATTGATATTTTTCAACCAATTAGAATGCATCAGTTGTTATACTTGGCTGGGAGCCTCTGTGTTTAACTTGCACAAATTTTGGATTTAAAACAATGTAGGAATCTAATTCTATACTATAGACAAGTGATAAAGGCAAGAAAGAAGTGAACTATCTTATTGGCTTGGAAAAAAATCCCAGCATGCATCTGTGTTTTGTCTATAAATTTTGGGAGGAGGGATGTTTTTGCAGTCATTCCTAATATGGATTAGAACCAACACCGTTGGGTTAAATTAAATTTATTATTTAAGACATTAAAGTAAGTATAAAGATAATTCATCTTATTTTATTTGCACTTATAAGTATCACATTGCATTGAATACAAAGATCTTTCACTTTATAGATTTTGTTTAAGGTTGACATATTGGAAGCCATCCTTTTCCAAAAAGTAACTTGTTTAAAAACACTAACTAGTGTTTTTTTTTTTTTTTTTTTTGTTATGAATCCATTTTTCTAACTTGTTAATTTTTTCTAAGTTTTGTAAATGCTTATAGTTGTTAGTACTGAATCTTTTTTCAATAGATCTTTCTATTTTTCACTTCAGACATCTTCTAAAAAGTTCCTTTATTTTTCAGCTGAAGATCTCTTTTATTAAACCTTGTTAACCTTTACAGAACATGCTTGCACCTACTGTGTCTTTACCATAATCTTCATTAGTCTTTTCCTGGGTTTCTACTGCACTTCTCCCAAATCAAACATGAATAAAGTTTTGAACATGTGTTTTACATTGTTATGAATTTACCCAAGTAATGTAAAATTGTCACTTTCTTGCAAAATTCTTAGAGTATGTATGCACAACCAATAAATAGCTGAGTAAACTTTAGATACTATAGATAGTTCAAGAGATAACACCTTTTATGTCAATGTAATAGTTTTTCCATGGTCTATTTTTTTCTCCCCAATGTCTCCTGGAGGGTGAGGCATTGTGAAATGTTTTACTTTTTTCTTTTCTTTTTTTTTTTTTTTTTTTTTTCTTTTCTTTTCTTTTTTTTTTTTTTTTTTTTTTTTTTTTTTTTTTTTTTTTCTTTTTTTTTCTTTTTTTCCTTTTTTTTTTATTTTTCCTTTTCTTTTCTTTTTTTCCTTCTTTTTCTTATTTTTCCTTCTTTTTTCTTTTTTTTTCCTTCTTTTTTTTTTTTTTTTTCTTCTTTTTCTTTTTTTTTTTTTTTTTTTCTTCTTTTTTCTTCTTTTTTTTCTTTTTTTCTTTTTTTTCCTTCTTTTTTTATTTTTTTTTCTTTTTTTTTCTTTTTTTTTTTTTTTTTTTTTTTTTTTTTTCTTCTTTTTTTTTCCTTTTTTTTTCTTTTTTTTTTTTTTTTTTTTTTTTTTTTCTTTTTTTTTTTTTCTTTTTTTTTTTTTTCTTTTTTTTTTTTTTTTTTTCTTCTTTTCTTTTTTTTTTTTCTTTCTTTTTTTTTTTTTTTTTTTTCTTTTCTTTTTCTTTTTTTTTTCTTCTTTTTCTTTTTTTTCTCTTCTTTTTCTCTTCTTTTTCTTTTCTTCTTTTTCTTTTCTTCTTTTTCTTTTCTTCTTTTTTTTTTTCTTCTTTTTTCTTTTCTTTTTTTCTTTTTCTTTTTTTTCTTTTTCTTTTTTTCTTTTCTTCTTTTTTCTTTTCTTCTTTTTTCTTTTCTTCTTTTTTTTTTCTTTTTTTTTTCTTTTTTCTTTTTCTTTTTTTTTCTTCTTTTTTCTTTTCTTCTTTTTCTTTTCTTCTTTTTCTTTTCTTCTTTTTCTTTTCTTCTTTTTTCTTTTCTTCTTTTTTCTTTTCTTCTTTTTTCTTTTCTTCTTTTTTTTGAGAGATTTCAGTTAGTTTCTATTTACTTGTCTCTTGAGCAATCTTTGGCACAATGCCCAACAAGCTTACTGGTTATTTTATAACACTCAAGCCAAACTTCTAAAAATAAAAAAATAAAAACAATAAAGAGAATGTTTTGGTGTACAAGGTATGCTTCTAACCTAGAGCTCCAGTGTTTGACATCTGAGGGATATTTTACAGGGTGGAACAGAAACAGTATATGTATGGCTGCAATGGACAGAAACAGTTTGAAACAAAGTGCATTTCTGGGTTCTGAAGCAAAGATTTTGAAGGCATAATTCTTACATGGGGGCAGAGTGGCAAGATGAGAATTGAAGCTAATAAAATTCTGGTTTCAATGACATGATTCAAAATAAAAAATATAATACATGGAATCTCTTCTGAAATTGGTAACCTTGACTTTGATTAACTTCTTTCAGGGACAGCAGAAATTAGTGAGAAAACATATTCTCCTAGAAAAAGGATTTCTTTGTAGAAATAATGTATAATACAGTGTTATTCCTTGGAATTTCAACAGGTTGTCATCTTTTTAGAGAAGAATGAAAAACCTCAGTTTTCACTTGGTGAAAATTTCTCTTTGCCTTTTGTTACATTGCTAGATTTTTAAATATCTCAAACAGAAACCTTATGTGTAAGGTATATTTCATCAGGTTTTCAGTTTTGGTTTAGTAACCTACTCTTCAATTTCTGGTACTACTTCAGTTTATAGGTTTGACTATTACCCTGTTCATAGTCTTATCCAGTCTTTTGAATATGAGGAGAGGTTTATACCTTGTCTCTGGTTTAGGATTGGGTTTCAAGTTCCTTCTCAAGCAGTGGTTCTTAACCTTTTTTGAATCATGAACCCCTTTAAGAATCCAAAGAAAGCTATGGACCTTCCTCCCCAGAAATATACATATCAACACAACTTTGCACCCAATATGTATAAGGGGTTTTATTTATTGAGATCCTATTATATCATACATATGACATACACAAAGCATCAGTAAACTTTTAAACAATCTAAAAAAAAAAACATTACAATCATGACATATAATCCTCTTCTGAACATTAAAACAAATCTGTTACTACATCTCTCTCATTATCTCCTTTATTTCAATGAGAATGTTGTCATTTGCCTTGAATAAGAATATGAAACTGTAGAGTGGTCTTTGACAAGGTGACAAGCATATCATCTTTGACATTCAATCTATTTCCACTTCTTTTTTGATAGAAACAAGTGCTGAAAACCCTGATTCACAAAGGTATGTGGTAGCAAAGGGATTCAGAGCACTCATAGTTTGCTTTACCAGCCGCAGGTAGACTTGGATCAATGCACATCAGAATTCTCAAATTTAATTAATTTTGTAAATTTCCTTTGTCCTCAGGTCAGTAAGGCCATCTTTGGCAAGGTCTTCATTATTGATACAATTTCAACTTTAAAGTCACCCAAGCCAAAGTAACCTTTGAAAGAGTTCTGCAGAGTGTCCAAATGTCCACAGAATAATGCATGTAGAAAAGATTTCATTTCCATTCTGCTGAAGCACTTTTTAACATTAGAAAGTTTGTGTAGTTGTCTGCCTCCAAACTTCACTTCCACAGCAGCATCTTGGCCAGAAAAGCTTTCATTCATTCAGTAGCATCCATAATGGTGACCTCATGACCTTGAATCAAAAAATTTACCTCATTCATTTGGCCAGTGATCTGCGCCCAGTAGGCCAAGGCATGAATTAAGTCCTCACTGTTAGATTGGTTTGTGAATGGGCTTTCTTTTTCCCTCAAAAAAAAAAAAAAGTGAAACTTCACCTCTCGGTTCAGCCAGTTGCCTCAAGATTTATCATCCAAAAAGCCAATGAACACCTGTGTGGCTGTGCCATGTGTCCTCAAGGATACATGGCACAGTGGATAAAGGCATTAATTAGATCCAGTGACAGGGCCCAAAGATTGTGAGTTTAATACCTGGTTAAGGCAGTGGAGAACTTGGAGAGGTGAATTAACAGGAGATAACTGATAACTGACATCCATTAGACATGGCATATGGAACTAGAACAGTCTACCCCAGCAAGTGAAATAAAGGGTTCAGTTCAAGATTCCAACCACCTGAAGAAAGTCGGAGCATACAACAGCCAAAATGTTGTGATAAATATGGCAACAAAAATGAGGACAATAGTCTGAATAATGTAAATAGTGAACCCCTTCCTATTCAGCTCCCATTTCTTGATGAAACCCCTTAAATTGCAATGATTCAAAGCTCTTTTTTCTTCACTGAAGTAGCAAAACCAGATGTGTTGCCAAGCATTGCAGGCTGTGAACAGACTATGAAGATTTTTCTTCCAGTCAAAATTATGATTGCCAAAGAATCTATCCATAATTTTTAAGATGTTGATGGCCTTTGCAATTTCCAAAAAAGGTTTGCAAAACAGAAATTCTTCTTTGATAGTATTAGCATGCACACAGCAAACAAAAACCAATAGTTGGCTGCACTGAGAGACTTTTTTTGTAGCAATAGGAGTCAGCTGTAGTCTTGTTAGATTGAAAACAGCAGGACTTTACTTTTGACTGATGGTTATTAGTGGAGTCAACTTCAAAGTACAGAGCAAGAGTCTCAGGCAGAGAGAAAGTCACGGACAGAAGATAAATTACTTTTTTAGACAAAGATGACAAGACATAGAAAATTGTTATCTATAAAACTGACCATCCTGTGCAAAAGGTACACAGAAGGAATGGAGCAAGCCTCACAGAATGGACAGAGAAGACGGCTGCTGAACTGTGCATTTCACCCTTCACCTACACCTCTCAACTCTACTTCATTGCTTTCTTATAGTAGTAATAAAATCTGGTTTCCTGCTAGAAATTGGTTTTTGTCTGTCTTGGACTGTTTTCTTGCCTTCCTCAAGTATATTTTGCAAAAAGAAAGAATTGCAAGTTCAGCATGGATCCTTGTTATTCACATGCAAGAAATGTTCTGATGTGGATGTCAACAAAAAATTAAAAAAAAGAAAAATACTAGGAGTTCTGTTAAGAATTCTCTGATTGTCATTTTAACAAGATGCTCAGCGAAACCTTAATTTATAACAAAAATTTTAACTGAAATTTTTAGCTAAAACTTTTTTGGGATTGAAAACACTTAATCAAGATTGAGTAGGTCTTTTTTGATTATGTAACTTCAGTTTGTGTACATAAAAAATAGCAAGTTTTTTTTATTAAAATGTTCCCACATTGTAAGCTTCTATTACAAAAGACTCTCTACTCAGATAAGGTTAGTATTATAGGTCGGTAAGCATGCAATTTGGTTTAACTCGTGGCCAATTGTAAACATTGCAAGTCTAGTAGACTGCTTTAAAAACTCGTGTTTGTTACTAGTTTGTTCATTTTTTTGTTGCAGCTGTCAGTTGAGCAAAATTTACAAATTTTTAAAACCCTCTGTTTGACTTTGCAGTTTTTTTTTAACTGTTTTTTCCTCTACTTTGTAATAATGAACCAATCCTGTTCTCATTTCAAATTGTAAAACCTATTCAGCTTTAATCTTATCCTGACACACCAGCTAAAGCCACAAGGTTTTATAAAGTTAATGAGATTATCAAACTTCAGCATTACTAAAGAAAAGTCTTGTATTTACTTGACCTCATCTAATATATGAGGTCTGATCAAAAAGTATCAGGACTGTTGCTATCGTAATGGAACTAAAGTACGCAGAGTGAAGCCATTTGGTACAGATTGACCTTTGTTGTGCACAGTAAGTTATAACATTTTCACTCGTATCCATTGTTTATGGCAGTGCTTGCAAGGAAAGTGTGTAAAGTGTGGTTGTCTCACCACACCACAGAGATTTCATTATTTACCATGGATTGTGCAGCAGTTTTGAACCAAGCCTGACAATCACCACATTCCCCAGGTCTCATACCTTGCAATTTTTTCCTTTTCAAAAATCAAATCTCACTTGAAAGAAACAAAATTTCAAGATGTTGGGGAAATACAAGAGGGTCAAATTTTTCACACATTATGTTCTCATTATATGTCCCAGAAATCTCAACAGTCTCTTTCTAAGTATGCTACATTCATGGTATTCTTAGCATCCTTCTGTAGAACTACATTTTTATTGCTTCTGATCTCCTCTTCATTCGCAAGGACAGTATCCAGTATTCACTCTCATATAGGAGGACCAATATTGCATAACAATTCTGTATCATTGGATTTCTCAGTTGCAATTTTTTTCCTCTGTTAAAAATGCTTCCCAGGTATTTTTAATTTTTGTACTTGCTTGATTTTGGTATCTCCAATTTATAAGTTACATGTTGGGCTGTCTCTTTTGCTGACACTCATACATTCTGTCTTCTTGCAATTGATGTTTAGTTCTTTCTTCTCGCTTATCTGCATATCTTACATTGTTAAGATTGTACCGGCAATAAGGAATCCTGATAGGGCTTCTAATTCTCTCAGAATTACTTCACTGTATAGGTTGAATAAATATGGTGAGAAGACATCCTTGTCTTAAATCTCTTTCTATTTTTGTGTATTTATTGAATTTATTTTCTACCTGTATACAGGTGGTTTGCACCCAGCATAAGTACTGGATTATTTTAATATCCTTCCCACATATGTCAATGCTTACCTTGAGAAAATGTAAGATTACTTACAAAATTATTTAAAAACTATGAGAAAATTTTGTTGCTACAGTTTTGAGATTTCATTTGAATTTTTTTTCTTCTTCTCTTGCAGGAGAAGACGACGTTTATGTTTACAAGATCTCGTAAGTATACACCCATTTTTAAATTTTTTTTTTTTTTCTGGAATTTTTTTTTTTTCTGGAATTTTTTTTTTTTCTGGAATTTTTTTTTTTTCTGGAATTTTTTTTTTTTCTGGAATTTTTTTTTTTCTGGATATGTGGATGATTTAAGTACAGAATGTGAAATGTGTTTTAATGGTGTGGATTTATCTTAATCCACTAAGCTTATCCTCTTCATTTTATGGGAAGCCACAAAGTCAAATGATCTTTTTGCTACCAGTGTACTGATTGGGATTCATTTTGTGACTTTCTTCAAGGCACTTTTTGGATTGATATTTTTAAACTTCATATTGAGAATTGTGCGACTGAAGTTTCTTCTTGGATTAAAGCTGGCATTAGTATTTTTGTACCTTCTCATAAATACCAGGCAAAGGCACTATCTTCTTGATTCATACCTGCCTGTTCAGCCACCAGAGCCCACAGGAATTGCGTTTTTAGGCTCTACCAGCTTGATAGTTTCACTTACAGCATACACTTCTTTGTGTCTGTTCATAATAATTATAAATTGTGTCGTCAAGGACAATGAGGCACTGTATATCTTCTAACAAGTTTAGTTCTCATGACTACTGGCAGCTTTCTAATAGTATGTTAAATAAGAGTAAGTCTTCTATCCTATCTCTCTTCAAATTGAACTCTTGACACATTTGTAGTATCTTTGCCTGACTTTCCACTTAAAACTGAATCTCTGTTGTGTGATATGCATATAACTCTGTCCATGGTTTCTACTATCATCTCTAAACAAAGCCTGTGGACTTGATGGTATCCCTGCAATAGTTCTTAAGAAATGTGCTCCAGAACTGGCTCTTGTTCTCTCTAAACTCTACAATAAATCCCTTTCTTCTTCTTCTTGCTTTTCTGCTTGTTGGAAATCCTCTTCTGTAATTCCAGTCTTTAAGAAGTTTAACAGTCTGATCCTTCCAACTAGCAGCCTGTTAGCCTTCTACATCTTTATGTCAAAAATACCAGAAGTTCTAATCAACTCTGAATTGATTCATTGTCTCACATTGCTGGGTCTTCTTTCAAACAAGGAATATGGCTTTCACTTCTCTAGGTCAATTGCTATTGTATTAATGATTATTGCTGAAAGTCTATCAAGCTTTAGATAATAATGGTGAAGCTCGGGCTGTTACCTTAAATATCTCAAATATTTGGCATCCTGATCTTCTTCACAAGTTGAAAGGTATTTTATAGCAAAGAAAACAGCGACTTACCTCGTCAAACCAAGCAACAGCGCATTGCGTGTATTCTACGACGGAAAATGTGGCGAAAAAGAAAATTACTTACCACCAAACAAAAGGGCATGTATTCTGCATGACATGCTGAAAATGGAATATTTGAATTAAAAAAACAATCCGTCACAGGAGTCGCTATAAAAGTATTTTGATATGCAAATTACTGAACATCCTCTCCCAGCTGTTGATGAATGAAGGAAAAAAAAAAAAAAAGGTTCTGCCGATAAAAGCAGTTGGTGTTCTCAAATCGAGAGCAGAAAATTCGGGCATTTTGGCTACGGTGTTTGTTAGAGAGTGAGTTATTTTTCTGACTGGTTACACGCATTGTAATTTGATTGTACCGGCGAATCGAGTTTTCAGCATTTCTTTCTGCACCCGATATTCGAGTCTGTACTTACAGTGATTTTTCTTTGTGTTGTGGAAGTAATCTGCGACAAATACTTCCTTTGCTTTCAGAACGCCTACATATTTCTAAACAAATTTTTGAACTGATTCAAATTTACCAAATCGCGAAATGAAAGTTGTCTTGAATGACAACTCTTCTAGATCTTTCTTGATTAATGCAAGTGTCTCCCAGGGCTCTATCCTTGGACCTATGTTGTTCTAATTTTTATCAATGACCTTTCTGATGTCATCAGTTCTCAATTCAATATCTATGCTGATATCTAACAACTATTTACTTCTGTCTTAATAGTAAGTCTGATCTGTTTGATAAGGCCAAATTGGCAGGTGATCTCACAAATGACCTACAATCTGTTGTTAACTAGAGCAAGAAATGACTTATTAATTTTAATGCCTCCAAAACAAATCTGCTCTCTTTTAATCATTTTGAGAACCTTTTTTTGTCTTACATTAGCGTTGCTCATCCTAACCTTCAAAACTCATTGCACCGTCTCAGGTTAATGTTTTCTGCTGACATGAATTGGAAAGTTTATATTGAATCCATTGCTAGGTCTGCTGTTAGGAAAGTTGTTACACTGTGTCATGCCAGACAATTTTTTTTTTTTTTTTACCTGAATCTATCTTACATACAAGTCCATCTTACATACAAGTCTACCATTCATCCTTGCTTTGAATATTACTGCCATATCTGGTCTGGAGCTGCTGCTATGCCTTTAGAGATTCTAGATAAAATCCAAAGAAACTGCAATATTCTTGGTCCTGACCTGGCATCAGTCACTTTCCCACTGTTATAATGTAGCTCCCCTGTCCAATTTATTTAAATATTTTCATGATAATCATTCTGATGTGCTTTCATCTTTGGTAACTAGACTTTATGAATCACAGTAAGCACAGTACTTGATTGGCAGCTAGGTCTCATTATTTTACAGTGGCTAGATATAAACATAAATTTATTTTCTCTTACACTTTATACTTGTGGAACTCTCTTCCAGCTTCTTGTTTTCTGGTCAACTTAAAAAATTTCAACGCAATGTCAATTGTTATCTTCTGTTTTAATTCCTGTACTTTTATTGTTCTCTCTCCTTAATAATGTTTTCTTTTTCTCAGATTCTCTTATACTCGGTATCCCCTTGCATCTTAGTGGCTTTATTGCCTTGCTTGGGGTGAAATGATTACAAAATAAAAAAAATAAAAAAATTGGTAAAAACGAAAAAAAATGTTAAAAAAAAAAATGATTAGGATTGGTGATAAGCCCAGGTGAGAAGAAAGGAAACAGGACGACTAGTAAGAAGTCTTTTGTCCATGTCATACAGATATTGGGGTCTAAAGAAATTCTGGTTAAGAAGTGGCTTTTTATTTGAAAAAAATGTTAAATTTTTTTTATGTAGTTGGTTTTGTTTGGAAAATTTTCATTTTTGATAAAAATTAATTTTTAATTTTGGCTTTACTCCATGCTACTTAATCTCATCTAAAATCACTAATTTGTTCCAAATTCTCTGTCATATGATGACCAAAAAACCTATCAAGATGGCAAGTGGGAGTGGGTTGAATGTACTAAAAATCTGGTGGCGGATTATGCAAGCTAAAAGATTTATAAATTAAACTTCTTTTTTCTCCTGAAAAAATTGACTTTAATCTTTTTATGAAAAATAATGGCTTTAGAAATGAATTTCTAGGATTGATTCTGTTCTGAAGTATTTAATTCCTATAAATACTTCTTCCAAAACTTGGGAAGCTTTTTGAAAGATTATTTTAGACAGATCAGTTTCTTTCCTCAAATTTAATCTGAGGTTCTTATTACGGAAAATGTGATACTGAAATCTGAAGCTGCATTGGAATAGTGAAAGATGCCTTCTAAAAGCTAAATGAAGTATTAAGAAACAGGAAAATTACATTACAAATAAAGAAAAGAATGTTTAATTGTTACATAATATCAGTCCTCCAATATGGTAAGGGATGCTGGCCAATTTCCTCACTGATGAAGAAGAGACTTGAGGCAACAGATGTTTTTCTATTGAAATATGCTGAGAATATCATTGACAAAGCATGTGAGTAATGAGTAAGTTCTAAAGAAAATGAGAGCAAAAAGTACACTTTTACTTAGAATCAGAAAGAATTGAACTAGGAAAAAAAGCTTGGAGAATTTGATACTCAACATATTGAAAGCAAGAGTGACAGGGAAATGGTAAGTTACTTATTAAAGGAAACTTATGGAATTGGATAGCAGAACAGGGAATGGGAGTTTAAAAAGACAAACATTGCTAAGAGCTACAAAGGTTAGGAAATTGTGGAGAGCCATAATCACTAATTTCATGAAGATAGCTCATAAAAGTAGAATAATTTTATAATCTAAATTGAAATGCCTTGAACAATAACTATTCTTTTTGATTTGTCTTTAAGAAGACTGAAAAGCTTTGCATTTATTAGATTAAAAATGTCTAAGTTTTTACACCTGAAGATATATAGGTCTTCCCTTTTTCTCTACCACATCTCTCTTTTTCACTTGTACATATTTTAGCAAATAATGTTAAATCATATCTTTTGCATAACATTCTCTCTTGTAAGCTGTTTTACACTTGGCATTATGCCTTTCACTTTCCTTCATGTACATCTCACAAAGTTAATTTCTCTGTCTCTATTTCTTTCTCTGCTGGCTTTCTGCCAATATGAGTATTAGAAGACTTCATTTTACTGCCTATCCATTTTGGAAAATCTTGGGTTCCAAAGAGAACAAGGCTGATTCTACCAATTTCTACATTGTGCTGCATAACCCAAAAAACTACAACTGCATGTTTTGTTGGGGGGTATAAAAAAATAAGAAAACAATTCTCGTAATGACATTGGCTGATTTAAAAGAATTTCTCCAGTTGAAAGGAAAAGTGAAATATTGATTTACCATTTTTTTACACTCCCTGCAACTTTGAACCATGAAATTTTGTTAATCAGTTTTCTTGACTGTTAAGTTGTTGAGTGGCTCAGGTGTGTATTTGTGACACAGCACAAGTATTGAACTGATAGCCTTCAGCTAATGTAAAATTGTGCTTTAATAAGTTGACCTGTTCCACCTGCAGTTGAAAGTGGTTCTACCCATTGAGCTCTATATAGACATATGGTTTTTTTCACTTTTTGCCTGGCGAAATTATATCAGATCACTATTGAGTTCTTGTAAAGTTGCGTGATTTTCCTTATAGTCTACAAAAGAATCTTGGTTCAAAGAAATGGTTTAACATATCCCTTGCAGTGGGCACACACACACACACACACACACACACACAAATTTTATATAGTTTTCTGTGCTGCAAAAGCTGTGGAGATTGCCTTTACCCTGAAGGGACATAACACATAAAAGACAGGAAATATTGAAGGCAAGAGTAGCAAAAAGAATCATTGAGTAACCTAGGTAACAAGCTTGTTTAAATGGATGGCAGAACAGGGAGAGATAGGTAATATTGCTAAGATCTACAAAAGATAGGAAGCTGACCACCCTCCTTCTGAAGTGACACAGCCCATCAAAGAAGAAAGGACATAAATGGATGGCATAAGGGGAAAATATTGTTTAGAGCTACAAACAATAGGAAGTTGTGGAGAGTCATGATTGCTAATGTCCTTTTTTTCTTTTTTTACCTAAAAGTCACTTGAGGTAGAGGGGTTATTAAATGAGGGGTTGTATGGATCTACAAGGAGGGGAACAAGAGGTACATGTTATGAGGATATGTAGGATAGATAATGGTTGACCCTATACTTAAGGAAGTTAAGATTGTAGTGATTGGCGTAATGTTACCTATATTTTGCTGTATATATAGTCACAATTTGCATTACTAAGCTCTTAGTAATTCTATTTTCATAGAAAAACTTTACAAAATGTAAAAAAAAATCAGAAAACTGGAATATATTGTCTTTGAACTAGAAAATTTTCACCAGAGTACTAGAGGCTCTAATCAACTTTGAATTCATTAAGCATCTCACCTTGCAGGGTCTTCTTTCCAATAAGCAGTATGACTTTCACTTCTCTGGATCAATTGCTGATGTATTAACTGTTATTGCCGAAAGGGTCTGTCAAATTTTAGATAAGAATGGTGACGCTTTGCTTGTTGCTATGGATTTCTCAAAGGTATTTCACAGGATTTGGTATGCTGGTCTTAACGAGTTGAAAGGTTATGGTATTTCTGGATTAATTTTTGAACTGATTCAGTCTTATATCAAATCATGAAATGAATTGAACAGACACTCTTCTAGATCTTTTTGCATTAATGTTGTTGTCTCCCAGGGCTGTATCCTCAGATCTATATTGTTCTTAATTTTCATAAATGACCTTCCTGATGTCTTCAGTTCTCCACTATACTGATGACACACCTATTTACTACTGTCTTAATGGTATGTCTGATCAGTTCAATAAAGTCAAATTGGCAGCTGATCTTAAAAATGATCCACAGTCTTCTGTTATCTGGGGCAAGAAATGGCTTATTAATTTTAATGCCCCAAAATGCATTTACACATAAGTCTATCATTCATTCTTGCATTGAATATTGCTGGCATATCTGGTCTGGTGTGTTTCTGTTATATATTTAGAGATTCTTGATAAATCCAAAAAAGAATCTGCAATGTTATTGGTCCTGACCTGGCATCTCAGTCTCATTCACATTCCTGCTACTGTAATGTATCTTCCTTGTGCTTTTTCTATAAATATTTTGATGGTAATTGTTCTGATGAGCTTTCTTCTTTGCTGCCTCAACTTTATGAATTTAAGTGCAGTACTAGACTGGCAACTAGGTCTCATTAACTTTACAGTTGAAATTGCTAGATGTAACCGTAAGTTCTATGATAATAGTTTCTCTCACACTTATTGCTTGTGGAACTCATTTCCGTCTTCTTACATTCCAGTTAACTTTGATCTTCAAAAATTTAAATGCAATGTCAATTGTCATCTGCCCTTAATAATGTTTTTTTTAAATCACTTCCCCCCCCAAGTAAGGTAATAAAGCCATTATGACGCAAGGGGTTACTGCATGTTAGAAAATATGAGAAAAAGAAGTAATGAAGACTAGTTTCTCTTCCTTTTTGACTTTTCATGTAGATATGTTATGTCAATATTTAAAAATGTAAATATTTAAATTTTTGTCTCAATAAATTATTATTATACACTGACATTTTCCTCACTGGATCAAACAGTGTAAAAAAAAAAAAAAAAAAAAAGAAAAATTAATTTACTCTGGTTCAGTGGGAGACAAATAATATCAAAAGGATGAATGAACTGATAGATATCCTCAAGCATGGATAGTGGAATGAGAATAATTTACCCTTCTGGAATTAATAAAGGGTTTGGCTTGAAATTCCTGGAAAGCTACCAACCATGACAGACACCCGAAGAAGTCTGCAGGGTACAATGGTCAAAATGTTGTAATGGTAACACCCAAGATGAGGACAGGCATCAGAACAAATCTATGTATAATCATTATCTTCATTCCACCCTCACAATTATTGTCGTATTTTTTACATTGTGTAATTGCTAAATTAAAAAGCACACAATGCTATTTCAGTGTATTTTTTTAATTGTTATATTTCTTTTCTTTTTCTTCACCGTAAACCGAGTTGTCTTGATTTTTTTTTTTTTTTTCTAATTTCTCTTTTGCACTTAAATTTCCTTTATTCTTGCATGTTGAAATAGTTTTTAAATAGTGTGTGTGTGTGTGTGTGTTAGTGTTAAAAGGCAAAAAAAATCTTAGTTGTCATTTTGTTGTTTAGTTTTTTAAGCTGTTTCCATGTGCAAAGATGTAGAGTAATCTTCATGTTGAAAAATGGGGGTCAAATTCTTCAGTTGCAATAGCCTTGGTCTGCCTCTCTCTCTGTCTCTCCCCACCCCTCTCATCTTCCCTCCAACTTCTCAGCCTTTCTCTCTCTCTCTGTCTCTCCCTCTGCTTTTCTCTCTCTGTCTCTCCCTCTGCTTTTTCTTTGTCTCTCCCTCTGCTTTTCTCTCTGTCTCTCCCTCTGCTTTTCTCTCTCTGTCTCTCCCTCTGCTTTTCTCTCTCTGTCTCTCCCTCTGCTTTTCTCTCTCTGTCTCTCCCTCTGCTTTTCTCTCTCTGTCTCTCCCTCTGCTTTTCTCTCTCTGTCTCTCCCTCTGCTTTTTTCTCTCTGTCTCTCCCTCTGCTTTTTCTCTCTCTGTTCTCCCTCTGCTTTTCTCTCTCTGTCTCTCCCTCTGCCTCTCTCTGTCTCTCCCCTCTGCTTTTCTCTCTCTCTCAACTCTCCTCTCTCTGTCTCTCCTCTCTTCTCTCTTCTCTCCTCTGCTTTTTCTCTCTCTCCCTCTGCTTTTCTCTCTCTCTCAACCTCCCTCTCTCTCAACCTCCCTCTCTCTCAACCTCCCTCTCTCTCAACCTCCCTCTCTCTCAACCTCCCTCTCTCTCAACCTCCCTCTCTCTCAACCTCCCTCTCTCTCAACCTCCCTTTCTCTCTCTCTCAACCTCCCTTTCTCTCTCTCTCAACCTCCCTTTCTCTCTCTGGTTCCATTTAAAGGAAATCTATTTAGAAAGTACTCTTTAGTTTACAAACCATGCTAGCTGAAGTGTTTGTTCCACTGAGGCTGACACTGTAGTAAAAAACAGGAATCATGTGACAAAAGTTGCATAGTGCCCTACTTTATTGATTGTAAGGTGGGGGGTCAAGATGGGCTTTAGAGCTGCATGTCGTTTTTGTCTCCCACCACCCAGTGCCTCATAAATTCTCCTCCTTTTGACCCATTGTTTCTAACAAACATCACAGCCTCACATTCTTTTTCTTATGCTGGTTTAAAAGAAAGCTATATGGATTGTGTAATATTTTATATATCACGTGTGTGCGTGTGAGAGAGAGAGAGAGACCTAACAGTGATTGGTGTGGAAAGTGAAATTAGCAAACCAAATTATCTCATTTATTGTGCTCATTTTCACACTAATAACTAACGACACTGACATCACTCACCAGCAATCACGTAACCCTCTGGAACTCATTTTTCCTCAAAGGGAGATAATCTCAATTTGTATCCTTACACTATAAACATTACTTTTAGCAGCAACATGTGTTTCAGTTGTTATCCCTATGTTTTTTTTTTTAATTTTCTTAAACAGTGAAATTAATAACAACAAGCCTAGATTGAGAAGTCCTATTAACCTTTACCATGCTAATTCCTTTCTAGAACTGTTCCCCCTGCTACTGCATTTTTTGAGGATGTAAAAACATGAACACCTACTGTTTTAAAATTGTTATAACTTTCCTTGTATTGTGCATATAGGTTTTAATTTTTGTACACTAATAAAAGAATGAATGAGTAATATTTTGATGTAATGCATTATGTTTTGCATGCAGGTTTTGACATTGAAAACAAAAATTGAAATGCGAAATAAAAAACAAATACATTAAAAAATACATAATAATTCAACATACTTTAACTTTTCTTACCCCTTGTTGAGTTCTGGGGGTGCAATAAGAAGCAAAATGACTAAAAAGGCTTTCATTTTGTCAAAAAAAAATGACTTGTTTCCTTGTGTTTACATACAAGAAGACATTAGCATTTATTTGCTCTTTCTTTCTCTCGACTCGTATTTGTCTCGTTGATGAATAGTTATTTTGTCATTTATAAATAGATAAAATAGTTCACTTTCAGAAAAGCTATCAGATATATTGATGGTTGCCAGTAGCTTCCCTAAAATTATTGAGGCATAGATGATAGTAGTTGCTAGTGGCCATCATCGTTTTCCTCCATGTCACTAGCATGGTTATCCGCTTCAATCACTTCACCGTCAATATCCACTTGAGTAAAGCCTTCAAAACCATCATCAGTGTTAATCAAAGAAAAACTCCTGAATAAAGGATTTGTTGGATATTAACACTGCCTTTTTTGTTTGTGAAAAAATTAACGTGGGTTTAATTGATGTTACACCTCATGTAGTCTAGAAGAATTCAAAATGGCATTAGAAAAACAGAAGTTTAGCCTTGTTCCAAAGCATTAGTAGGCAATTTCCAGTTTAAAATACTGGAAATAACAGTTGACAAGTGTTTATTTATAGCAACTATCTCAGGTGACAGAAGTCACCGATAGTAGTAAGGGGGAGAATTCTATGGGGACTATTGTCGCCTGCAGTGTGGTAAAGGTTAAAGAAAAATTGTGCTCCCAATAGGGATTGAACCTTGGAAAAAAAGATACAGCTTCAATCACTCTCAGGAGGCACACTTTTTGTTGCGAGGGAGAATATTTCCCTATGAGTTTGTACTTGGTTGTCAGATGAAAGACATAAAAATACTCCTACATCAAGAGGAATAGCAGCAGCAGTAACCTCTGTTGAAAACAGTTATTTATGGCTAAATATTCTCTTCCCTAGTTTCTATTCTACATTATGTTTCCCTGTGCCAGAAGGTTAATAAACTTGTTAAAATAATCCCAGTGTTCTACTGTTGTTTTTGATAACTCAGTTACAACACTTTTCTTTAATAAGACTTCTCGATCTAGGCTGGTTGTTATTAATTTCATTGTTTAAGAAAATTTAAAAAAACAAAAAAAAAACAGTGATACCAACTCAAATATGTGTACCCACTAAAAATAATGAGGTTGAGTAAATAGATGACTGGGCAGGGTTTAGGGGAGATAAGAAAAAGACAAAATTTAGGACAGGAAATCGTGGAGGGTTATGATCCCTGACGTCCTGAAGGGACAAGGTTCATAGAATAATGCCAGATTGAAATATCTATTCAAAAATTACTATTTTGTGTTCATTACTATTATTATTAATAATACATTATTATAGATACCTACCAATCTGACATCATTTACCACTGATCATGTGACACTAGTGAATTTATTAATTAATAACCAATCTAGATCAAGAAGTTCTACTAAAACAGTGGTACCTCCCTCCTTAACTTAATCTAGGTTGGGTGTTATTAATTTCAGTGTTTAAAAAAAATAAAAACAAATCGGGGTTGCAACTGAAACATGTGTACTTACTAAAATAATGTCTGTATTCCAAAGAAATAATGTTAGATTAAAAATTTTAAAAATCATTCAATCATCCTGGGTATGATGATAACTACATCTGCATCCAGGGTAAGATGATAAACTACGTCCAGCAGCAAGGCCTCTGATCAGAAGGTTTTGAGGAGTGTGGAACCACCTCTTAATTGCTAGTGTTCTCAGCTCCACCTTGACCCCGGGGTGGTAGCACCTGTTAAGGTCCCGGCTATGGGCAAATAGTTAACCCGTAAACTGAGGTAAAAAGTATTATGAAAGTGTAAAAATAG
Source organism: Acanthosepion pharaonis (assembly GCA_903632075.3). NCBI lineage: Eukaryota > Metazoa > Mollusca > Cephalopoda > Sepiida > Sepiidae > Acanthosepion > Acanthosepion pharaonis. Next base: position 290,392 of record CAHIKZ030001279.1, read on the forward strand.
GTTTTAATAACAGAAAAACTTTGTAAAAAAAATTATTACCAGAAATAAATTTTTGAAGAAAAAAAAAATATTAACTGCAATATACTTTTGAAAAAAGAAGAAAAAAAAACATTACCAGCAATAAATTTTTAAAAATAATATTACTAGCTATACAATACATTTTTGAGAAAAAAAAAATACCAGAAATACATTTTTGACAAAATATTACCAGAAAAAAAAAAAGTTGAGAGCATTAAATAACCCATTCAGGTTGATATGCTATAAAATAAAACAAACCCTTAAATCATTCAAAATATGTCTCTGTTAAGTAGATTAAAAGAAAATGGCTTAATTTTTCAAGAAGTTGCCCAAATTCTCTTTGTATATTCTATGACTTGGTGTCTAGAGTGAGCAAAATGAATTTGTTGTTCATGGAATTAACAAATAATGTATGTATGTATAAACATGTTCATGAAAGTTTAGACACTTTCAGATTGCTATAGAATTACATTTAAACAATGTTGACCTTTTTGTTAACACTGAAAGGAAATATTGATGTTTCTCTAAGCCTTACTCACTACCACCACCAATTCGAAACCTCATTTTTTTTAGAGGAATGTATTTGACAGCCACTTCAGCTATCCTGAGGTAAACTGACAATTTGCAGTTTCTACAAAGTGACCTGATACAAGACTAGAAATCTAATAATGATTGGAGAATTGACAGGTTGATACCTGATGATACCTGAGAATACATGATCTTGTGGGGCTGTTGGGAGTGACGGTGACTACATTTTAAATCTTCAGAGTAAGAGTAAAATTCTCTCTTATTTCAGCTCACAATTCTATATATGTTGGTTAGGGCATACTTTTTTTTTTTTTTTTTTTTAAGATATTTAGTTGCAATTTTTTTTTAAGGAATTTATAATAATAATTGTAACTTTAAATAGATGTCATGGAACTGCAATGTCTAATTGAATACGATAAAACAAATTTTCAATTACGAATGCCTAATTTCTGTTGGTAGCTTCTTTCCATCATTTGTTGCAGCCAGTAGTCTCCTTCGGTGTTGTTAGTTTCTCTCCACCATATACATCCGCATCCTGGGTAAGACTATAAACTACGTCCAACAGCAAGGCCTCTGATCAAGAGGTTTTGAGGAACATGGAACCACCTCTTAATTGCTGGTGTTCCCAGATCCACCCTAACCTGGAGTGGTAGCACCTGTTAGGGTCCCAACTATAGGCAGATATTTAGCCCCCAAACTGGGATCAAAACACTATGTAAGTGTAAAAATAGGTTTTAATACCAGAGATACTTTGTAAAAAAATTTATTACCAACAATACATTTTTAGGGGGAAAAAAAAAAAAAAAATATTCCCAGAAATAAAAATTTTGTCGACAATAACTAATCCATTGAGGTTGATATGCTGTAAAACAAAGCAAACTGAACAAGAAATACATTCTTGAAAAAAATAAAAAATAAAAAAAATATTACCAGAAATACATTTTTGGAAAAAAATATTACCAGCAATAAAAATTTTGTCGGCAATAAATAATCCATTGAGGTTGATATACCGTAAAACAAACCAAATCCTCCATGATATTTAGTTTCTTGGTAGTTCCCACCCCCCACCATTGTTAGTGTTTTTTTTTTTTTTTTTTTTTGTAACATGTTAGTTACTGTTTGTATTTCTGTGTATGTCTTTATGTCAAGTAGTTTCTTTTTCTTTCTTTCTTTTTTACTACCTGTTGTCTGTTTTTAAACAGCTCAGTTGTCTACCTGTACCAAGCTGTTCCCAAATTTATCCAGTAGAGTACTACTACTACTAGTAGTAAGTGAATAGGCTATGTCAGGGATACTTGATTAAATGACATCTTTGATTGCTTTCTTCTCTAAAGCACACTTTTTCTTGCACTTGTACTATTTTCTTTTATATACCAAGTGGTTCTTGACTTACCCAGAGAAGAATGCATCTTAAGGTGATACAGTCAAAGACTGCTAGATTTTTCTTATGAGTTTTGGAAAGCTGTCTCAATACAAGCGTTTTTTTTTGTTTTTTTTTTCTGTTTTAAGAATAATACTAAGAATACTAAGAAGAATACCAAGAATACTAATAAGTGGGGAAAAAAAACTGTATTATGACACTTTGTCATTCAATTACCCAACACTGTTCTGATATCAAAAAAAAAAAAAAATTTCTTCTAATGAAATAATTATAGCACAAACAAAACTGGGTATGTAGTTCATTTGGTAAAAATGTTGACTTTGCCAGGGACTTAAGAGTGAGTATCTAGGTAAATGATTGCAACCATCATCAACACCCTCCCCACCTTGCAGACAGTGTGAACACTTTGGCTTCCAATCTAAGATTCTTTCATTTCAGTTACAAAGACTTGACAATAAATCACAAATACATCCACACAGAATATATTTTGACAGCAATTCTTTGTTTATACTGTAGGTTGAAGACAAACCAAATTTTTTTTTTTTTTTTTTGCTTAAGAAATTTTTTACTTTTGAAAGTTTCATTGGTTTTCAATCAAGCTTGCACCCACACACATACACACACTGTGGACATAGGTATCAACAACAAATGGTGACATTCATTACCCGACTACTGTGTTTAAGCATGTAACAGACTGTTACCATTTAATGTTGATACCTGTGACTGCACTGTTTGTTTTTTCATATGCTCTAACTTGATATTGAGTAGTCTTTGAACATATAGATCCTACTTTAAAAACTATATTTTAATAAATATAAAAACAAAGAAAACTTTTCTTTACCCATGCAATTTGTTCCCTGATGGACTTTAAGGAATTTATTTTGCAGCAAGTATTTATAAACAAGTAAAAATGTCATTAGTTTCTCAGAATTGTTTCAGTTTAAGAAAATGAATATTCTTCAGGCTAACTATAAACAAAAGTTAGTACGAAAATTTCTCTGATTTAACCAGTAGAGAAGACAATATTTATGAATAAAAATGACAATAGGAAAACTGGTAATTACTGACATGTTTCGTCCAATGTGGACTTTATCATTTTCGTATTTTGCTTTGATAAAGTCCACATTGGACAAAACGCGTCAGCAATTACCAGTTTTCCTATTGTCATTTTTATTCATAAAAAGTTAGTACCATTAGAGGACAAAACACATCAGTAAAGAAACGTTTTTCTTTTGATTTTATTCATATTGCCTTTACATGGATATATATTTTAGTTATATCTGAATGCTAGCATAAAAGCCACCCTATCAGGCGACATTCAAGCTAGCTCCTGTAGAGGACTCTTGATAATGTCTTCTCAGCATTGGAAGCTCTCCTGGCTGCCATTTGATCTGAGTTTTCATTTGCATGGAACTCTCTTTTCCTTACTGCAGACTTAGCTCTTTTGATTGCAATCTGGTCTTCTGTTAGCAGAGATTTCTTTTTGCGAGGCATACTGCTGCCATATGCCATAGGCAACAATAAACTACAGAAGAACTCAAAATTGATCACTGTGTTTATTGCATGATGTATATATTTCCTTACTTTCTGTACAAACAATTATTTTTATTTCATGGGTGACTTTTGCTGGATTTTGCAATTAATCCTGATTATTCCTAAATATATTTCCAAGTTATAAAAATTATCATAAAAAATAAAATTTGTTGCAAAAACTTACATAAAAAAAACAAAAAAAACACCAAAAACAATTGCAGTAATGAAAACTTAGGAACCCAAAATTTCAGGTGACACACTCTATTGAGAGTTGTGTCCCTGTAATTGTTTTTATCAAGAGAAACCAAAAATTCCAAGATGGCGGAATCCAAAAACAATTACAGGAATCAAAACTTGGGAATCCAAAATTTCAGGATTGTGGTTCCAGATCTGGCCTGAATGTTTTTAACTTGCTCACAGCATTGGCCTGATTCCAAAATGGTAGGATATGCTGGTCTACTGCCTCTAGGAGTATATTTGCAAATGTGTGACACACTGACATTTACACACACACACACACACACACACACACACACACACACACACACATATATATATTAAAAGTAATAAATTCATTGGTATATAATCCAAGTAGATTCTAGTAATATAAAATACTAAAACTGATCCACAAAAAGAGCTCAATGTATTTATTACTACAGAGCAAATAATTAATACACAATAAAATTTAAAATCACCTCATATGGGGAATTATTTTGGATTCCCCATATGAGGTGATTTGGGATTTTATTGTGTGTGTGTGTATATATATATATATATATATATATATATATATATATATAAAAACCAAATAGATATTAGCATCTGTATATACATGCATTACATTAACATGCATACACATAAGTGAATAAATATTTACTTAATTTAAGTTGTAAACAAAACAGTGTTCATTGTGGTTAGACAGTGCTAAGAAGTATACATTAATAAATATGCATATACCTGCATTCGTAGTGCAACTTAGTTTTATGAGCTAGTAAAACCACAAAATGTTAAGCTGCACTACAAATGTAGGTATATGTATATTTAATTTGTTTAATGGGCCTTTTGTTATTCCTATATATTTTTCTAGGTTTACTTTAGATCTTACTATAGCTTCATATATTACATTATTTGGTTAGCAGTTACCATTTAGTGGTCATTTGTACTTTAATCTCCAGTTAGAAGTTGGTGTCATGGATCTTTGTGGTTACTGGTGATTTTCATGTGTATGTTTTTTTTATGATTTGTATGTATTTGTATGTATTTGGTACAGCTATAGCTAAGATTTAGAGTATTACTGTTAGAAGTTTGTGTAACAATAATCTGTTACATGGCTATTCAAAATCTCTATCATTTACCTTTGAGCTGAAATCTGGCTCATTGTTTCAGTCACCAAGCAAATCTTGCTGATATAAAGAAGGGTTTTTATCTTAAGCTGCCAGTTAATGTTTAACCTGTATAGAAAATATTATATAATTAATATTTCTTAGTATTGGATGTGTTTAAATAGATCATTAAAAAGAAAAAAATCAATAAGTTTTACTTAATTATATTTTAATTGCAATGAAAGGCATGATGTAGTTGCTATTATTATTATTATTATTAACAATAATTTATGACTATTTACATCTTTAAATTTTTAGTTGCTTTATTACTACAATTTCACTCAAAGTGCCAGATAACAACAAAGAGGAGACAGCACAAAAATTATTTTTGATCTTGCTTGCCTATTTGCTGCTTTAAATTGACAACCTAAGTAAAGTTATGATAAAAAGCAACTAAAAAAACAACACTGATATGGAAGTAAATACTGGTCAAAATTAATTGTGGTTGTGAATATTTTATCTAAGAAAGGAAAAAACAAACAAAAAAAACTTTGCCCCCCCCCACACACACACACACACTTTAGTAGCTTGTAAATATGTAAGGATATCAATAATGTTGGTTCAAGATGTCTGCCTTCTCCAAATCCAGAGCCTTTTCACTCTAATTGACCATGTCATCTGGAGTGTAGCCATACTCATTACACTTGATGCAATTGCTGGTTGGTGAGGCTATTTAACCCATAGTTGGGGTGAATGCCCATTAATACTAAGAAATTACCCCATTCTCTAGCAGCTCTTGATATTTTTTTTTTTTTTTGTGTGTGTGTGTGTGTGTACAGCAGGGTTTCACTCACCCTCCTCACCAGAGTGAGGAGTTGTTTTAGTCACCAACCACTTGGGTTTTGAATTCAAAGTTGTCCTTCTAGACCAGTTACCAGCCAAGGCTATAGGACCCAGTCTGTATTTACCCATAGCTGAGATGGAAGAGTTGGATTCATACTTTTCCCCAAGGTATTTACGCATAAGGGAACATAATGAACTCAACTGGAATTCAAACTCTGCTCTTCGATTCCTCAATCTGGGCTGCTACACATTGCTCTGCCTCCACACTTTCCTTCTCAGTGTATCTAACTCAGTGGTGAATATTAATCATATAGATCAAAACATTATGAAAATTTCAGATTCAGGCTACAGAAGGCTTACATATATATCATGTTGAAACACTGGTTTCCATATAATCACCTAAGTTAAGCATCATCGAGCATGGTCAGTACCTAGATTGGTGACTACTTTGGAATACCAAGTACTGTAAACTTGGATTGGAAGCTGACTGGGTTCATTATATTCACTTATGCACAAATACCCTTGGGAAAGGTACGAATCTACCTCTTCTACCCCCCCCCCCCAAACCAGCTATGGGTTATTAGGAATTCTATCAGTAAATCAATATTAACTCCCAAAATTCTTATAATCTAAATCATTTTCTGCCTTTAAATAACCTTCAAAAAACAAATCAATCAGGTTACAGATTTATTGACCCACTTTTGTAGATCAAAAGATATTTTCAAACTTCCTGCAGTTATGTCCCTCATTTTTAAAAGATATTTTAATATAATCTAAATAAATAAATGGAAAATTCTGTCTGTCCATCTATGTGTCTGAAACCCCTCTAAATCAAGCCACACTTGCTCTAATAAATTTAATAATTTTAAAAGTTTTTAATTTATATTGAGTTTAAAGTAGCACAAAAACTTGTTGAATTTTTTAAAAAAATTGTTTTAAATGAGAAAGAATCAGAGTGAGAGGTTTTGTGACATGAGGTTTTTGAAGTTCCACAGAGTTTGTGATTTGAAGAACTCAATTTTTGGCCTGAATTGGAATTTCAGCCCAAATCAGACTTTTAGCCGGAATTGTACTTATAGCCTGAATCAGCTAAAGTGAAGTTTTGAAGTTCCATGGAATGAACTGAGTAATTCAAAGTTATTTCTTCAGAATTATCATTGGTGTTTTCTAAGCTGGACCAGACATCCCTTTAGTTTTGGCCTTGAGGCCCAATTAACCCTCTGTAGGAACTAGTTTAAAAGTCCGCATGAAAATTTTACTGTTTACACACAAGCCTCTGTTTTTCATGTGTTTTTTTACACAAAAAAAAACTAAATAAGGGAGTGCACTATACACAAATAATCATTTTTTCAAAAGATTATAACTCATGCATTTCATGAAGTCAATTTATGGTGATTTTCTAAGCGTAACTTAGATGTGACACAAGGTGAAAATATGGGACATCAGTGAGAAAAGAACTCACTGTTTAGTTGTAAGTGATCTAACAAGACAAACTTGCTTAACATTAAACCACATCAAAGTATGAGTAGTGGTTGCAGGTATTGGCCTACCCATATAACTCCTTCTTTCTCTTATTTATGCCTCACACCATTAGTTCCAAATGGGCAGAGGTAATTTCTCCATCTCCCTTAGTATCTCAACTAAGCTTGCCATCTTGGCTGTCTCTTTGACAAGTCTGATTTTTAAACTGTGTTGGCAAAAAGTCATTAATTGTAATTATCTTAATTTTCAACAACAGATTTTCTCAGCCTCTGGTCTTGTTTGTGCAGAGATTTACCAGCTGCTTCCTTTGGCCCTTTAATAGTAAATACTTGTCTTCATATTTTGTTCGCTTAATCGTACTTATGAACCTTACAGGTTCATTTGTTATCTCAAAAAGTCCTATTTCTCAATTTGTTTACATTTCCACTCTTTGACAGAGGCATAAATCAGTTTCTTGATGCTGCTTTCATCTTCAAAATTTACCAAATGTTATAACTCAGTTAACCCCTTCTTCCACTTGGCCATCATGAGACATGTTTTCATAACTTTCACTTTAAGCAAGCAGACATAAATCAATTTCTCCATTTCTATTTCATTTCCTAAATTCTCTACTGACTTAGAATATAATTCACTATTCCTTCTCAGCCCCGGTGATCTGGAATCTTACAAATAACCTTTTGATAATATCATTTCCCCAAACCAATAAAATCATTCTTTTCAGATATGTCTTTTCTTCCTTCTTTCAGTTTATATGTTGTTCTATACCTTTAACCCTTTTTTTCTGTTCCAGTTCATATTCTAAATCAACCTTTTCCTTTTACCAGTGTCACATAGTGTCAAAGGAAAAGTTACTTTCTATTTTCCTTGGAGTTTTTCATTTGAGTTTGTTGTCTAGTGGTGTCTGTATTTCATAATAATTACTGTTTATTTAATTTTTTATGATAGTGTTAAGTATTAACTACTCTCATTTTCCAAATCTCCCAAACCACAAGAATAATATAATACTGGACATCTTTGTGAGTTCTATTTAGGATTTGAGAAGAGAGTTTTCCTCTCATTTCGCTGATTTCTGAAAATCAATTTAAATTGTTTCGTATTCCTTACAAAACAGATGTGGAGCAAGTGCCAGAAAAATATCAATTGGAATTAATCAACTTACAATGTGACAAAATTTTTTTTAAAATCAAAATTTAAATCTGAATCCACTGTAGACTTCTACAAGAAATAAGTTTTTCCAAACGGAAGATATAAAGGCCTATTGAATAATGCGAAAATGATGGTATCGGTATTTGAAATTACATATGCTTTGAACAACTTTTTTTGAAAATGAAATATACTAAAAGTTGTTTATGAACAAGGTCAGGCAATGACTACCTAGATCAATGTTTCTCAATCTTTTTCAGCCCATGGACCATTTTAATGGACCACTCCTACTTTTACTTTTAGGCTGTTCAATTTTCACACTAAAATACTAAATGAAAAGACAAAGTAGTCTATTTACACTTTAAAATTTATTTTAGTAAACAGAGAATATCAAAATCAATTTTGATGATGTCATTCAGTCTTAGTCTATTCAGCTAGTGACTACCTTGATCTTGGTGTTTCTCACACAAGATATCATAGCCCATTCAGCTAGTGACTACCTTGATGTTAGTGTGTCTGACACGAGATATCATAATCAATTTTGATGATGTCATTCAGTCTTAGTCTATTCAGCTAGTGACTACCTTGATCTTGGTGTTTCTCACACAAGATATCATAGCCCATTCAGCTAGTGACTACCTTGATGTTAGTGTGTCTGACACGAGATATCATAATCAATTTTGATGATGTCATTCAGTCTTAGTTATTCAGCTAGTGACTACCTTGATTCACACAAGTAGCCCATTTAGTGACTACCTTGATGTTAGTGTGTCTGACACGAGATATTAATCAATTTTGATGATGTCATTCAGTCTTAGTCTATTTAGCTAGTGACTACCTTGATCTTGGTGTTTCTGACACAAGATATCATAATCAATTTTGATGGTGTCATTCAGTTTTAGTCTGATAGTTCTTCTGCTGTTGAATAAAAAAAATTATATTAGTGTATATATATATATATATATATATATATATATATATATATATATATATATGATATAAAATACCTATATAATTGCATAATACCTATATATTTTCAAATATAATGGACATTTGTGTAATTAAAGAAAATATATTTTTAATTCTTCAAAGTATGAATAATTTAGATACATTTTTGTGAAATGGCTACAATTTTTTATGGTTACAAATTCTCTGTGGACCATTAGAAATATTATGTGAATCATTGATGGTCCACCTGGACCATGTTGAGAAACCCTGACCTAGATGATTTTCTCCTGTCATCGACAAATATTTCACCTGATGTGGAGAAGTTATGAAACAATAAATGGAAACAAGGGTTTCATTAAATAATTCGTCATTTTTACCTGTATTTCATTTGTAATAAGGAATTTGCATTTTGTGTTTGTGTTAGTTGTTATCCTTTTAATCCAGCAGTAAAATAAAGAACCTCATTTAAATAACATTAGCTTCGCTGTTTTTTCTTTAAACCTCCAGAAATATAATTTGATATCTCCAGCCTGTAAATAATAACCAATCCAAATACTTAAATATAGCCATTGTTTTTTTCAGTACAGGTTGAGTTAGATTTTTTTTAAATATTTTTTTTTTTTTTTATCCCATGACCTGTAGGGTCGTAGGGGCACAATGTGTACTGCAGCCGCAGTAGTAGTGGTGTTTGTTGGGCAAGATGGACTGACTGAGCCCAACCCTATCCTGGCCGGTTTTAATTGAGAGTTTTTCCTTCTCCTAGACCGGTTACCACCCAAGGATATAGAACCCAGTCTGTCCTGCTATGTACCCATAGTTGGGGGTAGAGAGAAGAGGATTCATACCCTTTTCCTAGAGTATTAGCACGTAAGTGAATGTAATGGACCCAACTGGAATTTGAACTTGACTCTCCAATTCCTCAGCTCGAGCTGCTCTCTGTTACTCCACCATGCTTCCTTACTTGAATATTAAAAATTATTTTAAATTTAAAAGATTTTGCAGTTGCTAAAGAAATTTGGGCTTACAGCCACATTATTTTGAAACACCAATTCTAGTTAAATTAAGCAAGATTGAGCCTGGTCAGTACTTCTATGGATGTCCGTTTACAAATACAAGGTGTTGTATGCTTGGATGTGCGGGTGGTGTAATGAATAATGGCTCAGCATTGTTAATTGGTGAGCTGAGTTCCAATTCCAGTTGGATTTATTATATTCACTTACACACAAATACCTTTGTGAAAGGTATGATTCCACATCATCTCCCAACTATGGGTTAAATAAAGATTTTTATTACAAAAACCATTATTATCCACCCCCCCAACCAAATTCTTACAATTTAAAACTATTTTCTGTCTTTAATTAACCGGCAAACTGTAGATAAACCACAAAAAATAAATAAATCAATAAAGAAATTTGGCTATTACAAACTGAGGATTTTCCTTCTAAGCAGATAATTACAAATAAAGAGTAGGAGCATATACAGTGATTGTAGTTGAATCTTAAATGTTATCCTGAAACTCTTGTTTGATTGTATGTTTTCTTGTTATCTTACAGCCTCTTTCTATGCACATTGACCCTTGCCATATCTTTCGGTGCTGTACTTCTTCTGCCCATCTCTATCATAAGCAATGAAGTTCTTCACCTCTACCCGAACAGTTATTACGTGAAATGGCTCAACAGTTCCTTGATTCATGGTGAGAATTTTCTGCTTCTTTGACTTTCCAAGCCTTTTTATTTAAAAAAAATAAAAAATAAAAATCAAAAAAAAAAAAACTGGTAGTTTATAAGCTTTTCTTGGTTTTCCTTCTTGAAGGGATTTTTTTTCTCCTTTTTATGAAGAAAAGTTAGGTTTCATTGTATAAATGAAGGCTATACCAAGTGAACCATTCTTTCTAAATAATGTGCAATCTTCCTCAGTATTCCAGACAAGTTCTTTTCTTCATTCCTTCCAAGAATGTTAACGTTTAACATCTGCTAAGAAATGTCATAACACCCATTACTTGACTGCTCTGCATAGACTAATGAACAGCCCATAGCAAAATTATTCTAAAAAATGAGAAGAAATGATGTGGCAAAGATTGTTTTTCTCTTTCTCCAATTCCTGCAAGTCTTTGCAGAAATGGATAAGTTTCTCTCTGCCATTTCTTGGTAGCTCCTGTGTTTGGCTGGATGCACATGGGAAAAGGTTTATGCACTCTGCAGCAATTGTGATAGTGTACACTAGTATATAATTGTGTTTCACTCATAGCAGTAAGGATGAGGTGAAAAGGACCAGACTGAATGTAACCAACCCCCAAAAAACCCAACAGTGGAATAATCAAAGATCTACATGATCTCAATGACCAAACCAGCAGAAGATGACAGCGGCAGTTGTGCTGGCATAACCAAGGCAGAACTTGACAGACCAAGCATCCGACACTTTGATGCAACCAGGTTTGCCAGATCTTGCCTGCCTCAATCTCTTTTGAGCTGTGGACTTCTCTGTCATGCATATTTTCAAAATGGCCAAATAGCCTTGTCAAACTGGACTTCTCCTCTTCATGCATATTTGTCCAGCCATCTCTGCCAACCACCAGACACAAATAGAGGATGACAATCCCAGTTCAGTGGATTGACTACATAACTGTGGTATGCATTCAGGTGTATAACTGTGGGCCATGCACAGCCATCTCTGCCACCACCACCAGAGGGTGTAATAACTGGGAATGCAGAGAGGATGACTGGTATGCATACCGGGTTTAACTGTGGATGCATGACTAATACATAACTGTGGTATGCATACGCGGGTGTAATAACTGTGGTATGCATACGCGGGTGTAATAACTGTGGTATGCATACACGGGTGTAATAACTATGACAGCATACACGGGTGTAATAACTGTGATATACATATTTGTGTTTCTTCCACACCCACAGACTCAACTTGTGTTTTATACTGAAACTAGTTAGGGGAGAGAGAGCACACATTCTGGTATGATCAACAATTTTGAGCAATGTGCTTAAACTGTTATACATGATGACTTGGGATGAAATGTAACCCTTACCTTCCTACAACCACTGATGGACTTCTGAACAGCTTCATCAATATAATTTCATTAGCAAGTCTTGAATCAACCGTTGGTATGTTTTTCAGACATTTTCCATGGTGTTGCATGCTGGGAATATCTATTCAAATCAGAGGAGGTAATTATTTATGATTACATTAATGATCAAAGGAGGTAATTATTTATGATTACATTAATGATCAGAGGAGGTAATTAAGAATTGACAGGTGAGATTTGAAGTGAGGACTTGTGGTCAGAACACAAATGTTCTCCCCACTACACCCATCAGTTGTGACAGTAAATGAATAGAAAATATAAAAAAAAAATAAAATTATTAAAACTTTTGAAATCATTTTATTTTTTTTATCCTTACAAAAATGTTGGTCACAAGATATTTTGGAATAATATTTTCTTTAAAAAGATTGCAAATATTAAAGAAATAAAACAAAAACTATGTAGCATATTTCTTAGACAAATTGTCTTGTCTTTGTCCACAGAAAATGTTGTTCTTGGAACACTCACATTTGGTTACTTTTTGTCCTCCAGCTCAGAATCTAATTGTAAAGGGTGTTCCAATAACTTGAACTGATTTGATTTAAGTTTAAACGGCTAATGATTTTTTTTCTTTTTCTTTCAGATTTAACAACTTAAGTCTTCGGCAATTTCAACCATAGAAAGATTAACAATCAAACAATGTGCTAAAGTTATTGAAGCCTATTATAAAAATGGACGTTCAAAGAGAAATGCATTTCGCACACTTCGCGATTTTGACGAATAGAGGTGTCTGGATTTTCGGCCACGTTCTTGTGCACTGCACCAATGTTTTCAGCTGAACAGCATAAACGAGCACACAATGGTGTTTTCATATTTGCTACCAACCCAGTTAATTGAATTTACGAACAATTTTCCAATTGCACTCTTGAAACTTTAACACATTGTTTGAATGTTAATCTTTCCCTGGTTGAAATTTCCAATGACTTAAGTTGGTAAATCTGAAAGAAAAAGAAAAAAAATCATTAAACTCTTAAATTTAATCCATGTTTAAAATCAGTCCAAGTTATTGGAATACCCTTTAGTTTTGTAATTCTTGAGAAGTATCAAGATTATCCATTAAAACAAAAGAGGGCTATGATTACTTCATAAGACATGATGGTCAAATACTAATAAATACTAGTAGTATTTACTGTATTATCAGCAGTAGCTTATGGCCGTATCATGTTGAAAAACCAGTTCTTTTATGATCACCAAAGTTAAGCAATGCTTAGGAATACCAGGTGCTTTAACCTTGGATGTGCAGGTGGTGTAATGGATAATGATTCAAAATTGATAATTAGAAGTACAAGTTCTAATTTCAGTTGAGTTCGTTAATATTCACTTATGTGCAAATACCTTTGATAATGATATGAATCCACCTGCTATGGGTTAATTAGTAAGACTTGTATCACTAAACCATTATTATCTCCAAAAAATAATTCTTAAATCTAAAAAAAATATTTTCAGGCTTTAAATAACCTGCAAAGGGTTAATAAGTCATAGAAAATTAATCAATTATCAGCAGTAGTATTCCCATTGGGAGAAGTACAGCAAATTAATGTAGAAAAAAATGGCTTTGACCTTTTTAATTTTTTTAAATGAGTAATTATTATCCACAGATATAGTCAAACTAGTATCATCATCTTTGTTGTTATAGTCCGGATATTTTGGCCATTGTACTCTTTAGTCTTCCTCATGATCAACAGAATGAGAACAATATATTTGCATAGATTGAAACGGTTTATTTGAAATTCCCAGAAGGTTACCAATTCTGATAGACATCTGGAAAGGACCAGAGGGTAACAACAGTTGAAATTCTGTGACTAACAATCAAGATCAGGACACTAGTCAAAGTAAATAAATTTAATTTGTTTTTTGCTTGAATAATTTTACTGTTGGTAACACTGAGTATTTGATTTGCATATATAGTAATACTTTACATATGTGCTTACTTCACCAGAAATGTACAATCATATATAGGTCTATATTCTAACAATTTACTATATGTTTGTTCTATCTTGACTTGGCTGTTGTAATGTTGTTTAAAATAAAAACTATTTAAAATGGAAAAATACCTCAAGCAGAGTTTTTATTAGGATAGTTTTCAATGTAAAAGCCAAGTCCCTGCTGTGCATCTCTTCCTGTTAATGTATAAATGGGCCTTGTCTGCTAGCCTTTTAGGCTAACTGCTCTTTCTTGCAGTGTAATATTACTGAATATCCCACCAAAAGTGTTTGTATAATGAGGATAGACCTGGGTGGGGAAGTGATGAATTTAGAAAATGATCTCCAACTGAAATCATGGGAACAACATAAAAAGTAAAGTTAAAACCATTTTGAAATAGAAAGATTTTTTCTTTTGCCTCTCAACACAGGCAACACCTCTTTGTATTAATTGTCCAGGGTGTGATGAAAACTACATTCAACAGCAAGGTCTCTAACCTGGAGATTGAAAGTTCTGAGGAGTGTGGAATCATCTCTTAATTGCTGTTGTTCCCAGGTTGACCAATGTTACATTTTTTGTAGCAAAATTATCAACACTACATTTTTATAGCAAAATTGAAGACATAACATTCATTATCAAAAAAATTGAAAACAAACAAAAAAATGGATTTAAAAAAAGGTTTAGTGATACAATTCTTACTAATTAACCAATAGATGAGGAGAAGAGATGAATTCATTCCTTTCCCAAATATATTTGTGTGTGAGTGAATATAATGACCCCAATGAGAATTGTCAGATTAACAATTCTGAGCTATTGTCACACCACACACATATCCAAGCTTACATCGCCCAGTATTATCAAGTGGTCACCCATCTAGGTACTGACCAGGCTGGAAAGGGTTCCATCAGGCTATCTTACCCAGGAAACACTACTGTGGTGGCAGTACATGTGGTACCTCTATGACCCTAATAGGGTTACACAGTGATATCATGATATTTTAGATGGTATATGTTTGTGTAGACATCACTGTTGGTTTAGAAATATTGAAATTAATGTCTCCTGGACTAGATTATTAAAAGTCTTATTAAAAGTCTTTAAAAGGGTAATTAAGTCTTGCCTTGTTGTACGGAGATTCATGGTTGAAATGGTAATGGTATGCCTGGCTAAAAAACTTGGTTTCCCAGAAAAGAAGAGAATACAGTTTCAAAATTAATGCTGATTGGTATATTTTCTTTAATAAGACTTTTCATGATCTAGGCCGGTAGATGTTAATTTCACTGTAAATAAAGATGTCTACTCAGATATGTGTACCCATTAAAATAATGTTTCTAGTAAGTAGAAGTATCTTTAAATCAAAGGGAAACCTCAGCTGTTTTGATTTTTTTTTTCTCACTTTGTTAGCATGAAATACAAAGTCCTAATGATTTTGATAAGTTGACCAATTCCATGTTTAGCATCCCACCTTCTTTTAAGGTTTTTACTGGAAAATGTTGAGAATACTATGGATGGAACATGTGACATATGAAGAAATTTTAAAGTGAGTATGTATTACGAAGAAACTGTTCTAACAATAAGAAACAGCAGAAAGGAATGAGAAAAGAAGGCTTTGATAAATTAACACTCACAGGACACACTGAGGGCAAGAGAAGAGGATAGAAATGATCTAATTTTCAAATCTGAAAAAGTGAATGGGGCAATGAGGTATTAGTTGTTTCTCAGCGGAAAGATTTTTGAGCACAAGCCCTGTGAAACATTATAGAAGAACTTCTGTTAAAAATAGAATTGTTGAAACTTTTGATAAAAATCAGGTTGTTGAAATTCTTGGGACACACAATGAAGAAAGATGGTATGGAGAATTTAACCCTCACAGGAGACATTTAAAAAAGCAAGGTAAGCAGAGGAAAGCAGTGAATAATCTAAAACTTTGAGCAAATGGAGAAACAAATAGGCTAAAAAGGAGTCAAAGAACATATTAATGAGAGCAACAAGACAAGATACTATGGAGAATCATAGTAACTTTTGACATCTTTATTATGCAGATTTGGTCTATTTGGGGCCTAATGTGTCTTCATATTCACAGGATACAGTTTATGGAATTAAATGCTTTGTCAGCAATCTGTGATACTGCTGATTAATGCATATGCTGGCATGTCCATTCTTAAATAGAATTGGATCATCAAGCAATTTTTTTTTTGTTTTACATGTTACAAGTGTTGACATCTACTGCAGATAAAGCAGAGTGCTTTGCTTAGAAATACTCTTCCAACTGTACTCTTAACTCATCCGGAGTATTTCAGCCCAATTTTCCACTAAAATGGAGACTCTACTGAGTGATATGTTCATAACTCTGTCCTTGGTTTTCTGCTATCCGTTCTAAATTAGATCCTCAGAAGGCATGCGGATTTAATGGTATCCTACAGTCATCCTAAAGAAATGAGAATCTGAATTGGCTCCTATTCTCTCCAAACTTTACAACAAATACTTCGCTGCTGCTTGCTTTCCTGCTTCTTGGAAATCCTCTTCTGTAGTTCCAAATTTTAATAACCATGCTAATGCTCTGGCCTTTAAAATTATCAATTATAATAGATTCTGGACTGTAATGTAATCGATTCTGACTTAGCATCTTAACTTCAGTCACTTTCTCGCTTTCCTTCATTCCTTGACTGTATGAATTTAAGCAGCATCTTAACTTCAGTCACTTTCTCGCTTTCCTTCGTTCCTTGACTATGAATTTAAGCAGCATCTTAACTTCAGTCACTTTCTCGCTTTCCTTCGTTCCTTGACTGTATGAATTTAAGCAGCATCTTAACTTCAGTCACTTTCTCGCTTTCCTTCGTTCCTTGACTGTATGAATTTAAGCAGCATCTTAACTTCAGTCACTTTCTCACTTTCCTTCATTCCTTGACTGTATGAATTTAAGCAGCATCTTAACTTCAGTCACTTTCTCGCTTTCCTTCATTCCTTGACTGTATGAATTGGTAACTAGATTGGTAACTAGGTTTCACTTTTTTACTGTTGTCAACTGTCACTTCTATTCTAATATTTTTTCTCTCCCACCTCTGACCTGTGAACTCTCTTCCAATACAATCTTCAAAAATTTAAATACAGTGCCAATCACCATTTTCTGTATTGTTGAACCCAGTTCCTTTATTGTCCTTTCCTCTCTGAAGAAATTCTCTTTGTTCGCTGTGTCCTAGTGGCATTATTGTTTTGCTTGAAACGAAAGGATTAAAAAAAAAAATTACGTAAATGCCAACTGTACATACAAACAAGCACTTAATACAAAATCATGAATGCTTGTAATCTATATATTACTTGTTTACAATTTCCTTCTTTTTAGTGCTGAGAAAATGTGTGACTGTGACCTTTTTAATATTGCCTGCATGTAAATAAGATGGAAACATTAGAAGGCTTGCAGCAAAATTGTTAATATCTTGAAATGTCAGTTTGACATGACATTATTTGAATGAACTGAGATTAAGATCAAGGCAAGGTTAAGATGGCATGCAATACTAGGGGTCAGTGTAATAAGCTAGTAGACATTTAGGGTGTTTCATTTTTTAAAACATATTGACCCCCCCCTTTTTTTTAAACTGTCATCTTTTACCAAGATTTTGTTTACTTTTCATCGGTCTCAAAAAGAATTCATAAGTTTTACTTAACACTGATCCTAATGCACAAAAAGTACAGATGGCAATTTTTACATTTTAAGCATTTCACCCCAAGCAAGGCAGGAAGCCACTAGGACACAAGGGGTTACAGAAAATTTGGAGCAAGATCAGATAGTGATAGAAGAAAGGATGAGGAGAAGAGTAGTGGATAGCTCAAGGCAACTGGAGATGTCGATTGACATTACACTTGAATAGCTGGAGATTATAGCTCACAGGGAAACAGAATAGGGAAGGGAGTTCCACAGGCAAGATGTGCGAGACATGAAGCTATTGGAGTAGAAGAGACGGCTACATTTAGGAGTTTTGACAGTGAAGGGGTGAGAGCTGGATGCCAGCCTCGTATGGCGCTTGAACTCATGACATCTGGGAACGAATGGAGCTCCTCGGAGCAATTTCCATGAAAGTATTTGTAGAACAGGCAGAGGGAGGTGATGGCGCGTCTGTGAGAAAGTGACTGTAGATGAGACGCCAGAGCAGGGCCAACTACATTGCAAATCTGCCTCTGGAGCCTATCAAGAACCCCGAGGCAAACAGAAGGGGCACCAGACCATATATGGCAGCAATACTCCATGCAAGGGCGAATGTGTCGAGAACAGAAGCTTTTAGATGATTCCTGTCAGTGAAAATGGTGATATTGCTTACCTTTTTAGAAGGAAACTGAAAAATAATAATCTGAAGTTGCTAACATCTTTTTGTAAGAATTCAAATATTGTTTGCTTGAATTTTTGTTGAATAATTCCTTTTAACTATTTACTTTATATCTGAATTTGATCAGGCTGTGTTAGGATTTTCCCCTGTTGTGCGTGTGTTTGTGTTCGGCAATGTTAGTTGAATGAACTAAAAAATACCACTAGCTTGAATAAGTGTTCAGAACAGCTTTTATTGGGTTTAAAAAAGTAGTGCAAAATAGGAGTAACTAGCAGTAGAGCCCGGCGTTGCCCGGGGATGTAACAGTAAGAGATAGATCAAGTACCGACCATCATAAAGACTGAATAATAAAATTGACAAAGATTATTGTTTAAGGTTGACGGACACGCATGTCTTAATTAGTTTTCTTTTTTGTTTTTTTATTTTTTTTTACGAATTGGTCAAACCCAAACTTGAACAAAAAGATTGTTTTCAATCGTTATGAGTCTACTGATTGAATAGAATTTTATTATAAACAATTGTCTTGTAAATGGAATTTTTAAAGCATTCTGAATGTAAAAATAAAGAAAAAAGTGTGGAAGACAATAAGTAACACTACCTGCCAAAAAAAATTGAACACACACACAAACAACCAACCTGGGTTTATAATAAGTATAACTCGATAACTCGATATTAATAAGTATAACTCGATATGAGTTGTCCCCCTTTCATTAATGCCTCTTAATCATGTTTTCAAATTGATTCCGTGCAAAAACAATTGTGTTTTTCCAATTTTTGGCACTGTCAGAATTACCGCAAGGTAATTTTACGTAGTCCTGTGAAGTTTTGTTGAAATCGGTTGAAAAATGTAGGAAATCCGATCCAATATATAAACGTACACACACACACACACACACACAATCTGCGTTTTATAATAAGTAAGATTTGCAGGGGCCAGAAAAAGAGAGGAGTTTTCCCAGTTAAGTGTTCTTGAATGTAGTAATTGTTTTTGTTGAGGGAGATTTCTCCACCAGTTCCTGCAGGCGGAACAAGGAATCCAAGTGTGAAACTGCTAGGACGGGCCCCATCTTTTGCAGCAAGGGTTGAGTGTAGTTTCTCTTGGTGTGCTTTGAAGGGAGATTTCTTTGCCGGTTCCTGTGGGAGGAACAAGAAATCTAATGTCAAGCTGCTAAGACCAACCTCCTTTTCTGCAGGAAGTGTTGTGTATAGCCCTCCTGTAGGAAAAGAGATAGACAGCTGACTGAATGTTGAGGCAGCTGAAATTGAATGAAAAAAAGAAGGCAAATAGGACTCTGTCAAGGCTTTTATAACCCCAGGGACTTCAGGTTGTACCCTGCTGATTATTTCTGTTGCTGAATTAAGCAAAGTAAGGAAGCCACCACATGCCACAATAGCCAACAAGTGAGATCTTTTTTTTATAGCTGATGTTATCACATCTTATCAAGATATGCTATACAGTGTATGACTTGAGGTGCACCGTACACATGAATGGTTCTTTACTTTTTTGTTTTTAAGTATATGTAAATGGGTTATGTGCCTACGTAGAGTCTAGTCATAACCACTTCCTTTTATTTACATTTAGACTATTGTCCTCATCTTTATCACATTTTGGCCTTTGTGATCTCTGCTCTTCATCAGGTGCTTGTCAATCTGGGTAATCTTCAGGAAGTTTTGAACAGAATCTTTTATTTCATCTATCAGTGTTTATTGTTTTATTTCCACTGACCATGTCTAGGGATATCTTGTCTAATTTTTATTTAATACTGTTCAGTTATTATTCACCCCTCCTGGGTATGATGATAAACTACATCCGGCAGCAAGGCCTCTGACTGGGAGACTGGAGGTTTTGAGGAACATGGAACCACCTCTTGCTTTTGAACACCCAATACTACCAAAATCCTGGGTATGAGGATAAACTACATCCAGCAGCAAGGCCTCTCACCTGGAGATTGGATGTTTTGAGGTTTGTGGAACCACCTCTTAATTGCTGTTGTTCCCAGGTCCTCCCTGACCTGGGCTGATAGAACATATTAGGGTCTCAACTATGGACAAATAGTGAACCCCCAAACAAAATACTGTGAAAGTATATCAATGCATTTTTATATAAAAAAAAATTTACCAACAATACAAGTTTAAAACAAAATAATCAGCAATATAATTTTATAGCAGAATTACCAACAATACATTTTCTAATAAACTGACCAACAATACATTTTCTAATAAACTGACCAACAATACATTTTCTAATAAACTGACCAACAATACATTTTTTGACTAATAAATTTTCTAATGACCAACAATACATTTTCTAATAAACTGACCAACAATACATTTTCTAATAAACTGACCAACAATACATTTTCTAATAAACTGACATTTTCTAATAAACTGACCAAATACATTTTCTAATAAACTGACCAACAATACATTTTCTAATAAACTGACCAACAATACATTTTCTAATAAACTGACCAACAATACAACTAATAAACTGACCAACAATACATTTTTCTAATAAACTGACCAACAATACATTTTCTAATAAACTGACCAACAATACATTTTCTAATGACCAACAATACATTTTCTAATAAACTGACCAACAATACATTTTCTAATAAACTGACCAACAATACATTTTCTAATAAACTGACCAACAATACATTTTCTAATAAACTGACCAACAATACATTTTCTAATAAACTGACCAACAATACATTTTCTAATAAACTGACCAACAATACATTTTCTAATAAACTGACCAACAATACATTTTTCTAATAAACTGACCAACAATACATTTTCTAATAAACTGACCAACAATACATTTTCTAATAAACTGACCAACAAACTAAATACATTTTCTAATAAACTGACCAACAATACATACATTTTCTAATAAACTGACCAACAATACATTTTCTAATAAACTGACCAACAATACATTTTCTAATAAACTGACCAACAATACATTTTCTAATAAACTGACCAACAATACATTTTTTTCTAATAAACTGACCAACAATACATTTTCTAATAAACTGACCAACAATACATTTTCTAATAAACTGACCAACAATTTTCAATAAACTGACCAACAATTTTCTAATAAACTGACCAACAATACATTTTCTAATAAACTGACCAACAATACATTTTCTAATGACCAACAAACATTTTCTAATAAACTGACCAACAATACATTTTCTAATAAACTGACCAACAATACATTTTCTAATAAACTGACCAACAATACATTTTCTAATAAACTGACCAACAATACATTTTAATAAACTAAACATTTTGACCAACAATACATTTTCTAATAAACTGACCAACAATACATTTTTTCTAATAAACTGACCAACAATACATTTTCTAATAAACTGACCAACAATACATTTTCTAATAAACTGACCAACAATACATTTTCTAATAAACTGACCAACAATACATTTTCTAATAAACTGACCAACAATACATTTTCTAATAAACTGACCAACAATACATTTTTCTAATACAAACTGACCAACAATACATTTTCTAATAAACTGACCAACAATACATTTTCTAATAAACTGACCAACAATACATTTTCTAATAAACTGACCAACAATACATTTTCTAATAAACTGACCAACAATACATTTTATCTATAGTTGAAGGCATATATTTATATTCAAAATATATTTAGTTGAAACCATAAAATATTGTCTTGGGTATGATGATAAACTACATTCATCTCCTGCGTAAGACATTAAACTAAATTCAACAGCAAGGCCTCTGATTGGAGTGTGGAACCACCTCTTAATTGATCGTGTTCTCAGGTGTACCCTGTTAGGGTCCCACCTATGGGTAAATAGTTGACCCCCAAACAAGGGTCAAAATGCTGTGGAAGTGTAAAAATAGGTATTAATACCAGCAATACATTTTTGAGAGAAAAATTATTACCAGAAATACATTTTTAAGAAAAAATGTTTTACCAGCAATGCTTCTATGAAGGAAAAATTATTGCCAGCAGTACTTTTTTTTTTTTTTTTTTTTTTTGAAGGAAAAATTATTACCAGCAATAAATTTTTAGAGGAAGATTATTACAAACAAAATATTACCAGCAATACGTTTTTGGAAAAATATTACCTGCAATAGATTTTTGAAAAAATAACATATAAATGTTGATATACCACTAAACCAACCAACCAACATTAAAGAACCCTTTCAGGGCATTAATCTATATAAATATGCTACATTTTCTTAACGAAATCAAATTACATTCAAAAATATAACTTTGACCAAACTACAACATAAAAAATACATATCACCAGCTCCAGTAATTATGTCCACACAAACATATTTATGCACAAAAGCTGAGTATCACTTACCATGTATTCAATTGTGAAAGCAGAATAACATACATCATATTTTTATTACTTCAAATCTCCCAAGAAAATTAAATTTCAGCATTAAAAAAACTTTGTGTTGATATGCTGTTAAACAAATTTAATCAAATATTACTCACCCCATTTCCACTGAGTTCAAGTACCTGGCCAAGGGATTGAACTCAAATTTACTGTCACCAAATTCATCTAGTAATACTTTAATTTACTATGGTAAATTGCTGCCTCCCACCAACCAAATTTTTTTTTTCTTCATTTAGTTCTTGGAATGTTTATATATGTTTATTCTTAAAGGTTTTTTTTTTTTCTTTTCCAGAATTATGGAATCAAATATTCTTCCTCTCAAACTTGGCGCTTTTTATACTGATGCCATTCTCCTATTTCTTCACAGAATCAGAAGGTTTTTCTGGATCAAGGAAGGTAAGAAACTAGTTTTGTCAGAACAACCTGTTAAGATCAGAAAACAAATCAGTTATTTGCAATGAGACGTTTTTTTTTTTTTTGTTTTTTAAAATCTTTCTTATAAGAAAGGGTCAGTAAGGTGCCAAGTCGACCTTTTTAATTATTAGTGATGGGTGAGTATTGCCTTCTTACCATTGCTGCTGATTACTTTGCTATACTATGTGAAATATTTCGATAGATAATTGGAAGGGGGAGCACTTAAGAGTTATGTCACTTTGGAAGAGAAAGATCAAGGAACCAGTTTTGCCATTAATGGCCAGTGGAGGTAATTATTTATGATTGCATTAATGGCCAGTGGAGGTAATTATTTATGATTGCATTAATGGTCAGTGGAGGTAATTATTTATGATTGCATTAATGGTCAGTGGAGGTAATTATTTATGATTGCATTAATGGTCAGTGGAGGTAATTACGATTGCATTAATGGTCAGTGGAGGTAATTACGATTGCATTAATGGTCAGTGGAGGTAATTACGATTGCATTAATGGTCAGTGGAGGTAATTACGATTGCATTAATGGTCAGTGGAGGTAATTACGATTACATTAATGATCACAGGAGGTAATTATTTATGATTACATTAATGATCAGATGAGATAATTATGATTACATTAATGATCAGATGAGATAATTATGATTACATTAATGATCAGATGAGATAATTATGATTACATTAATGATCAGATGAGATAATTATTATTACAATTTACATCTAAAACAGTGAAATAATTGGGTTGAGGTGTAGGTTTTCAAAAAAAGTTTTATTTGCATTAATGTCTACATCCAAATCTGGAAAAATAATTGCATTGATTTGTGCATCTAAAACTCTGAAATAATTGCCCTAAAGAGTGTGCTCCAAGTTGTGAAATAATTGTGCTAGGAAGGCCCAGGTGTGAGCTATGAATTGGAGATGTTCTAATCGAGCAAGTAAAGAAGTTTAAATATCTGGGAAAGACTGAAAATGTAACCCCAAAATCCAGAGATGCATTGGAATAGCAAAAGATGCTTTCTAAAAACTAAACAAAGTATTAAGAAACAGGAAATTTTCATTAGAAACAAAGAAAAGAGTGCTGAACTGCAATGTAATATCAGTCATATATGATGGTAAATGCTTCACCATCTCGGAGATAGGAAGACTTTAGGTAACAGAAATGTAGTTCTACAGAAGAATACTTTGGACCAAACATATGAGTAACTAGGAAGTTTTAAGGATAATGGAAATAAAAGGGATCATAAAGAGACAGTTGAAATTTCTGGGACACAACAAGGAAAGAAGACTTGGAAAATTTGACACTCATAGGACATATTGAAGAGGACAGAGGGAATATGAGAAGGCTTTTTTAAATGGATAACAGACCAGTGAGAAGGGGAGTAAAAAGACAATCACTGCTGGGTATATTTGTCCAGCCTTCCCTCTAAAGCAGGATGTGACACAAGGTCATTTTTACTTGGGGAGTGCGTAAATATATGTATACATATGAGACAAGGACAAAATATTTTTGCCTAGTCACCACCACTGCTGTAATGCTGGCATAAATATTACACTGACTCTACATCTCTTATGAGAGGTAGAGTCAGTGATGAGGGAGGTGATGTCACAGGGTTGGGATCCCCAGGACCATGTGCCTTCTCCCATTTAAAATGAAGAGAAATGTTTACTCCTCTTCTGGCCAAAAATGATCTCCTGTGCCAGGTAAGTGCTAGGAGCTACAAAGGATGGGAAGTTATGGAGAGCAGTGATCTCCCATGTCCTTAAGGGACACAGCATATAGAAAAAGGACACTTCCCAAGCTGTGCAATAATTGTGTTAGTGTTGTTCTAAAAGAACTGAAAAGTTAGGCAAAAATCAAAATAATTTTGTTTTTCTTCCACTTCAAGATTAGAAAAAGGCTAAAATAACTGATTTGGAAAAAACTCTTCTCTACAAAACCAACATTCTAACTTGTCCTTCCTCTTCAATCGAATTTCTATAATGATACCGTTGAAGTAAAAAACAAGTAGGTCTCACTGTTTTACTGTCGAACTAGCTACATACAACTGCTACACTAACAGTTTCTTTTCTTGCACTTGCCATCTGTGAAACTCCCTTCCGATTTCTTGCTTCCCTGAAAACTGCAATCTTCAAAAATTTAAATGCAATGTCAATTGTCTTCTTGAATCCCATTCATCCATTGCCCTCATTCCTCCCTGTTCTATACAAACATTTCCACAGCTTTTTTCCCTGGTGTCCTGTTTTCATGAATTTGAAGCATGCTACTAGTATGGCAACCAAGTCTTACTGTTGAAATAGCTAAATGCAACAGCCACTTCTACCCCAAGAGTTTCTTTTCTCGCACTTCCCACATGTGAAGCTCCCTTCAGATTTCATGTCCTGGATATGACAATAAACTATGTCCAACAGCAAGGTCTTTGATCAGGAGGTTTTGAGGAGCATGGAATCACCTCTTAATTGCTTGGGTTCCCAGGTCCACCCAGGGTGGTAGTACCCGTTAGGGTCTCAGCTATGGGCAAATAGTTGACCCCCAAACTGGGGTTGAAACACTATGAAAGTGTAAAAAAAATAATTACCAGCAATAGATTTTTTGAAAGAGAAAAATATTACCAGAAATAGACTTTTTTGAAGGAACTAGCAACACATTTTTGGAAAAAAAAAAATTTTGTCGGCCTTAAATAACCCATTGAGGTTGATATGCTGTTTTAACAAACCTAAACCTTCAGATCTCTTGCTTCCCTGATAGCTGCAATCTTTGAAAATTTAAATGCAACATAAATCACAATCCTCTGTCTTCTTGAAGTCGGTTCTCCCCCCCCCTTTGCTCAGCCTCTCTCATACTCTCTCACTTTCCCTCCCTGTAATCTCCAGCATTCTAATGGCTCTATCGCCTTGCTTGAGAGTGAAACAAAACAAACAAAAAAAAAAATAACAATGTGAAAACTCATTACAGTACTACCCTTCCACCTTAACCATCATGATATTTATTAAATTTATTTTTATTTAAAATTATAATTGTCTCCTATTCTTATTACACTTCTCAATTGAGCAGCCTCTGTTAATGTAATGTAATTCTTCCCAAAAAGTATGTCACTTGCAAATTGTTGACTACACTCCCCTTTTTGGAGCTGTTTAATCTTTAACTTTCAGATTTGGTTTAACAAACCAGCAAAAGAGGAAACCTATTAAATGAAAAACCTTTAAAGTACTTACCAGAAATTCTCATGCAAAATTAATTGATTTAAATTGTTTCTTCTCTCTATGCATCCACTTATGTGTGAGCGCTGAAAGGTTCTCAGCCTAACTACTCACAGGACATGCTTGAGACTAGAGAAGTAGGGTAAACAGTGAGTAACTGATATGTCCCAGAAAGGGATATACTTGAACGAAGTAGCTAAGTGGTTTTGGCTACTATAACCAAGTAGAATATGGTTGCAGTAATCAACTGGTACACGTCGTCATCGCAGGTAAAAAATGTAGATCAATGGCGTAGTCCAATGGGCGTCGTTATAGACTTAGCTCTCAGACTAAGGCTCTGAGTCTCCTACATGTCCATCAGTATTTATGATAGGCACTAGCCAATCATATTCCAGTGAGGGGGAACACAGGTGTATGCATATTCCATTATATCAGTAACCTACTTAACGAGTTTGTGGAGATGGATTGCAGAAAAGGAACAAAGAGGAATGCTGAAGTATTAAAAATTACTTGGAGCAACAAAAGACAGGAAGTTGTGAAGGGTCATGATCATCTACATCCTGAAAAGTCCTAGTATATAAAAAATGAGAGTGCATTAACTGTTATTCAGCATTTAATATTCTATATGGCAGTTGTGAAGGGCTATGATCATCTATATCCTGAAAGGATCTGGTGCATAAAAAGGAGAGTGCTTAATAGTTATTCAGCATCTAATTTCCTATATGGCAGCTGGGAAGGCCCATGATCATCTACGTCTTGAAAGGACCTGTCAACCAAAAAAAAAAAAGAGTGTTTAAATTGTTATTCAGCATCTAATTTTCTATATGGCAATGAATGCTGAACAATTTTCTTACATATGAAGAAGAGACTTGAATACAACAGAAATATTGTTCTGCCAACAAATTCTCAGAAAACCATAGATAGAACATGCAATTACCGAGTCTTAAGGAAAAATGAGCCAAGTAAATTTATACTTACAATCAGAGAGAGACAAAAAGAAAATTCTAGTACGCATAAAAGAGCCTAGATAAGTTAATACTCACTGCACATCCTGAAGACAAGAGATGCTGGGTAAACAACAAGTATCCTACTTAACAAGTTTGCCTGAGTAGATGGCAGAATGGAGGGCAAGGAGGTATCATAAAGGGTCAAAATTACTTAGAGAGCAATAACAATCAGGACACTGGAGACCCATGATTCGCAACATCTGATAAGACTTGTTACATAAGAACATAAGAGAAGAGTCAATTAGTTTCTGGATTTGTAAAAAAAAATGTCATTTAGTAGGGAAGAAGATTGTGTGTGCATGCACGTATATAAAAACAAACACAACTATATATATTTATATATATATATATATATATATATATATATATATATATATAAAAACACAACTATTATATATATATATATAAAACACAACTATTATATATATATATATATAAAACACAACTATTATATATATATATATATAAAACACAACTATTATATATATATATATATATAAAACACAACTATTATATATATATATATATAAAAAACACAACTATATATATATATATATATAAAACACAACTATTATATATATATATATATAAAACACAACTATTATATATATATATATATATAACACAACTATTATATATATATATATAAAGGGAGAGATTGTGTGTGATAAAAAAAAAAAAAAAACGGAGAAACAAAAAAGTTTTTTTTCAATTTTCAGTGTCCAAACATTTTCAACGTTCACTATATGTGCGTATGAGTTAAATCAGCAGGAACATGAAATCCTGAAGGACAAAACTTGTCACAGAATTTCCTTTTCCACTTTAGCATCAATTTTCATTTAAAAATATATATACACGCACAAACACAAACACACCTTGGAAAAAATCTCTCACAACCACACTACCTTAGTTTTGATTGTTAGATCTCCTCAGGCTGGTTGAAAAAAGCTGTAGTGTAGTGAACTCCACCAGAAACTTATAGAATACCAGAAGGTTGATGGTACTGGTGGGAGTGGGACTAAAAACGAGGAGGGTTGCAAAAAAAGATAATAATAATTTTAGGGGAAAACACTCATGCGGGCTTGTAATTGTCCAATAAAGAAAAGAGTGCATTGGTTGTACAGAGGGTCCCTTTAAAAAGAGGTTTTACAATCACACTACCTTATTTAGATTAGAGAGCCACAAAAGTGTTACAAAACTGGCAGATTGTGTCTGGAGCTACAAACAAGAGAATGGTAGAGATCCATGTGTGAAGTGGAAGATAATTAGAAAAGTCAACCCGGGCAGAGTCCATGGTAAAGGATGCTGTCTATGTCAGTAGGTTGAGCTGCCAATAATAACCAATCCAGACAAGAAAGTGTTGCTCAATGAAAGGACTGAAGTGTTAACAAGTTGCAAGCACTTAGGCAAATATTTATTGAACAATTATGAGAATGGATCAGTGTTTTCCTCTAAAAAAATTTTTTTTTTTTTTTTGCGACTCTCCCCCTTCTTAGTCCTACTCCCACCAATACCATCCACCTCCTAGTGTTCTGACCCTCCCACTTCTAAGTCCCACTCCCACCAGTACCATCCACCTTCCAGTGTTCTATAAGTTTGTTGTGGAGTGCACTATACTACAGTTTTTCAACCTGCCTGAGGAGATCTAGTGATCAAAACCTGGGTAGCATGGATGTGAGAGATTTTTTCCAAGGCATCTTGCTCTGCATTTTATATCTTATATTTTATAGTTTGCATTGAGCACTTTTTTGGTGTTTACACCTTTCTAAGCACCTCCCTTTTGTTTTTTATTTATTTTTTGGCCTCCTATTATAATAAACACTTTTTTTTTTTTTTTTTTTTTTTTTTTTAAGCATTACACCCCAAGCAAGGCATGAAGCCACTAGGATGCAGGGGGTTGCAGAAGATTAGGAGCAAGAGCAGATAAGAGTGATAGAAGAAAGGATGAGGAGAGGGATAGTGGATAGATCAAGGTAACTGGAGATGTCGATTGACATTACATTTGAATAGTTGGAGATTATAGCTCTCAGGGAAACAGTAATTGGGAAGGGTGTTCCACAGGTGAGAGGTGCGAGGTATGAAGCTATTGGAGTAGAAGAGACGGCTACATTTAAAAGTTTCTACAGTGTAAGGGTGGGAGCGGGATGCCAGCCTTATAGGGCACTTGAATTCATGGAGTCTGGGAACCAGTGAAAGCAGCTCATTGGAGCAATTACCATGAAAGTATTTGTAGGAAAGACAGAGAGGTGACGGCACATCTGTGAGAGAGTGACTGTAGACGAGATGCCAGATCAGGGCCAATTATATTACATATCCGTTTCTGGATCGTGTCAAGAACTCCGAGGTAAACAGAAGGTGCCCCAGACCATATATGGCAGCAATACTCCATGCAAGGGCGAATGGTTGATTTGTATATTTGAAGTATCGATTCCAGGAGACCGAGCTGATGCAGGGAGTTGCTCTCAAGAAGTTGGCTATCAGACATTCTAATGGGGGGAAGGGAAGGATCTCTATGGTGATTAAGAGAGAGTAGTTTAGTTTTTGAGGCGTTAGTTGACCAGCCAATTCTTGTCCCAATTAACAACCGATTGGAGGTCCATTTCAATACGCACGGCCAGGTGAGTTTTATCACTGACACTAGATTTGTTTTTGAGTCAGGAGTGAATTGTAGTGTCGTCCGCGTAGATGCCAACTTGGGAATCTATGGCGATAGGAAGGTCGTTGATGAAAATAAAGAATAGAGTGGGGCCAAGGATGGAGCCTTGGGGAACACCTGCATTCGTGGGATAGGAACTGGAGGAGAATCCGTTAAAAATGACCTTCAATTCACGGTTTGACAGGAATGATTATTAGGTCAAACAATCGACCTGTAATACCATAACCCTGGAGCTTGCGAAGAAGGCCGGCATGCCAAACCCTATCAAACGCTTTGGAGATGTCTAGGGCCACGGCACGAGCCTCACCGTTATTTTGAAGGGCTTGGTAGACGGTTTCAGTGATGGCTGTAAGCACATCAGCTGTAGATCAGGCGTAGCGGAAACCATGTTGCTTGTTTGAGAGCAGATCATGGGATGTAAGGTGGTTAACCACTTCAGCATTGATTAGGGCTTTGAAGACTTTGCCGAAGAGGGGTAGGAGACTAATAGGATGGTAATTAGAGTGGTCAGAGGGGTCTCCAGAGTTCTTAAAGACAGGAACAATGGATGAGGACTTCCAGCAGTCAGGAAAACAGGATTCCTTGAGGCAGTAATTATATAGTTTAGAGATGGCAGGCACTAGCTCAGGCATGCATTTCTTCAAGACAATGGCTGGTATGCCATCTCCACCACTAGCCTTGTGGGGGTCTAAATTGGAGATAATGCCCAATACCAATGACAGGGTTATGTGTAACCCACTCAATAGGGCCTCAGTTCTTAGAGGGAAGTCTGGTATGGGTACACTGGAGGAGTCGAGCGTTGAATTAAATGAGAATTTCCGAGTAAAGCATTCAGCCTTGTCGGTAGAGGAGGTCAGGACCTCGAACTGGTTGAACAAAGGAGGTATGGAGGGTTTTCTATTGTTCAGGATGCTCTTGCAGAGCTGCCAATAATCTTTGGAGCCAAAATTGCGAGATGCAATATGCTCCTTCATCCGAGCAGCAAATATTGACTTAAGCCGTTGAGGACAAGCTTACACTTTTCGTTGTGGCGGAGGCAAAAGAGACATCTATTGCAGTCTGACATCGCTAACTGAGATAGGTGAAAAGAAGTGGTTCCTATGGGCAATGGCAGCAGAGCAAGCAGCGGAGAACCAAGGGAGGAGTGCGACTTGACCTTAAATTTCCTTGAGGGAATGAAAGCGCCGATTCAGCTTTAACCCAGGATGAGACCTCAGAAGCACATTCTTTGACAGGAGTGTAAAGACAACATCTCAGGGGACATCGGAGGAAGTCACGGAACGAGTCCCAATCCGTTTCGTTGATAGTAGAACAAGGTTCTAGAGATGGGAGGTTCTTACAACAAAAGAATTTGTGGTTTTACCAAAATTCATATAAAAAATTCTCACTTGAAATATTTGAACTTTAGCGTTGCGACTTGCATGTTCCAATATTATATAACTGTTAATAAATAACTCATTCTTAAAAAAAACATCTATCGGTCTACAACACATTTATTTCGTCTTCGAGTTTTGATTTTAAAGGAAAAAAATAACAGCGTGATGATGAGGATATGAAGTTCTTGAAAGTACTTGCTGCTTTAAAAAAAAATACACCAGATCCTTCTGACAACAATTTTATACATAAGGATCACATCATTCAGTGGATTGTTAGTAGTTTAATGCTTATATTAAGTCTGTTAGCGAAGAGATTTCGCCATTAATTGCATTAATATTGCTAACTGATTTAATGTATGATTATCTCTTTATAACATAAAATATATGCTGCTTAATATGATACATTTATGAAAACTAATATATATATATATATATAGTTGTTATATACACACACAATACGATCCCTGACAACCGGACTAAGAAGGCCTTCCGGATATGAGGAATTAGTTACAGAGTCTGAATATGAGGGGTTATATTTAGATTAAAATAAAAGAACTGAAATCAGGTTTAACATTTATTTTCAATGTTTTATAGTAAACAAAACAAGCCAATAGTGTGTAAAATATAACAAAATTGATTTTAAGGAAAAAGAAGTAATTATATAATATATGTGTGTGTGTGTATATATATATATATATATATATATATATATATATATATATTGTGGATAATCAGGTTTATGATTGAGTAGGAAAGTATTAAACTGCTCCTCATTTATCAACCTATATTTTATAAACTATATTCTATATAGTACATAATCGTAAAAAACAGCTCTATATTCTGTACATCAGTTTGCATACTGTAAATTCAGGACAAGGGAAATTATATTTACTAGTCAAATCTTCCTCTTGCAAACATTTCTCTTATTAATAATTTAAAAATGATTCAGCAGACGATGTTATTTTATTTATGGTAACTGGATTTTTGGCGATTGCCTTACTTGGTTTTCATCATTCAATACTGAATGTCTAAAAACTGAAACAATTATTTCAGTCAACATTGTTTCTCAGCTTTTTGGATAAGATCAGAGTGTAGTATATGTTTTTATCAACTTAATCTGATTTTCTCTCACTCTTTCTCTCCACTGTACTCTTTTATTTTCTCACTGAAACCATGTAGTGTCTTTTTCCACATGATCAAAACAGAATAGTCCATTATTTATGAGGTATTGGCAAGGCGTAAATGTCATGTAAACTAATGAAGGGAAGGACAAGCACAGTTATATAATTTTTCACTCTATTTCATCATTTTATTTATTTTGTACTTTTTGAAGAAAGTAAGCAACTTATAACCGAAGACTTGGATTTTTGGTTTCTTTTTTATATTATGACATTTAATAGCTCAGAGGTCTGGATGTGGGTGTTAAACAAGTCATTAATTCAGGAGTGGCTGTGATTGCCAAGACATTTACATGTAAAATGAACTTAAGTGATTTTAATAGTTTCCATTTTTCATTTTCTCTTTCTCTCTCAAATTCATTCTGTCTTGTGTGTTTGTTGTCTCTCTATCTCTGTCTTGTGTGTTTGTTGTCTCTCTATCTCTGTCTTGTGTGTTTGTTGTCTCTCTATCTCTGTCTTGTGTGTTTGTTGTCTCTCTATCTCTGTCTTGTGTGTTTGTTGTCTCTCTCTATCTCTGTCTTGTGTGTTTGTTGTCTCTCTATATCTCTGTCTTGTGTGTTTGTTGTCTCTCTATATCTCTGTCTTGTGTGTTTGTTGTCTCTCTATATCTCTGTCTTGTGTGTTTGTTGTCTCTCTATATCTCTGTCTTGTGTGTTTGTTGTCTCTCTATATCTCTGTCTTGTGTGTTTGTTGTCTCTCTATATCTCTGTCTTGTGTGTTTGTTGTCTCTCTATATCTCTGTCTTGTGTGTTTGTTGTCTCTCTATCTCTCTGCCTTGCGCGCTTGTTGTCTCTCTGCCTTGCGCGCTTGTTGTCTCTCTGCCTTGCGTGTTTGTTGTCTCTCTCTCTCGTGCCTCTTTTTACTTTTTGTTTGATGTTTTTTAAGTTTTTCCCCTTTTTACTTTTTTGCTTTTTTTTAATTTTTTTTACTTCTTTTTTTCCATTTCTCTTAGCATTCTACTTTCTCTTTTTTTATTTCTCTTTATGTGAACAAGACTATTTCCAACCTTTCAACTTCCCACTCATAAATGTTGATACTGGCATTAAATCACAAACTCTTTTTTTCACTCATTTCATTTTGCTACCTTTTTTCTTTCTCTACTTTACATTCTAGGGTATCATGGCTCGATTATATGAAACTGCTGTGGTGCTGGTGTTACTGGGAACAGTCGTGTTTGGCATTGCCTGGGTTGCTTCTGCATTTTTTGATGATGATAAAAGCAGCAAACAAACTCTTTTTGGTAAGGTCTTTGTTTTGTTGCTCTTTACTTTGGTAGCCTTTTTTTTTCTTTCCTTTTTGTTTGGGAATCTTCCTGGGGTTGAACAATGAAATTATTCCTTTTCGGTGCTGGTTTTGTCAATTTTCAGTAAGAATTTTATTTTATTTCACATGCTGACCAATTCATGCACCAGATTTTTAAATAATTCTCTCCTTTTCATTTAACTGACCATGCAACTGTTTTGTTTATTGGTTGAACAATCAAATATACCTTCTCTTCACTTACTATCTTTTATTTGACAGAATCTAGGTATTTCTTTGACTTTTAGTTAATTGTAATGTCTGTGTGGGTCTACATTTAAAAGTAACATCCATTTTTGAAAAAAAAAAACAAGTCAGAATACTCATTAGGATTATAAGGGCACTTTTCATATACTACAGTTATGGCAGTGGTTGTGTGCCATTTAGGAACAATGAAAATCCATTTTGTTGTAAATCCATTGTGTGCCATTTATGTCATGAATGCTATAACCCATTAGGATCATAAGGGTACTTTTCATATACTACAGTTATGGCAGTGGTTGTGTGCCTTTGATAAGATAGCCTGATGGGGCCCATCTCTTTTCAGGTTACTTTTGAATTCAGTTTTCTTTCTTGTAGATTGGTTGCCACTTCACAGCAAGAGAACCCAGTCTACTCATCTTTTCATGCATTTTCCAAGGGCATTCATATGTAGTGAATGAAACAAATTTTTTTTTATTTTTTTTTAAAATCATTTCATGCCAAGCAAGGCAATAAAGCCTCTAAGATGCAAGGGGGTTACTGAGTGTGAAAAAATAAGAGAAAGCAAAACGAATTAATAAAGGAGAATTGAACAAAAATTGAACTTGACATGCCATATTCACTTTTCATCTTGATAACTGTTACCCTATTATAGTAACCAAAAAAAAAGATTGGCCCTCAATTTGACTTTTATGTTCTTTATAAACAATGCCATTTTTTTCCCCATCACAAGCAAGACAATAAAACCACTAAGACGCAAAGGGTTAGTGTGAAAGGATAAGAAAAAGAAAATATTATTTAGGAGAGAGCACACGTTAAAAACCGGAATAAAGACAGAAGATAACAGTTGACATTGCATTTAAATTTTTGAAGATCAAAGTTGACTGGAAAGCAAGAAGCCAGAGGGAAGTTCCACAAGCAAGATGTGCGACAGAAGAAACTTAGCATAGAACTTAATTACATCTTGCCATTTCAACTGTAAAATGATGTCTTGTTTTCATGATCTGTATGCTTGTTTGTCTTTTGGGGATTTGCTTAAATATGCAACTCATTATCTTCAAGATGAAATTTTCAAAATGATGTCTTAATGAAAATTATCTTGTAATCATTTTCAATTTGGAATTGACAATTTTTTAATTCTTTATGATATGGAAATGTTCTTATTTTTCTGCTAAAAACTATTTTAAAGGTTTATCAAATTTGTTTCCCTGGCCCCTAGGGATGAGAAGAATTTACACTGAGATTATTTAAGAAAGTAACCCACACTTATTAAAGTGACCTATAACTTTAACCCACAGTTTTTATCTGCAAATTACAGCAGTAAATCTGCTGTCCAGTTTGCTCAACAATTTCTTTTTTTTTTTTTTTTTTTTCAGCTTATTCTCGTTGTCATTGCAATTAATTTAATGGTAAATATTGATCAGATGAATAAAAAAAATTATACAAAGAAAATTTCAGATCAAAATTCTGTGAGTTTTCAAATTTATCAGTCTACCTTCATATATCAAAACTTCTAGCCAGAATTTTCATGTGCAAATTAGGCATGTATATGTGTATATATGATTGAGTTTGATATATATATTTTGTGATTAAAAAGAAACTCCCTCTTTTAAAATACTTATAATTTATTCATTAACTATTTTCATACTTACTAGCACGAGGTTTTATTTAAAATTTGACATGGGCACCAGATTTTGCTCTCAGCTTCTTGAGCAGCCCAGGAACCACATCAACTTATTTAACCAGGAACTCTTGTGGTATGGAAGACATAACTTATTGTATTCGTCCTTCAAGTTCTTCGGATATCTTGGTCTAGTATAGTAGACTTGCTCATTTAACCAACCCCCAAAGAAAAAAGTCACAGGGTATTAAGTCAGGACTCTTGGCTGGCCACTCATACATAAAATAGGGAGTTACTTTTCAATCACCCTCTGTGTGTGTGTGTGTATATATATATATATATATATATATATATATATTGGTAGCATGGTTTTATTTAGACATGTCTCATTAAATAATTTAGGCAAGTTTTGTTCTACTTATTCTTAATAGGATCTCCTCATATTTATAGATGAGTTTCTTAGTATCCTTATTAAAGGAAAAATTACAATATTGATGTATATCCATTTTATTCCCGAGTACTTTTGACATTACCACAATGTCATCTTCAGGGTTTTCTTTTTGCTAAAATAAAATTGCTGTGTTCATCTGAAAATTAAATATTTTACATGTGAAGTGAAAAATGCTCATCTTTAGGGTCTTGTTTTTGCTACTGAAGTCCCATTCCATGATCACAAAAATATATGTACAGTGGGATGGTGTTTCCATGAGTTCAATTTTGAGCCCAACTTTAGTAAATTCTATATGTCTAGTCTCAAAAAGGATTTATTTAATAAATGTAACCTTTATCACACTGCAAGCGACAATAGTCGCTGTAGAATTATCTCCCTTGCTACTCCATGCATATTCTGTCACCTTGAGACGGTTGCTACAAATAAACTCTTGTCAACTGTTATTTCTGGTATTTTAAGATTGAAATCTCCTCCTACTGCTTTGGAATAAAGCTAAACTTCTGTTTTCCAACACCATTTTGAATTCTTCTAGACTCTACGTGAGGTGTAACCTCGATTAAACTCACGTTTATTTTGTTCACGAGTTTTTTTAAACAAAAATGGCGGCATCAGTATCCAACAAAGCTTTTATTCATGAGTTTTTCTTTGATTCAAACCCCAATGATGATTTTGAAGGCTTTACTCGGGTGGATGTTGACAGTGAAGTGGTTGAAGATGATAACCACGCTAGTGACATGGAGGAAAATGATGAGTGACTCCTATCATCTATGCCTGAATAATTTCATGGAAGCTACTGGCTACCATCTATATACCTGATAGCCTTTCTGAAGGTGAATTATTTTGTCTATTTATAAACGACGAAATAATAACTTTATTCATTAACGAGACAAATATGAGTGAGGTGAAAGAAAGAGCAAACAAATGCTAGTGTCTTCTCGTATGTAAACATGAAACACGTCATTTTTTGAAGAAATAAAAGCTTTATTAGTGATTTCGCTCCTTAACCCCCAGAACTTTGCAAGGAGTAATAAAAGTTAAAGTACATTGAATTATTTGTGTTTTTTATTTTGCGTTTCGATTTTTTTTGTTTTCAACATCTAAACATGCATGCAAAATGTAAAATTACATCAAAATATTACTCATCCATTCTTTTATTAGTGTACAAAAATTTAAATCTATACGCACTATACAAAGAAAGTTATAACAATTTTAAAACAGAAGGCGTTCTTGTTTTTGCACCCTCAAAAAAAAAAAATTCAGTGGCAGCGGGGAACAATTCTAGAAAGAAATTAGCATGATACAGGTTAAAAAACTACCAAAGATATGTCAATGATATTCTTATCTTAGTCAAGAACGTTTATGAAATATATAAACTCCAAAAACAATTCCAAAATAATTCTGTCCTTAAATTTATATACAAACATAATAATCATAATAAAATTCCTTTTCTAGATATATTGATAAACACTAATAATTATTGATAAACACTAATAATAATAAATTCATCATCTCCCCATATTAAAAACCTACTAGCATTTATTTACTCTTAACTATGAGTGTCCAAATTAATATAAAATAGGTATTATAAAAACCTAATAAAATTTGCAAAAATTAACTTCTCCACAACTTCTACTGTGAACTAAAAAATATAAAACAAACTCATATTAACTCTAATTATCTTCCCTAATTATATTGCCAACAACCAAATAAGACATTCTATTAGAAATTTTAATATAAAGTAAAAAGAATATTAAAGAATATTCTTTAAATAATCCTAAACACTTTAATCTTTTATATAGCAATCAAATACATTCTAATTATAAGCAAAATGAAAATATCCTAAAAAAAACTATTAAGTACTAATATATCCACCACAAACCATAGTAAAAAATGAAATGAATTATATAGTATACTAAATTCAATATATCCAATTTAACCATTTGTAATGACTCCTCCACACCAATTAACGTGTTACGGAAAACCAACATTATATATAAATTTAAATGTCCTTTGGGAGATTGTATTTTCAACAGAAAAAGTAATATATATGTTATATATAGGTTATAGTATAACTTCATTGTCTAGAAGGTTGAGTTTTCATTTGAATGATGCATCTAACATCTCTCAACATTTACATCAGCATGCCTGTCATCATTCGCAATGTAGAAAAATTCTTGTTGAAAATACATCTTTACTTTTTCATGAAAATAATAAACATAAACTAAAATTTCTTGCAGCTATCTATATTCAAATATTGAAAACCCTTAATAAAATTAATTATGAATACTGCACAAATGTTTTAAAATGTTTAGAGTAGATAGTTAAAAAATATCTAGGTTATAATGACTCCTCCCCAAATAAGTTTAGCATTTTTCATTTCACAATTGTCAGGTGGTGAGATTGCAAAAGCATGAAACTAAATAGTCATAGTAGATTGAAGCAGTTTGCCCTTTTAAAATGTTTTACATAGAGAGGTGTGTACATGATTCAACAAATAGCAGTTACAGTTTTCCATGGGAAACATGAATAATATATGGAAATTCAATTTTAAATTTTTGATGCCTAATTTATCGAGATGTACGAAGTCTGATGAAAATGTATTAGGTCTGGTGTTATAAAAAGAAAGTTACAACATATATCATTTTGTCATTTAATCTCTTTTGAAGTAGTTCCCTTCTAAATCTACACACTCTATTCAGCATCATTTCCATTGATGGAAGCATTTCCTGAAATTACTTTTTTGGGCAAGTGAGGAGCTGCCTTGTTGTATTCTCTTGGATTTCCCCAACACCTTAATTTTTTCCCTTTCAGTTAGGATTTGATTTTTGAAGATGAAAATGTTGCAAGGGGTGAGATCTAGGGAATATGGTGGTTATAGGACGTAGGGAATGTTGTTCTTAGTTAAAAACTGCAGCACAAGCCATGATCACTGATGGAATCTCTGTATGGTGTTGAGACAACCGTACTCTACACACTTTCCTTCTAAGAACTGCTATAAACATTAGAAATGAGTGAAAGTGTTATAACTAAGTGTATATGCATGACAGAGTTCAAGGTCAATCTGTTCTAAGCGGCTTCACTTTGCGTGCTTTAGCTCCATTACCATAGCAACAGTCCCAATATCTTTTGATCAAACCTCAGATGTGTTGGCCACTTTCACATTTCTGTTTCTTTGCTTCTAATTAAGCTACATTATGACAGTAGTTTTGTGAAAAGTGGGGATATGTAATCTAATCCTAGGCATGAACTGAACATTTTGTCATTCAATTACCAACTATTAGTCTGTGGTGTGTGTGTGGTGTTTTTTTTTTTTTTTTTTTTTTTTTAGAAATGGATTTTTCATAAATTTTTTTTATTTTATTGCTTAAATGTTTTTTTTTTTTTCGTGGATACCCATATTTGAGTAGATTTGGGATATAAAACTGAAGAATCAGTGAAGGTCTGTGTTCAAAAACAATAATTTAGGCTTTGCTTGACCACTAAGTTTTTTGTGGTCAAAGCATGACAGATCCAATAATGGTTTCCCAAAGGGGAACACTGGTTTGAATCTTGCTGGAGAACACATATTTTTCTAATAAGATCTCTCAAATATTCAAGTCAGTAGATGAAATGAATAAATATACTGTTTAATAAATAGACTATCTACCCAAATACAGATATCCACTAAAAATAACATTTCAGCAATAATATATATATATATATCTACACATACAGAGATCAAATATTATTAGTTGATACTCATATTTGAAATAGATGCCTCATTTTTATATTTTATTTTAAACAGTGTGTATTACATCTATTGGCCTGTGTATTTGAGAAAATTTTATCAAGAAAATGTGCTCTCCAGTTCAATATATTTCAAATACGAGTATCTACTGTAATAACTTTTGAAGTAATAAAAAAATTGGATTAAAAATAAATCCATTAATTCTTTTGAAAATATATGTTGGTCTCTTATGTCTATTTTCTAGACAACCCACACTAATGATTTGATCCATAGGGGTGAAAGCTTGTGTCGAACCAGCTACACTTTTTAGAACTAATAACAGAGAAATGGTTTAGTTATTTTTTTTTTCTGAACCAACATCCAAGTTAAATATGTCCAACTTTGATTGCATCAAGTTTAGCTACAGATACTAATTAAATTTAATCTTCTTTTTGTCTTCCCCCAGGGGACAAAATTTTAATTCCGTTGGCTGGATTTCCACCCTAAATTCCTTCTCTCCAGAAATTTTTGGCATTTGTTAGGTTGAGCGAATTTCAGCTTTCATTCTTGTGTACACTTTGTCATCTTTGTATTTTGTCCCCTTGAAAAATCTATCATCATTTTTGGTCAGAATTACAAAAAGGAATGTGTGCATATATATATATATATATATATATATATATATATATGTGTGTGTGTGTGTGTATATGTGCGCACACACACACTACTCTGCACTCACCCACTCTTTCTCTTTAGATTTTCTTATCCCCCCAGCACTCCCAACTTTTTTTTTCTTTTGCTCCTTTCTTCCTTAAACATTTTCAAAGACTTACTTTTTCTGTTTCCAGAAAATATTTGGGATCCCAATGTATTTGTAAATTTTCAAGGGTTGGGGAATGGGAGAAAAAATATATACAAAGTTAACTTTTGTGTGAATGGAGGGGGGTTTTATTTTCTTTCTTTCTATTTTTCCCATTATCGCTCTGTCTGTCAATCTATAATGTTTTTCTTTCCAGATCTCGATTGTTGTAGAACTTTAATGCCTGGTAAAAACATCCAATGATCAATTGGCTTGCAAAATATTTTCATTTTTATAACCTTTTTTCCCCCCTCTTAATCTCTCTTTCTAAACTGAAACATGCATACAAAAAAAGTTTTCTCTTCAGTCTGTGCTTGTTTATTTTATTTTTTTTTTAAAAAAAATTTTGTACGGCAATTTCCACTAGTAACAAATTGGCTTGACTTTTTTGTTCTTTGAATAGTTTTTCATTTTATTTTCTTCCAACACAATTGACACTTTTTGTAGTTTCGTACTCAGCACTGATTTTAGTTATTTCTTTTGAGGATACCAGTCACTATCCACCCTCACTGCCTCCAGTCATCTTTCATAAATTGACATTTGTGCTGTTTATACATTTTCATTTCATTTCTTCAGGTAATATTTTGGTATCTTGCTCAGAAAAAAAAAATGCTGATTAATTTCAGTTTCAGCCAAACCTCTGCCATCTCGATATTTAATCTCATAAAAGCAGATAGAAGTCCAATTGGTGATACCATTTTACAGGTGGTAAAAATGCCATTCCATTAGCATAAACAGGATTAGGCTTAGGCAGGAAATAAATCACTTTTCCTCTGTCCTCTCCTTTGTCTTCCCAAAGCTCTTTGGTGGCCCTTGTCTCCCTCCCGCCCGCTCCTTGGTGGCCCTTGTCTCCCCTCCCGCCCGCTCCTTGGTGGCCCTTGTCTCCCTCCCGCCCGCTCTTTGGTCGCCATTCTCTATCCCCCCCCATTTTTGGTCCCCTTTATCTACTATCCTGCCCCCCACAGTGATCTTCCATTTTGCCTCCTCCACCAGTCCTTATTCCTCTTTTCCCTCTTATTTTCCCTACTTTGTTTTTCTTCCTTGCCCCCACTTTGTCTCCTCCACCTCACCATGGCTCTCTTCTGTTTCTCCTTTCTTTGGCTCAACCCATCCTTTTGTGT
Source organism: Acanthosepion pharaonis (assembly GCA_903632075.3). Classification (NCBI taxonomy): domain Eukaryota; kingdom Metazoa; phylum Mollusca; class Cephalopoda; order Sepiida; family Sepiidae; genus Acanthosepion; species Acanthosepion pharaonis. Next base: position 332,449 of record CAHIKZ030001279.1, read on the forward strand.
TTCCCTCCCCACACTCCTCAGTCCCCTTTGTCTTACTTCTGCTTCTCTGTCCTCTTTGTCTCCTACTCCCTTGAGCTTGCATATGTTAATATGTAATTTTTTTTTTTTTTCCTAATTTGGTAGTGATGGCATCCATTGGCAACAACATTCAAATGGCCATTATTTTTTTCTTTGCTGTTTCATATGAGGAGATGCCTTTCTCTTGTCTTGAATGAGAGAGCTACACAATCTTCACCCACAAAGGAATTTCTGTGATTCATGGGGATATGAGGCAAAATATTTACACTTGTTTTATCTGGTCATAAAGATCTAACAAACGGACAATCTTGTCATTTGATTATTTAATGCAAATGAAAACGTTCTCTGTGCAAAAAGTAATATCTTAGGACAATAGCCTAGTGTTGGATTATGAATTCGGCAGCATAGTAATTGAGTTCAATCCCTGTGCCAGGTAGGACATAGTTAAATTCAGTAGAAACAGAGTGAGCAGTATAAAAAAATTTCTAGACATGCACAGTGCAAACGATCTACCCACTCCTTTGATTAAATAAAGAGTTTAGTTCAAAAGTCCTTAAAGGTTACCCAAAATGGCTGTCACCTAAAGAAAGCTGTAAGGCCAAAGGGACAGAAATATGTGATAATAACAATGAAGATGAGGATATTAGTCAAAATGTAAATAATTAATGCTACATAATTACTATATTAATTAGTATTACATAACCCAGATGTCTGTGTCCAAAATACTTTTCCTCTAAGATCAACTTTAGTCTTTAGATCTGATCAAGACTAATTCTTCTGGAGTTGAAATTTTGTCATCATTTACTTTGCAGTATTTTGTCGTATGCAATTTTTCTTTTATGCCAGTTTGTACAGGAAAATGCTTTTGCTTGGCTTCATATTTTAAATAAACATTTTGTAAATCTTAAAGAAATTTGTGAGTATTATTATTATGTCATTACTAGGTACCTCCACTTTTTTTGTTAAGATTTTTGATACCTAAGGATTAAAATTTAAAAATGAAAATGCATTCTTGAAGATTTCTTTTTAGCTTTAATTAAAAGATAAAGGATTATCTGGTGTATTTCAAATAGAAATTATATAGATTGGAATGTCAGATATTTGCTTGATTTCAAAAAATGTTTACTGGCAGCCATTTCTTACATTTTAACAAGTTTTAAAATAAAATTATTGATTTTAAAAATCTTCCAAAAATAAGATATATATTTGTGACATGTTATTTGAGTAAAATTATCAAATTTAAAGTTAAATCAATCAGATTTGTAATAAAAAAAAAATAGTATACAAACATTTCTTAATGACAGGTCCTGTCATTCTTATGTCATATTGATGTTGTTGATCAGCTCTGAGATGTTGACAGCTAGTATGGATGACCAAAATTGACATAAATTTATGAAATCTAAGTGAAAATATTGGGTGGGAGGTTAACTACCTAGTAATTTTTACAAATTAACATATTTTCAGCAATTATCTAATATTTTGACTTTTAGTTATGTTTGAAGATGCTTTCTGAAAAAATAATAAAATTTTCTTAGATTAATTTAAAATTAATTTAATAACTGAGATGAAATATCATGATAGAGGTATTTATGATAATTTATGAAATGTTATGGGATTTTATTTATTATTAATTTATATTTTTTAATATCATTTTTTTTTTTTTTTTTTTTTTTTTTGAGATGTAAACATGCAATGAATAACAAATTGCAGACAAGTGAATTTCTCTGAAAATGGTGGACAGTATGCTACCATAGGTGAAAAATAGCAATGATTAAAGGAAAAAAAAAAAAAAAATTATTTTCAAATTATAATATTAAAATGATGTATATTAAGGTTTTCAGTTTTGGATTCATAAATTTCATTTACACTTACAATATCACCTAAAAGAAAGAAAATAATACAGAATGTTAAACGATTTTTAAATTATACTAATTAAAATTTTTAAATATGAAAAATCCTTGTAAAAATTCATTATTGATCAAATTTTTTTTTTCTTAAGACAGTAGTGTCCTTAATATAATTTATTTACAAAAGCAATTAAAAGCTTTTCTAATTAAATAATATAGTTTGATTACATTTTTTTATTTTACCATTCTGAGCAGATTTTCTGTACAAATACTAAGTTTGAAAAAGAAAATTGAATGATTTATATTCTCCAAGAAGTCCTACTTTTAACTAATAAAAAAATTTTGGAAAGAAAATTCAATTTCATGAAATTTCATGAAATTAAGTAAGAGTGGGGTAAGATGTAAAAAAAAAAAAAAAAATTTACCAAGATTTTCTAAAACAAAATATTTCAAAAATATTTTCATTTATTTGTGAATAAGTCCTGAAAGTTTCATTAAAATCCAACAATTATTTGATTTTTGCAAGAATTTTCAAATCAATGTGTTTTTCACAAAAAACAAGCAAAAAAAAAATATATAACTGTAAAAATTGTTTCACACTGACATAAAAAAAAACCAGGATTTTTAAGAAAAATTTCTAATGTGTTAGAAAGATTTTAAAAGTTTTTAAAATAATTAAAAAAAATACTTTGGGCTTTCCTCTTAATAATAACATAAGCATTTTGACAATAAAACTTTGTTTTTATTAAGTTTGTGGCTTTTTTTCATCATGCTATGCTGTATTTTCAGCGAGCAAGTGGAGGGACCTAATCTTTACCTTCAACCTAGTATCCTCATCTCGGTTGTAATGTTCAAAATCTTTCAAACATTGTCCCCTTCAGCCTTTTTAAGTTGTTTGTAGTATTTGGTAACCAAATTTTGAGCCAAACACTTTATTCACTTCACAAGAGTAAATTGTTTTCATTCCACTTTCTTTGCTTGTAGCAGTTAATACTCTCTAGATTCCAAGAGACACATGGCCTAGTGGATTAAGGCATTGATTAAAACATATTTAGTTCCATGGCATTTGTGAGTTCAATCCCTAGGTCTGGTGGTGTAAAAAATTCATAAACTCCAGTTCAGTGGAAGAAATGAGCAAGTGACACTAAAGTATGTTAAGTTCTGTTCTATGGACTTACTATGATTGAACTTACGTCTTCTTGATTGTAAAAAATAATGCTTTGTTGGATTAACCAGCTGGTTCAGATGGGTCCTGCGCAAGTAGCTCAATTTAAGTGTGTTGTTTTTTTCGAGTGAGAGAACTCTTTCAGTTGCCTAGTGAATTCTTGTCAGAGTAATTCAGGTGTGACTTTCTATTGCCTGGATTATATCCTTAAGATAATTTAACACTAGTAGCAGAATGTACTTCAATGTTAAATTATCTTAGAAATATTAGTGAATATGATTGGATAGAAATAAGTGATATGAGATATCCCTTAAGCAAGAACAATGGAACAAGAACAATCTATAGCTATGGATTGAATAAAGGGATGTTTAAAATTCTGAGATGGCTAGAGTATGAAGAAGACTGTAGAGTACACCAGCCAATACCTTTTGTTAGCTTAACAACCAAGATGGGTTACACTATAATAACTGCTTTTTCAATTCTGAGTATGTGTGTCTGTTATAGTGTGAAGTTAATACCTGTGGTTTATATTGCAACTATACTAAGCAAACCCTAGTTACAGTTTCTGGGAGAGTGCACACAATCTGGTATGATCAACAGTTTCAAACAAGGTTAGTATATTCATACTCACAGTCACTAAGATTTGTAGCTTTATACTAGCAGCACTGTCAATGGCTTCTGAACTGTTTTGTCTATCCATTTTCACTCCTGAGGCTTAGGTCAACCTGTGGTATGGTTTTTGGACAGTTTCTAACAGTGCTATATGCTAAGATCTTACCAGTTCGAACACTAACAGTCTAATAACTCAGCCACATGCTAATATGAATGTGTATATAGTCTCGAAAGTAAAGGCATTTAGTGTCTGTCTATATCTTTGAGATGTGGTATTATGATTACTTACATTATTTACATGGTTCGGACTGTTATCCTCATCTTCATTGCCATATTCAAAGCGTTTCGACTGTTGTATGCTTCAGCCTTCTTCAGGTGATTGGAACTTTGAACTGAACCCTTTCTTTCATTCACCAGGGTAGATTGTACTAGCTCTACATGCCATGTCTCTTCCAAATGTCCCAGTTATTTCCCTTTGACTCAACTCTCCAAGTTTGTGGTTCACCACTACTGTAGTGGTATGTCTTCAAGGACACATGGCCCAGTGGATAAAGGTGTTGGTTAGATCCAGAGACAATCAGAAGAGGCATGGCATGTGGAACTAGAACAATCTATCCTGGTGGACAAAAGGGTTTGGTTCAAAATTCCAATCATTGGAAGAAGGCCAGAGCATACAATGGCCAAAACGCTGTGAATATGGCAGTGAAAATGAGGATAACAGTCCGAATGATGTAAGTAAATATTTAGTGATTTCAGAGGCATGAAAAGCAATTCCCACCACTATGTTAAAAAACCTAAAATGAAAAAGAAAATAACTTACAAATTTTTTTATATTTTCATTTTAAATTTATTTTATTTATTTTTTTAATCAATATCACCCCCCATGCAAGGCAATAAAGCCACTAAGACACAAGTGGTAACAGGGTATTGAAGAATTAAGAACAGGCACATTAATAATGAGCAGGAAGGGGAAAGTGTAATCAGGAGGACAGTAGATAATAATTAACATTGCATTTAAATTTTTGTAGATTAAAGTTGGCTGGGAAACATGGAGCCAGAAGGGAGTTCACAAGTGAGAAGTGTGAGAAAAACTTAGCATAGAATTTACAGTTACATTTAGCCAGTCCAAATGTAAATTGATGAGATCTCAATGCCAATCTAGTATTGTGCTTAAATTAAAATGTTTAGGTACCATAGCTAAGATCTCATCTGAACAATTATCATGAAAGTATTTGTAGAAAAGGTACAGAGAGGTAATCTTATGGTATTTATCCTCTTTTTCTATGAAATATTGCAAGGTAAATTTCTCTTCAGTCGTTTGACAAATTTTGAATCATTTATTTTTCTACAAACTAAAAAAGAAAAACAACTTTTTAAAAATAAAATAGTTCAGCAGATTCTCAAAAATAAAACAGTGTGACAATGATAAAAGAAATAAATTTAAAATAAGCATCCTCTCATTTGGTACCTTGTCTATCATCAACCATTCACAATCTTTGTCTATCATCAACCATTCACAATCTTTGTCTATCATCAACCATTCACAATCTTTGTCTATCATCAACCATTCACAATCTTTGTCTATCATCAACCATTCACAATCTTTGTCTATCATCAACCATTCACAATCTTTGTCTATCATCAACCATTCACAATCTTTGTCTATCATCAACCATTCACAATCTTTGTCTATCATCAACCATTCACAATCTTTGTCTATCATCAACCATTCACAATCTTTGTCTATCATCAACCATTCACAATCTTTGTCTATCATCAACCATTCACAATCTTTGTCTATCATCAACCATTCACAATCTTTGTCTATCATCAACCATTCACAATCTTTGTCTATCATCAACCATTCACAATCTTTGTCTATCATCAACCATTCACAATCTTTGTCTATCATCAACCATTCACAATCTTTGTCTATCATCAACCATTCACAATCTTTGTCTATCATCAACCATTCACAATCTTTGTCTATCATCAACCATTCACAATCTTTGTCTATCATCAACCATTCACAATCTTTGTCTATCATCAACCATTCACAATCTTTGTCTATCATCAACCATTCACAATCTTTGTCTATCATCAACCATTTTGCAGTGACTTTTTCTTTTCCTTGGTAAAGCCAAAGCTTTGACATAAATTTGGTAAATTCATTTCAAAGTTTGACCTTTTTAAATTTTTTATTGCATGTGTTTTCTGTACAAAGCAGTTTTCCTTTTCCTATGTGTGTTGATCTGTGAGTTGATGATAATTATTGCCACTTGCTTTAATGTTTTCTATGCTTTAACTTTTTCTACTTTAAACATTTTTTTTTCTTTTATTACTTATAATCAGTTTTGCCAGAAAATCCTTTCAACGCTTAACTGCATTTTAAGGCAAGTAGCACTCATGTTTTAAGGCAAGTAGCACTCATGTTTATTTCCTAGCAATCTTAGTAAATAGAAGAGCAAGTTTGTTTTTTGTACAGCTGGAAAGGCTACAGTGTAACAGGGTCCCCATTAAAATAAAAATCTCTATAAATACTATTTTTTCTTTTTTCTTGCTTCTGATTATTACATTGATTAACTTGGACACTTGAGTGCAGTGTAATGGTTAACAAGCTTGTCTTGCAAGATTAAATAGTGAGTTTGATCCTTAATGAGTACCTCATACTTTCGGCCTTGTGCCACATGTAAGCTATGCTTAGAAAATCACCATGACATTGATTAACTGTGCTCTAAGGCTTGTTGCTATGACTGGCCATTCTCTGCTCTGCTGTCATAATGTAATAAGGCTTGGATGTGAGTTTTTGGTCAAATGCTCTGGCTCTTTCTATTAAAACCGAAGTCAATAAAATGCCAACAAAAATGCCACTGTTATCTCTTGAAAAAGCAGTGAACCCTGATACAATTCATGAAGATTGTTTTTACAATCTTTGGCTTTCTAACCAACTGATGCTGAGAGAGTATTTGATTAACAATGCAGTTTTAAGGAAAATGAAAACAAAAAGGAAACTTGTATTTATAATCAGAAAGAGCCAGTTGAAATTTCTAGGATACATAATGAGCAAATAAATTTCCATCCTCCACAGTTGAACCATAAAAGTGTAAATGATAGAAATTCCTATCATCTGGAGTTAACAAAAACTCAGTTTGAAAGGATTGGCTAAGAGGTCAGGTATTGATAGGAGGTTGAATGTAAAGAGATCTTGTCAAACTTTTTTTCTTTTTTCATCTTTCCTTTTCAATTTTTCTACAATCTTACATATATTTGCTATAAAATTGCTAGAAAAAAATTAAAATTTGTAGGTAGCCTGACTTCATTTCCACTGCAGTGGATGTACTTTTACATCTTTAAAAAACTTATATTGCCTGCTGTTGATGTATGTATATGTTTTCAAAACTGTGAAATGTTACTTTCTAGTGTTTGCATTATAAACTAATTCTGGCTTTGTACTATTTCAAAACCAGTGTATAATATAGTCTGTTTTGTGATGTATTCTGTTTTGGCAGGGGTGTCATTTAGTTTGGTCTGTACTAAAGAATATACAATTGACGCCAAAATGGGAGCACCTATAAAAAAAGATGACATCTTGATAGTCATTTATTTCCAGTAATTGGTAATTTTTTTTTTTTTTTTTTTTCAAAAATAGGCCAGCACAGCCAGGCAACAATACTATAACAATGCAACAGTGAAAGTGTTAAAAATAATTAAAAAAAAAACATTGAAATTATCTTGTTCCAAATATGACCTCGTCCCCCCAATGTCCTTACCCCCCTCTAGGTGCATAGAATTTTTTTGTGTCATCTATTTTAATTTGTAGGAAAATTTATAAGAATGTAACTGATCTCCCCTAGTTTTTTTTTTTTTTTGTAAGTAGTACATGTAAGAAGACAGAATGTATGGTTGTTAGCAAAAGGGACAGCTCAACAAATGAATTACAAATTGGAGATGTGAAAATTTAACAAATGGAAAAATTTAATTATCTTGGGAGTGTTTTAACAGAGGATGGAAAAAGTGGTAGAAATCCAAAGGTGCATTGGGATGTTTTCCAAAAGGCAAGCAAAGTATTAAGAAACAGGAAAACTTCATTAGAAACAAAGAAGTGTGCTGAACTATTAAATAGTATCAGTCCTGTATAGTAGATGAAGAAGAGACTTGAGGCAGCAGAAATATTGTTCTACAGAAGCATGCTGAGAATACCATAAACTGAAGACATGAGCAATTATGAATTTTTACAGAAAACAGAAACAAAACGAACACTTATACTTAACACCAGAAAGAGTGTTGAAATTTTTAGGGCACATGAGAAAAGATGGTTTGGAAAATTTGATACTCCCAGGTCAATTGAAGGCAAGAGAGACAAGCAGCACATAGCCTACCTAATGAGCTTTAAATGGTTGGCAGAACAAGAATTAGGAGTTATGGCAAAAAGACAAAATTTACTAAGGGCTACAAAGGATGGGAAGTTGTGGAGAGCCATAATCATCAACACCCTAAAGAAACACGGAATATAGAAATAATAAAATAATCTTTTATTTGGTTTTAATGAAGATTTGAAATTGGAACCTTGTAGCCTATCGTCTTCAGGCCTTTGAAAAGGCTAAGGATTTCTAAAATAACTTTTTCTCCTCATAGAGGATAAAAACAACAGTTTTCTTTTATTAGTCTTGTATATAATAAATTCAAAAAATAGTCTTGTTTGCCATAAATTTGTCAACACCCGGTAATGCTTGCCATTGAATGACCAAACGATATTACATCGGGCTCAAATTGTTGCTATTCAGATTTTTGTGTAAGTTTGTGTAAGCATCACCCTCTCAGCACAGGTTATTAATGAATGTCCTTACTGTTTCCATGCCAATAAGCTAAGCAAAATTACTTGCTGGATCATAAATATCAAAGAAACACTTTCCGCCTATCCTCCAATTTTTTTTCTTGTTTTGTTTTCATTCAATTCTCGCCCCACTGTCCAGACACACATGGTCAAAGTAAATTATTCTATGGTTCTTGTGACTTACCATCTTTGTTCTTTCTTTGTATTTTCCCCTCCAAGCATGAAGACAGTGGGTGCCATGCTGATATGAGAGTATGCACCTCAAAGAATCCAGAGAATTTCAATGAACATCACCACAGGTTTGCCACTGCAACTGTTAGTTACCTACTGCCCCACCCAACTCCTCACACCCCCTGGCAACTTGGCTGTTTACTCCTCCTCTTCACTGCACACACCCAACCCCCTTTGTCACATGTCCTCTTGGAAAAAGAAATTAATAATGTGCCTATTTTTTTCTTACCTTTTTAGTTGTAGTTTCTGAAAACAGAATGAATTGCCTCCCTTGATAATTTTTATTCAAACACTCATATTTTTGAGTAGACTTTATCTGGAACACTTGGCAGCATAAATCATCTGATGTCATAGTCCTAGAAAATTTTGTCCTGGGTAAGATAATAAACTACATCCAGCAGCAAGGAGGTTTTGAGGAGTGTGGAACTACCTCTTAGTTGCTGATGTTCTGACCTGGAGTAGTAGCACCTGTTAGGATCCCAGGTACAGGCAAATAGTTAACCCCCAAACTAGGATGAAAACACTATAAAAGTGTAAAAACAGGTTTTAATATCAGCAATACATTTTGGGAAAAAAAAATTATTACCAGCAATACATTATTACAAGCAATACATTTTTGAAAAAAAAATATTAACAGCAATAAAAATCTTGTTAGTATTAAATAACCCATTAAGGTTGATATGCCATAAAACAAACCCAACCAAACCTAGAAAAGAAAAAATAATCTTAGCAGCAGTACATATGTGGAGGAAATTTGGATGTACTGCATACATATATATTACTGTAAATGTTATTTTTTAATGGGTGCATGTGTTTAAGTAGACTTTTTTTTGTTTTTATCCATTTTTTTTTTTATTGGACTTGTTTTTTTGTTTCAAAGCAGTTTCCCAAATAAAAAAAAGGGTATATTGAAGGGTATGTTTTCTTTAAGACTTTCACTCTCTAGACTGGTAGACATTAATTTTACTGTTTTTAAAAATAAAAAAAACAGGAATGGCTACTTGAACACTTGTACCCACTAAAATGTTTACAGTCACAGGAAATAATGTCAGATAAAAAATTTCATTAATTGAATATGTCAGGGATAAAACATTTACAGATAAACTGCAGACAGAGGAATCAACACTGAATGGTGACTGTCATCAAGGAGGAGTTCCCAGGGTCTGAGAATTACATTAAGACATGAAACTGACAGTCACCATGCAGTGTTGATCCATACACACACACACACACACACACACACATTTTTACTTCTGTTTATAAATACATGTTGCAAAATAAAATCTTTACATTTACTTTGATAAAGTGTCTCATTGGACAAAATGTGTTAGTAAAGAAAAGTTTT
>CAHIKZ030001279.1:347500-430000 GCA_903632075.3 Acanthosepion pharaonis
ATAATAATCAAGGGGGTTGTAGCCTGGGGAGTTTGGTGACCAGATGTAAGGGGTGATGCAGTCACAGAAATTACCTGACAGCCATGACTGGGTTCTCCTGCTTGTGTGGCATGGTGCAGAGTCCTGTTGCCAGATATAAGATCTTCCAGCAGCCACCATCTTGACCCAGGACAGTAGTACCTCCTCAGGGCTCTTCATGTAGGTCTTAGTGTTGAGTCTGAAGCCCTCACCAGCAAATTCAGGAACTCTTTTCTTATCCGAATGATCAGAGTGAGTTTTCCGAGCTGCTGTACTTTCATAATCACCATTAGACTCCTCCAACTCTTTCCAAATCATTGTCCTCAGATTAACACACACTCTGAAATGTTTGTATTGGAGCTTCCAGCATGAAGGCCAAGCAGTACAGCATACAGTTTTGAAATTCCTGGTGGAGTGAATTGCAACATGATGCTCTTTTACACAACTGACCATACTATACTGTGCAGTTGACAAAAACAAACAACATATGCACAAAATTAAAAATATAAAATGGCGACAATTTATCCATCATACCCTTGTGTGTATGTATGTATGTATGTATGTATGTATGTATGTATGTACATATATATATATATATATATATAGGCAGCATATTTTCATTCAAACAGGTTTGGTGTTAAATAATTTAGACATATGTCAATTATTTTTCATTGTGATCCTTTCAAGGTCACGGGTTATATATATATATATATATATATATATGAGCAAAAATGGAAAAAAATTATTCCCTTCAAATAGACAAAAAAAAACAAACACCTGAACTTTTGCATAGCAGTAACAAAGAACAGTTGAAATGTGTTGAATCTACAGAAACACATATACATACTCACAGACAACTAAAACCTCTGAAGATGGTCTCAGATGAGATTGAAAGTACTTGGTAAAATAAAAACTATTTGAAAGAAAATTTTGGTACTTTTCTTAATTTGCTAAGGCTACCAAGAAATTAATCCATGAACTTTAAAGAATCACAATGAAAACTAATTGACCTGACATGTCTAAATTATTTAACCAAACCTGTTTGAATATATATATATGAGAGAGCGAAGATTAGGTGTCAGATGATGTCTCTATGAAAACACTCAATGTACTTGGACGACCATGAGTGTCTAAGTTGGGCATCCGAAAGAGCATCCAACCTTGCAAAACCTTGCCTCAACTCATTTGTCAAGCAGGACCCACCTTTTGTGCAAGATTAATCCTTGTCCTGACTCAACAAAAAAAACATGGCTATGTATGTATGTATGTATGTATGTTTGTATTGTAAATGTAAATAAAATAAACAGTAATTTTTTAAACTTTTAATGGAAAATAATTTAAACTTTGTTCCTGTTTTTATTAAAATTCATAAAATAGTTAAATAAATGGAATAAACCCAATTGACTAAAACAGTGATGCACTAGTGGGCCCAGTAAATGGTAGTCACACCGATTTTGTTTTTGTTTTCTTTATTGAAAATGATTTGTTTTGATTGTATGTTTCCTAAAATCTGACAAACTTCCAAATTTCTAAAATTTATTGTCTTTTATTTTTTCAGATGTTTGGCACATTTATCTACCTTATCTGTATTCATGTATATCATTCCTTGGGGTGCTTGTCTTGCTACGTAAGTATGTTATGTTTCTTTTCCGTTTTGTTCCCCCCTCTCACCCCTCCACAACAAGAAATATCAAGAAGCTAATTATTTTCTTAGGCCATGTCAATAATTTCCTAATTAGTTTTGAAACAAATTTCAGAACTAATTATGTTATTATTGTTTCTTTCTAACATTAAGTCTTTTCCTTTTACTGCAGGTGAGAAAGAAAAGGTAGTGTGTTGGCCAATTGAGTTCCTTACATAATAATGTAATTGTATACCAAGAAAGGTGAAATCTGGTTTTTTTTCCTGTGTATTATTATTATTAATATATTAATAATATCTGACACCCAGTGGCCTTTAGCCACTTTCTTGGCACCGACTCCCAGTGGCCTTTAGCCACTTTCTTGGCACCGACTCCCAGTGGCCTTTAGCCACTTTCTTGGCACCGACTCCCAGTGGCCTTTAGCCACTTTCTTGGCACCGACTCCCAGTGGCCTTTAGCCACTTTCTTGGCACCGACTCCCAGTGGCCTTTAGCCACTTTCTTGGCACCGACTCCCAGTGGCCTTTAGCCACTTTCTTGGCACCGACTCCCAGTGGCCTTTAGCCACTTTCTTGGCACCGACTCCCAGTGGCCTTTAGCCACTTTCTTGGCACCGACTCCCAGTGGCCTTTAGCCACTTTCATACTTATTGTACCAGCAACACTGAAGATGACTTTCACTCTTTTCATTGACCGCATTTTGTACACTTTCCATTTTAAACTCTCATAATATACCTGTTTTTCAATTAATCTATCATTGGGGGGGTTGATTTTTTTACTTTTTTTAAATCAGCACCACTCTGGGGTTTGATGTGATAAATACTGACACAAAAAATTAGAATCATAGCTTTTACCAATTTTTTAACTATCTTTTGAAACAAATGTATAGAAATATCTAAGGTTTTTGCTTACGAACTAACTTCAAAATTTTACTATGTCAAGAATAAATCAAAATAAAGATGATAATTTTTGTATTAGATATATTGAATGAAAAACATATTCAAACCAAAATTCTAATTATAAATCAGCATAAGTAAAATATGTAATTTTTTTTTACTGTATTTGATAAGTAAAAAAAAAATTGTGAAAGATTTAAAAAAAAAAAAAAAGGGCTGGTCAATGGATAAGATGTGTTAGATCATAATAAAAACAAAAAATAGATAAAAGTGTATATAACACCATAATACTGCTGAGCACATATGAGACAAAATGTTTTAAATTTGCATTCACTATATGACATATTACATCATAATATAGATAAATTGTTCAATATAATTTCCCTTTGAAATAAATGAAGGTCTCATTTGATGGCACAATGATTTAGTAATAATGTTTGTTTCAATGCATTTTGTTCATATACAATTTGTAAAACTTCAGTAAAGTATAAATTTTCATAAGATTTTCACTGATCACCAGAATTAAATTCAAACGGCTATGATTTTGAACCTAAAATTAATTTTTAAACTTGTCTCCTCAAAAATGATAACAATTTGGAAAGAAAATATATTTTGTATCGTTATTTATCATGTCACACCCCAGCTTTCAATTTGAGTGCAATACCACGGCTCTAAAATCAACTTGCTCTACTCTATCATCTCTAGGGGCATGCAATATTTATGATGTTGCATGTTCTCTCTTTTTTTTTAATCTACCAACACAGTATCTGGTTTTCTATGCAGTACTTCACTAGATTATGACAAAATTTTGTACTTGTCATTTTCAATGACACCTTCAGGAGTTTGTCAGCACCCCACATCTGTCCATCTCCAATTCATACTTGCAACATAATTCCGAGTGCATCATCTTTACAACATCATGATGCCACCTTTAATATTCTCTTGGTGGCTCTGGTTTGTTGCATTCACTTACACTTAAATACCCTTGGCAAAGACATGAAACCATCTTCCCCAGCTATGGGTTAAATAGTAGTACTTGCATCAGAAAAAATTGCTGTTCTCAGAAAATAGTTAATGCAATGCTTACTTGCAAAAAAAAAAAATTCCAAAATGTTTTGGCTTTAAATAACTCAAGGGTTGACAAGTCGTAAAAATCAAATCAATCAATCCCTCAGTGCAGACTTTGTGCATTCACTGACAACTTGCACTTATTGTCATTCTCATGATCCATTTTATATTTAACATTTGGTCAAGTTGGTAGGTGGTTTATATGGCAGCCTGGGAGATTCCATTCTGATACCCAGGAAAGCCGGTTCTGCGAGTCCTGATTGGCTGCTGATTCCCGTGTGGATAATGTGCTCAATCAGTACACTGTGAATCTCTGGGAAATGTATTAAGTTACAACCCACTTTATTTTTGTCTGCCAACTGGATGCTAGTTGGGAACCACCTTGCCAGAGTGAGCCTTACATTCCTGAGTGTTCAGATTATTATTATTATTATTATTATTATTATTATTATTATTGTTTCTGTGTTTGTTCCAATCTTGTTGGGAAAGTCATATGTACTTTACCAAAATTAATCCTTTTTGATTAATTTGTCTGCATCATTATCAATAAATGAATCAAACAAGGAAATGTTGGCAATATGCCATGTTCCTCAGCAATGTTTGTCTTTTTACTATCCCTCTTGCTCCCTATTCTGCCATCCATTTACACAAGCTAGTTAAGTAGGTTGATCATGGCTCTCCATAACTTTCCATCCTTTGTAGCTCTTAGCAATGTTTATCTTTTTACTATCCCTCTCACTACTTTTTCTGCCATCCATTTACGCAAACTTCTTAGGTTACTCACTGCTTTTCCTGTCTCTATCATCTTCAAGACCCGTGAGTGTCAAATTTTCCATGCTTTCTTTTCTCACTATATGTCTCAGAAATATTAGCAGTTTCTGATTTGTTCCTATTTTCCTTAAAACCTCTTCTTATTCACATGTTCTGTCCATGGTATTTTCAGAATCTGCCTGTAGAACTAGATTTCTTTTCAAGTCTCATTCTAAGACTTTGCTAATGCTTCAATTTAAGTTTTGTGTGACACATTACTGACTGAAGTTCATGATGCTTCAAACCCTGTAGTGTGACTTCTTCAGATTTTGACACAATATGGTTAGAGAAGTCACCAGTTTAAAATGTTACCAAACCAATGACCAAAATAGAAAGCTTGTCCCTGGTATAGTGTGCCACACAGTCAACAATACTAGTAAATAAGGAAAAAAAACTATAGAAAAAAATTTAATAAGTCTATTTTAAAAACTACTTCAAACTTGGACATTCATGTCACCAAAAAAAATGGAATGTCAAAAGGCTGGTTTTTCCTTTGACACCACTATTATTTTAACTACTTTCACTCCTCAACAGTGTTTTTAAAAAGTGACGATTAGAATTGTAATAAAACCTAAACACATGATGAAAGAGAATTTACATTTTTTTTTTTGTTCTTAATAGCCATCCTGAATATATCCTGCATATCTATCCTGAAGTCACATGACATTTGATAAAAAAAAAAAATGTGTAATATTGAATACTTGTTTACTAATGAGCTTTGAGTCACTGATATATTTGATAAATGAGGAAGTTTCCTCTTTATCATACTTTTGGATTTCTTTTACAATCTCATCTACACCTTTTTATTTTTCACCTTTTTTTTCTTTCAGTTTGCACCCCTGTAGGTTTTGCTCGGATGTTTACAGTAATGGGAAAATTAGTTGTCAAACCTCAGGTGAGAAGAAACTTTACTTCATTCTCATCTCTTTCTTTCTCCCTTTTTCTCTTTTTGGCTCTCTTCTTTTTTTTTTTCTGCTTCTTTTTTTTCTTCTTTTTTTTTTTGCTTCTTTTTTTTTTCTGCTTTTTTTTTTTTTTTTTTTCTTCTTTTTTTTTTTTTTTGCTTCTTTTTTTTTTTTTTTTTTCTGCTTTTTTTTTTTTTTCTGCTTCTTTTTTTTCTGCTTTTTTTTTTTTTTTCTTTTTTTTTTTTTTCTGCTTTTTTTTTTTCTGCTTTTTTTTTTTTTCTTTTTTTTTTTTTTTTTTTTTTTTCACTTTTTTCTTTTTTTCACTTTTTTCTTTTTTTCTTTCTTTTTTTCACTTTTTTCTTTTTTTCACTTTTTTTTTTTTTTCACTTTTTTTTTTTTTTCACTTTTTTTTTTTTTTCACTTTTTTTTTTTCACTTTTTTTCTTTTTTTTTTTTTTTTTTTTTTTTTTTTTTTTCTTTTTTTTTCACTTTTTTTTTTTCACTTTCTTTTTTTCACTTTCTTTTTTCACTTTCTTTTTTTCACTTTCTTTTTTTCACTTTCTTTTTTTTTCACTTTCTTTTTTTCACTTTGCTTGACTCACAAAATTTTATGATTCTTTGTAATTATAATGCTTGATATCAAGACAAGCATTAAGAAAAAAAAAAATTTTTTTTCAGTAAAATCTCTTCAAGAGTAGATGTAATTTCTCTGGAACTCTGAGTAGGCAAGATAAGTGAACCTTTTAATAGACACAGTCAAGATATAAATAGACACTTTATATAGATTGAAATTTAATAAGGAGATTCACTAACAATTTTCACATAAAAAAAAAAAATGTAATACAACTGTGCAATCAATCAATTATACCTTAATGGATTGTTAATTTTAGTGATATCTTAAATAGTGACCTACACTTATCTCTTGAAGAAATGGGAAGTGGAAAGGGTGGGGGAGAGGTTCTCAAATTAAAGTTTGTTGGGTTTTTTTTTAACCAAAGGCTGAATTAAAATATATCTATAAGTATGTATAAAGGAGGATGTGATGAATCAAGATTTCTAAACTACTAAAAACAATCAAGGTTAATGAACTTTTGTTTTTCATGACTTGCATTGATGGGCTTTAATTAAGTATATGGCCACTTTTCAGTTTCTTGCAGGTCTTATAGACCATATCATGTTGAAACACATGTTCTCATATGACCACCAAAATTAAAGCAATATTGTTAATGGTCAGTACCTGGATGGGTGACCATTTGGGAATACCAGGTGTTGTCAGTTTGGATGTGTGCAGTGTAATGGAAAATGGCTTAGAATTGGAAACTGAAGAGCTGAGTTCCAATTCCAGTCAGGTTCATTATATTTATGTACAAATACCATTGGGAAAGGTATGAATCCACCACTTCCACCTCCAGCCATGGGTTAATTAGTAAAACTTGTGTCAGTAAATCATTCTCAGAAAAATTCTTACAATCTAAAAATATTTTCTGGCTTTAAATAGCCTGCAAAAGGGTTGATAAATCATAAAAAAAAAAATCAATCAGCTTCTTGCAGTGTTTTTTTTTTTTTTTAAAAAAAAAAAAAAAAAAACACTAGTGTGTAATTCCAGCGCCACTCCCAACTTTGGAGGCTCTTATTCTTTCCTTTCTTAAAGAAACAGAAGCATATAGTTATAGATTTGTGTGTGTATGTCTTTTATATAATCTTGACTTTTTGTCTCCATACAAATATGCTGCAAATATCCATACAAATATCTCGTTCAAGGGAAGTAATTTAGTTTCCAGAGTTATTGCCCTTTTTTCTTTCGTTTCTGTTGCTAGATCTTTGTATTGCTTATATATTGTAGATGAAGTAACTCCACTAAATTTTCGATACCTAAGTTTTAAAATGACTTTTTAAAAATGAAAATGCATTCTTGAGGATTTCTTTCTAGCATTAATTGAAAGCTAAAGGATTAAATTTTCTATTTCCAGTAAGCAAAATATTCCAGTGTATTTCAAATAGAAATCATATTGATTTGAATGTCAACTTTTTGATCACTTTCAAAAATCAATAAAAATCGGCCAATTGCTAGACTTTTAAATAAAAATTATTACTCGGTTTTAAAAATCTTCCAAAAATAAAATATATATTTATGACTCGTTATTTGAGAAAAATTAGCAAATTTAAAGTTAAAATTAATCTGATTTGAAACAAATATTACTTATAGCATAAAACATAGCATACGAGCATTTTTTAACCACGGAGTCTTGTTTTTCTGATGTGCTGAAAAGCTAAGTACGGTTGGCCAGAAATTGACATAAATTTATGAAATCTAAACGAACGCTTTGTTTTTGGTTTTAACTACCGAGTAACTTTTAAAAATGAACATATTTTCAGCAATTATCTAATATCTTATTGAATTTTAGTTACTTACACATTTATTTATAGTGTTGCATTTTATCAAAATAACTCTCACAAAAATGAATAAACGGAAAGTAAAAAGTAAAATAAAAAAACTACTAACAAAAAATAAAACATTTTTATGAAATAAGAGTTAAAAAAGATAATTTGAAAGGAAACTTCAAAATGACACACAAATTAAAAAATAAGAACGTTAAAAAACAGAAATTGAATAAGAAAAAAAAAATTAATAAAGTTAAAATAAAAATTATTTCTTTTAGTAGAATTATATTGGATTTCGTCACCAGGTTACTTAATTGAAGTATAGCCCACACTAAAATAAATACATAAAATAAAAATATTTAATGAAATAGGAATTTTAAAAATGTAAAAATTACTTTAAATTTGAAAATTTTGAAGGCAAGATTTGCAAAGCCTGTTGAAACGTAAACATTGTGAAACATAGAAATGAATACTGAAAGAATTGATGGCTAGATTTTAAGGGCAGACAACTCTTGAAATACTTAAGAAAATGGGAATGTTTCTACGCAAAAAAAAAAAAAAAAAAAAAATTATTTTAAAATATTGGAGGTAAATGACTTTTATTAAGCTTTTCAATTTTTGATTCATAAATATAGTTTTCACCTAATAACAATATTACCTAACCATCTTGAAGTAATGCGAAATTTTAAACGATTCATAATATAAATTATTTGATTAAGATTTTTAAAAAATGAAAACCAATTTTGTAAAAATCAATTATTCATTGAAAAAAATTTTTCTTAATAGTGTCTTTAATAAATCTTATTTATAGAAACAATTAAAAGCTTTCTAATTAATGTCATAGCTTTATTTTTATTTTTTTTTTTTTACAATTCCGAGCAGATTTTTGGTGACTGGGTTAACTGTTTTGCAAAAAAAGAAAAAAAAAAGTCCAGGTTTAACTAAACAAATTTTGGCCCTAAAAATTGAGTTACTCAAAATTTCATGAAACGAAATAAGTGGGTGGTAAAAAAAAAAAAAAATTTTTTTTTTTTTTTTTTTTTTTTTTAACCAATATTTTCTAAAATAAAAAATTTCAAAAATAATTTCATTTATTTGTGAATATGTCCTGAAAGTTTCATTAAAATCTAACAATTATTTGATTTTTACAAGAATTTCTAAATCGATGTATTTTTCACCAGAAAAATGTGCAAAAACACTAATCATAATTAATGTCAACCGCTGATGTAAACAAAAGAAGATTTTTAACCAATATATCGAACGTGCTAGAAAGGATTAAAAAAAATTCAAAAAATAATCAAAAAAATACTTGGGGCCTTTATTTCACCATACTATACTGTTTTTCAGTGGTGGTACCTATAGATGATTGATTCATTTGTTTTTTTAATGCCTTGTCCTTTTGATCATGACACTCCACAGATTCTTTCTTTTACTATCTGTGAATTGCCATAAATTCTTGGGAAAGATAGGGGAGTGGTTTCCTATTGCCTTTACTACAGATTTCTTTTCTTTATCTATGAGTTACCATGCATTCTTGGAAAAGATAGTGGAATGGTTTCCTTCTGCCTTCCCCACAGATTCCTTTTCTCTATTATTTGAGAATTGCAATGCATTCTTGGTAAAAAAAAAAAAAAAAATTGAGTGGTTTTCTGTTGCCTTACCTGTAGTTTTGAATTTGCTTTTCTACCTTCAAGGTATGTATGATTGTGGCTCTCCTTTTCTTTATTATCTGTGAACTTCTATGCCCCTTTTCTCAGATATAGTGGAATGGTTTCCCATTGCTTCCTCTACAGTTTTGAATTCAAAGTTTTTCTTCTTCTAAATTGGTCACTACACAAGACTTCAGAATCCAGTCTACCCTGCTAAATATTGCTGTAAGAAAACCAATACTTGTCATCTGAGAAATGTGGGTAACAAATGTAGGAGTGTCTGCTGCAGCCTACTACAAAGTTGATTCATGGATTAATAAACATTCAAGGCTTGGATTAGTTAAATAGGGGAGCAGGATGAGTTTTATAAATACAACTTTTTGGTCTTTTAACCATTTTCCCTTTTTTTTTTTTTTTTTTTATGGTCTATTTTCAGTTTCTGCACGACATCGACAGCGATCTCTATCGAGTCACATTGACTGAGGAAGATCTCAGACGTAAAATTCGGCATTCCAATATTGGTAAGTTTTCCCCCTTCCTCACTCTCCCAATAAACTTATTTATTTTAATGACTCTCACCCTACTGTTTCTGTTTCTGTTTAACACTAGATAAAATCACCCCCGCTATCAAATTCTCAAAATAATAAAAAAAAAACAAAAAAAAAACAAGTATGCATAGAACCAATACAAATTTAGTTTAAGCAATTAATGTTTGTTTTTTATTTTTTTTAATAAGATATTATTTCTTTAATTGATATATTTAGTGAGTATACATATTTGAACAAATATCCCTGCTTTCTTTTTTGTATACTATGTAATAAATGTCTCCTGGGTAATCATATCTTTTCATATTTCATCAATTGGTTTGCGAATTTGAACAAAACGTAGAGTTTGTAAATATCGATAAAAAAATGTTAGCGATAACTTCAACAATAATGTGACGATTCCAACACTTGTTAGCATGCCCCCCCCCCCCACCAATTAATCTTTAAAAATAATGAGTTTCCACGGGAGGCAACTTTAAACTGTCACTATTATTTCTTAAATGAATTTTACAGATAAAAATAAAAAAAAAAATTTAGTTACAGACACTGACCCACGTCACTATTGCCTAACAAATAAAACGTTGCAGACTAATCTACTTATAATAAACGTTTAATGATTTATTCAAATTTATTCAATGAAATCATTAAATTACGTTCTATTGCTGATTAATAGTTTCTCGGGGTGGGAGGCATCGTTTTTTGTTTTTTTTTTTAATTCAGTAAAAGCAAGGGAGATAATTCATGTTGAATAGTATCAATATTCATTTATTTGTTGCTTTTTTGCTTATTTTTCCTTTTTTTGTTTTCTGCAGCTCCATCAAAAATTGCTAATGGTTGTGCCAGTTCCGATTTACAAAAAGCCCTAGAAGAAGTCATGAAAGAAAAATTAGTTTTGGGTGAGTAAATTTTCAATCTGTAATTGTATATATAAAATAAACTTATGGCTCAAAATTGTTCTCAGTTTTACATTGGGTGACAGAACTCTTAAGGCAAGACCTGGTCTACAGCAAATAGTATCTGTGGAAAGCTCTGAAACTGCATTCCTGCCCAAACCTGTCTTTAAATGGTAGAGGCAATGGGAAACCATTTTGGATAGTCACTTTCCAACTGCCATAATGTAGCTTTCCTTTGCCTTTTCTGTCTTCTTAGTTCCTGTTTTCTTATTCTTTCTTTTTTTCTCATATTCTCTCACATTCAATAATAACCCCTTGCATCTTGGTGGCTTTATTACCTTTCTTGGGGTGAAATAATTAAAAGAAAAAAAAAAGAAAAGAAAAAAAATAATCAAGTTCATTAATCTTTTAATTATTTAATACCTACATGACAATTATAATTTCACCTTTCTTGCTTTTCACAAATGGATATCTAAAGAATGTGCTGTCATCTGGTATGTTGATTATAAAGTGATTTGAGATTCTGGTCATTTTCACAAATCATACTTTTGATAATCAAAGCCAGGTCAGTGATATGAAGAAAATTTTTTTTTTTTTTTTTTTTTTTTTGTTGTTTCACTCTCCTCTTCTTATCGCAGATGGTTTGTTTGACTTGAACAGTAACTACTCACTTGGCATCCAGGGCAAGCACTCTACCTACAATATGCCAATATTTTCAGAGGGGAAAAACTGGAGCAGGGGGTGACTATCCTGGAAATGCTGTACCTTTTGTGAAGATTTCTTTGGAGAGTTTCTATATCCGGGGTGAATAAACACTAAGCTAGGGAGAAAAATTTTCAAGCCTTTTAAATTTGGCAGAAGTAAAATGATATCTTGTTTTATTTTTAATCTTTTATTTGTTTTCAGAAAAAAGGAAAATGGCATCACCGCTTCGGAGAAATCTCGGCTACCCTCTTGTGATGCTCATCTTATTGGCATTAACGGTCAGTTTTTTTTTTTTTTTTTTTTTTTTTTTTAAGCATTTCACTCCAAGCAAGGTGGGATGTCACTAGCACACTAGGGGTTACAGAGAGTTGGAGCAAGAGCAAATAGGAGTGATAGAGGAAAGGATGAAGAGAAGGATAGGGGATAGATCAGGGTATCTGAAGACATCGATTGACATTTGAATAGTTGGAGATTATAGCTATCAGGGAAACAGGAAAAGGGGAGGGAGTTCCACAGGCGAGAGGTGCAAGACATGAAGCTATTGGAGTAGAAGAGACAGCTACATTTAACAGTTTCAACAGTGAAAGGGTGTGAGCGAGATGCCAGCCTAGTAGAACGCTTAAATTTATGAAATTTGTAGGGGGCAAAGGTGCATTATTTTAATTGGTGCTTTACACACACACACACATATATATAATATATATATATATATATATATATATGAGAGAGAGAATATGGATAGTAATCTGACAAAATGATAGGGTAAAGAACAAATAGGAAGCAGATCTTAATGTAATATGTTTCACTTTATTAAACCTTTGTCAGAGATCAAGATAGAAATGGTAAAAAGCAAAGAGAGGCAGATTAATGGCATGTTGTGTTTGGCTATTTCTTATTGGTTAGATACATGTTACGTGTAATGAAGTAACAGATAATATTCAAATAAATGTAAGAAAACATTCTGGATGCTAAAGCGTGTAAAAGTTAGTGAGACACTGCAGGATGTTTTGAAAAACTTTTTTTACAGATCCATCACTCATTGTTCTAACTTATCTCTTCCAAATACATAAATTTTTAAAAACATCCTGCAGTGTCTCACTTTTACCCTTGCTGTTTATCATCACATTGACAAGACAGGATCTGTGGCACCACAAGCTATGCATTGAGGAAGACCAAGAGCCACTTGTACACCTGACCACAAAGAACATATTCTACAGGCTCTCAGAGATGATCCAGATATCATTACACGTCAAGTGGTCTTAGCATGTACTACTATATCTCATAGTACCACATGGAGAGCACTTCAAGAACAGCTCCTGTATCCGTATCATTTGCAACATGTGCATGGTCCTTCACCCTCTGATTACTCACAGCAGAACTTTTGCCAATGGTTTTTTGCACAAACTGCTGATCCATTGTTTGTCTCTTGTTTATGGATGAGGCAACATTTGGAAGAGATGGAATAACAAATTTACACAACTAACATTTGTAGACGGATCAGAATCCCCATGGAACAATACAGGCTAGAGATCAGTTTATGATTAATGTGTGTGCTGGAATTGTAGGTGACTCTCTGGTAGGTCCATATGCTCTTCCAGCACATCTTATAGGAGCTTTCTACAGGGACTTTATTTCGAACACACTTCCAGATCTGTTAGAGGATATACCCCTGTGAAGATGCATATGGTTCATGCATGATGGGGTTTCAGCACATTTTAGTCACATTGTTCGTGATGCACTGGCTAATATTTACCATGAAAGATGGATAGGTACAGGAGAATCAGTTCCATGGCTTGTATATTCCACTGAACTAAATCCTTTGGATTTTTATCTGTGGGGTCAGCTATAACAATTGGTTCATGTAGCAGATATTAATAATGCAGAGACACTTCATCAGTGTGTTATGGGGACCTGCGAAACCATTCGACACTGTGTGGAAGTATTTGAAGGGGGTTCGCTAGTCTATGAACCGACAGGTGCATGCGTGTGTAGAAGCAAGGGGAGGACATTTTGAACATTTGTTAGGAGTTGCTGTACAACGATGGCTTTTTGGACATAAGTTTATATGGACATTTTACCTTGTTTTGGTGCCAGGAACCTGCCCCCAAAGTTTGTAAAAGTATTTTTGCTACCCCCTGTATATGAATTGGAATCAGACAATGATATGATAAGGAACAAATCGAAAACATTTTTAAATCTAACATGTTTGGCTTTTATTTGGGCTTCATTAGAGAATAAAATATGGAGGAAAAAAATATAATTCTACTATTTTTAATTTTTTGTAGTGTTTGTTTTTTTCATTGGTTAAGCAGACCTCATGTGCATCTGTCTTGTCAAGCAGTGTTTGTTTGCATAATTCATGTGTGTATGTGTGTCATAATTTTAGTTTGTTTATGCACAATTCAAGTGAGAACATGATTTGAGCATTACACTTTGGACAAAATACAATGAATAAGTACTTAAAGAAAATATATGAAAGATTTAAACTGTGTGATATCCATAAGTCTGATTTAAAAAGTGGTTCACCTGTCAATGTTCATTCACTAGGTCAGCACCAATTTCAATGTCTTGGACCCAACAGTTTTGCACAAAATGAAAACAGTATATCCTCTTTTGGATTTGGGTGCACATTGAGTTGTATGGAAGATATGATGCCAACTGATTCTTAAAGACATTGCTCGACAAAAAGGTGCAATTTTAGTTTGTTTAAGCATTGAATTTCTCTGGTATTTCATCCACTAAAGATTTCAATCTAGAAATTTTTTGTGAAAGACAACTTCAAACATTATCTTAAGCCCACCAAGCTGGCAAGCATCCTTTTTTTTTCTTTAAAAGGGGGGGACTACTTTGATATGTGTAGGGAGACACAATTTCAAGTGGAAAAGGATTCAATAACACTATGATGAAATGGAAAACTTTGAAAATGCAGAAAAAGAAGTGCCCATTATTGGAATAGTAGCATAATTTAATGATATGGAATAAAAAGTAATTATCACATATGAGAAAGAATTGTATCTTTATAAAGAGAAATGATTAAATTTTGTTTACATATCAATTTAATCAAAATAGACAAAATATAATCCGTTGAATTGGAAGGAAATTTCACTGTTTTGATCCATTTTCACAATGTAAACTAAGTTGGGAGGTTTGGGATACTTAGTAGTAGTCCAGTGGATACAAATCACCTGGGCTTGGTGGGGAGGGGAGCATGAAAATTCTTGCTCAGCTGCACTTGGCTCATATATGCCATGTTGGAGAGAGCTGTCCTGTTGGAGCATGTGCAGACACCCACCTCCATCCAGTGTTAGTTTCAGGGTCAAAATCACACTAGATGAAGTGGGTCAACCCAATTCCCAATAATTGATCAAATACCCAAACATCAAATTTCTTGTTTCACCTATGAAATTGTTTGAGATGTTGCTGAAAAGACCTTTTCCTTTCTTTGTCCTTTCCATCCCCTCTTTTTTGTCCTTTCCATCCCCTCTTTTTTGTCCTTTCCATCTCCTCTTTTTTGTCCTTTCCATCCCCTCTTTCTCTGTCCTTTTTTTTTCTCTCCCCTCTTTCTCTGTCCTTTTTTTTTCTCTCCCCTCTTTCTCTGTCCCCCGCCCACACACACACACACATGCACATAATTCTTAAGTACTTCTTGATTGTTTTTTCATCACTTCCTCATATATTTCTCACACCCATTTCAAAAGTAATTGTTTTTTGTCAGATTGTCAATTTGGATAAAAGTGTCTTGAAATAAAAAAAGAAAAACAAAAAGTGAAATTTCTCATGGATAAAATCTAAATATTTAAATGGAGATGATGATGTTCTAAAATTGTTCCCCTATTTATTTTCACTTAGTCTCCCCTCCCACCACCAACACTTCCTTTGGAAAAATGAAAAATAAAATCTTTTATGTCAATGTTTTTGTCATTTCAGGCCATTTGTGTTTTGATGGTGTCTCACAATATAATCCAACTGTTGATTGGAATCAAAGAATTACCTTTTGGGACAAAGGTTAGTTGACAATCTACAACCCCTGCCCCAGCTTTTAAGTATTAATCACCTTAAGGTACAAATCAAGAAAAAGAAAAAACACTTTGGAAATTGTCAGGCATTTTCATCATTTCAATTTCTAGTGGGTGTTGGCACCAAGAAAGAGTAACAACATGTCGACCAAGTGTACTTGATTATAAAGAATTATTTCGACCTGAAGGGAAATCTGCCAATGTTTGTCTACCTGGATTTGATTTGTCTGGTGAAATGAAAATTCCCCAATTTCTTTCACTTTTACATGGGATTTGCTTATTTTTTGACTAGTATTGTCATCTTTTTTTATTTCCATTCTATTGCATAGCTATGTTGATCATTTCATATCCAGGCTTTTTTTTTCTGCAATGCAAATGATTTATGGCAAAGAGAATGAATTGGTGATCATAAAAATATTAATCGTCAAATTTTCTTGGATTTCTTTAATGTTTTGGAATCTTGTTACTTTCAAGTGGAATTTGGTTTATGAAGAGGAAAATGTCACAATGGGGTGAAACCTGGGGAATGTTGTATTTGCCCAAAAATTGCTGCACAGGCCATGCTCACTGATGGAACCTCTGTGGTGTGATTACCACACTCTACACACTTCCCTTCCAAGCACTTTTATAAACAATGGAAGTGAGCAGCAATGTTATAACTTAGTGTGCATAAGCGAAAGAATTCAGTCAGACTGTAAAGCGTCTTCACTCCGAGTACTTTAGTTCTGTTAAGCAACAGTCTCGAGACTTTTGGATCATACCTCGCATACATGGAATATTTAAAAACTAACACTAAAAGCAAAATTGTTTGAAAACTGAATGAGGTCAGTTAAACTATGCATCAGATTCTATGAATTTAAAATGAAGTGTCCTTTTATCATTTCATGTCATAAAATTGTTAGCCATGTTTGTTGTATTTCTTCCCTTATGTCTTCTCGTAATGGATAGTGGCTTGGAATGAGAAATCGGAGAGAACTAATTTCCAATTCCAGCCCCATGTGTTACATTCTCTGCAGATACCAGTGGGAAAGGTATGGATCCATCTCTACCACCAGTTAATACTTAAATAGTATGACTTTTATTTGGAAAAAATCATTAACTCCCAAAAAAATCATATTCACAAAATAAAGAATTATACTTATAATAAAAAATGTTTTGACTTTAAATAATTCTCAAAAAACGCACACGTTTTTTATATGTATGCATGCATATATATATATATATATATATATATATATATTCATTGATAAAACTATTATTAGTCTGAGAAAGTCATTGCTAGGGATGATGAAACCTTTAATGCATTTTCATTCAATTCTATCTCTCTCACTGACTCACTCATTCACACACACACACACTTATTTACCCGCTGCCCACGCAGCAAGATGTAGCATAAGGCCGAGTTTAAAGTGGGGTATCCAAGCCCCTATGCTCGGGCAAAAATTCCCTTTAGACCATGTAAAAATGGAGTCAGTTTCCCGAGACGAGACTCTACCCTCGCAGAGCCTCGGCTGGGGATATCCTCTGACATAAATTTGTTTTGTCTCAGGCACACACACACACATATATATATATATATATATATATATATATATATATATATAGAGAGAGAGAGAGAGAGAAAAAAAGAGAGATTGCCAGACAAAGTGGAAAAATCTATAAATGTTGCATTTCATAGAGCATCTTCTTCCTCTCGTAAGAATGAAATAAAGACAAAACTGTATGCTGTCCGTTTTATTTTCATATATATATATATATATATATATATATAAGTCTTTTGGTATCTGTTGGATTTTTAATCCGTCAACTGTAACTAGTGCTTTATATATGAGAGAGAGTTTATTTTATAGCATGTCCTCTTAGGAATAAAGTAATCATTGATTTCCACGTTTTTTTTTTGTTTTTTAAAATATCTGCAAATTTTGACTTATCCTGACTTTTTTTTTCCTGGTAAAGGTAGTGGAGTGATTTTTGTATTGCCTTTGTTTTTTTTTTTTTTTTTTTTTTTTTTTAATATATCAGAGCTGTCCTCATAGATTTGCTGCCCTACAGAGACTAAGGGATTCAGTCTACCCAGCTATTTAACTCAGTGGTGTGGAGATAGATTAAAGGGTATTGATTTCAAGTGAATACAACAATCTCAGCTGGAATTTGACCTCTTATGAGAGAAAACAGAATCTTGAATTGGTCATATCAGCTGCATATCTAGGTTTTAATATAGAAAAATAATTTTTTATTTTTATGTTTTTCATCCGTAAAAGTATTTTGTATTTCTTTTTCTTAGTATAATGATTGCTTGTTTTTTTTCTTTCTTTTTTTTCCCTCCAGCAAATTGCCCTTGGGATAACATCATTATCAGCTCTGGGACCAGCAGGGGCTGCCTTGGAGATTGTCCTTATCCTGTATCCTTTTCAAAATGATTTTTTTTTTCTTCCTCTAATATTTTCCTCTTACCTATCTTTTGTCTTTTTTTTTCCTTTTTTTACTTACAATATCCCCCCACCACTGACTTCCTTGGGAAAAATGACAAATAAAATCCTTCATTTGAATGTCTTTGTCCTTTTAGATGATTTATATTTTCATGGCGTCTTACAACATAATACAACTTTTTCTTTTCTTTCTTTTAATTCTTTTTTATTTTTCTTTTAATTCTTTTGATTCTTTTATTTTTCTTTTAATTCTTTTATTTTTCTTTTGATTCTTTTCTTTTGATTCTTTTTCCTTTAATTCTTTTCTTTTGATTCTTTTTCCTTTAATTCTTTTCTTTCCTTTCTTTTTCCTTTAATTCTTTTCTTTCCTTTCTTTTTCCTTTAATTCTTTTCTTTCCTTTCTTTTTCCTTTCTTTTCTTTCCTTTCTTTTTCCTTTAATTCTTTTCTTTCCTTTCTTTTTCCTTTAATTCTTTTCTTTCCTTTCTTTTTCCTTTAATTCTTTTCTTTCCTTTCTTTTCTTTCCTTTCTTTTTCCTTTCTTTTCTTTCCTTTCTTTTTCCTTTAATTCTTTTCTTTCCTTTCTTTTTCCTTTAATTCTTTTCTTTCCTTTCTTTTTCCTTTAATTCTTTTCTTTCCTTTCTTTTTCCTTTAATTCTTTTCTTTCCTTTCTTTTTCCTTTAATTCTTTTCTTTCCTTTCTTTTTCCTTTAATTCTTTTCTTTCCTTTCTTTTTCCTTTAATTCTTTTCTTTCCTTTCTTTTTTCCTTTAATTCTTTTCTTTCCTTTCTTTTTCCTTTAATTCTTTTCTTTCCTTTCTTTTTCCTTTAATTCTTTTTTTTTTACCTGTTTACATTTTTCTCTTTTCAGTTCCATCAATAAGTGAACCATTTCAGTAACACTTGAACTAAGATCCTTTATTTATTCAAGTTCATTTATTTTAAGTAAAAAGAGGCCCTCAAGATAAGCACTCACCTTTTTTTTTTTTTTTTTTTTTTTTTTTTTTAAACAAATTATTAAATCAAATTTTACCATTCCTTCTCTTGATAATGAACAACTCCCAGCCACTTGAAAAAAAAAATACTCTCCTGTAAACAAAAAACCCTAAATCCATCAATCTTTTTCCTTAACAATTTCCTTCTCAGCTATTTAATGTGCGCCTCAGTTGTGGGTTTTTATACGCTTCCTGGATTTTGTCATTTAAAGCCAAAAATAGATGATACAACCATGGTTCTCATCATTGCAAATTGCATTGTCATCCTTGTTCTCAGTTCAGCCCTTCCCGTCTTATCACGGACACTTGGTAAGAGAATTTTTTTCATTCTGAACCAATACTTTTCTGCTTCCGTTAGATTCATTATTAATGAATTTTTTAATCCAATGTTATATGCGTCCTGAGTAAGATGTTAAACTACATCCGCGTCCTGGGTAAGACAGTAAACTATGCCCATCCGCAAGGTTTTGATGAGTGTGGAACCACCTCTTAATTGCTGGTGTTCCCAGGTCCACCCTGACTCGGGATGGTAGCACCTGTTAGGGTCCCAGCTATGGGCAAATAGTTAACTATTACCAGTAATACTTTTTTGAAAAAAATTATTGCCAGCAATACAATTTTGAAGGAAATATATTACCAGAAACAGATTTTTGACAAAACAAAATATTACCAGCAATAAAAAATGTTGTTGGCATTAAATAACCCATTGAGGTGGATATGCTGTTAAACAAAATAAACCAAACCAACGTTATGTGTTTGTGAAATGATATCTACTGGCCTAGAGATTGAAAATTACTAAATATACCTTCCAACATGAATTAAACCTGTATTCTCTTTTTAATCTGGAAAACCACTTTCAAATTAAGCATGAAATAAATAGACTGTCACCACTTAGTGCCCATTTATTTGTGCCTGGACAAAATGAGAAGTAGGCAAGCAATCCCCTCGTGATAAGTTCCTGTAGATAAATATGACCACATGAAGGGATTCTAAGTAAATGTTGTATGTTGCAATTACACTTTGGACAGCTTATATAATTTTGGCATGAAAATAAACTTAAAAAAAAAAAAATGTTTATTCTTTAACATGAGTTTTTCTTGGTGTTTCGTCCCCTATCCATAATACCAGTAATTTTTAGTAAATGTACAATTTTTTTTTTTGTTTGTGTGTTGTACAGGCAGTGGTTTTTTTTTTTTTTTTTTTTATTTATTTATTTTTTTTTTTTTCATCTGCAGGAATCACCAATTTTGATCTTCTTGGCGATTTTGGCAGCATGGAATGGCTTGGCAATTTTTACATCATTCTCTTATACAATCTGGTGTTTGCAGTCGCTACAGCCCTTTGCCTTGTCAATAAATTTTCTGCTACAATCAGACAGGAAATAATTCAGCGACTCAAAATGGTCTTTCAACAAGATAAACGTTCCCATTCCATAAATTACCTTAATGGCTCTGTCGGGATGGGCACTGGAAGCAGTAGTGGGGTTGGCCTAAAAGATGACTGACTGTTGACTCTTGGGCAAAAACTTTTTTCTTTTTTTTTTTTTTTTTTGACTTCAAACCTCCTTTGGAGTAGAACAGGTGTCCCTTCACTGCTTCATGTGCAGTCAAAAGTCTGCATGTGCCTTACCTACCGAGACCATTGACCAATATATTTTATATTTTTTTGAAAGAAAACTTTCACTATGAAACATGGTAAGTGTGTATGTGATTGTAGCTGTCTTATTTGGAGTTGCTTGAATTCTGAAGTTGAGGGTGAAGTGTGGGTGTTTTCATTTATATTTTTTTTTTTTTAAGTTAAAAAAAAAATTTTTAAATTGATATTATTAATGTAAACTGCTTGTAACCCCTATCTTCGTGCAATGGTTGCAATCACAAAAGCAAATTGCTTTAAATCTTGGAGGACAGAACAATTTGTCCTCCCCATCAGTACTATTCATGTTTTTTTTTTTTTTTTTTTTTTTTTTTGGTGGGGGTGGGGAGGTGGGCACTCTTAAAAGAAAAGGATTTTATTTCACAGTTTCTCGGAAGAGAAGGCAGAAGGTAAAGTAGGCAGTTTTGATAAACTTTCAAAGATCATTGAAGCTTTTTAAGCATAAGCAATTTTTTCTATATGTTCTTTTCTCTTTCCCAGTTTGAAGGGGAAATAAGGTTCTGCCTTCTTTGGTCCTTTTTTTAAATGAATTGTGTATATATATATATATATATATATATATATATACACACACACACACACAGTGTAACCTGGATATAAGAAAGATTTTCTCTGGTCCCAAAGTGTTCCCGTTCTTACCTAAACAAAATAGACCAAACCAGGATAT
The DNA here is from genome assembly GCA_903632075.3 of Acanthosepion pharaonis. Taxonomy (NCBI): domain Eukaryota; kingdom Metazoa; phylum Mollusca; class Cephalopoda; order Sepiida; family Sepiidae; genus Acanthosepion; species Acanthosepion pharaonis. The sequence goes on from CAHIKZ030001279.1 coordinate 368,763, forward strand.
AAGAGAAACCCGGATATAAGAGACTTCTTCTCCGGTCCCGACAACTCTCTTATATCCGGGTTACACTGTATATTCTAATTTTATTTTTGTATGTATATATCTGAAGGTTTTTGTCTACAATTTGGAGAACTTGACATAAGAACCAAATGGGACTGAAAAAAAAAAAAAAAAAAAATGTTTAGAATTTGGTAAATAATATTGGAGAGGGGAGGGGTGTTGGGGCTCTTCAGATTTTATTTTTCATCATATTTTGATCTGTCTATTCTCTTCATGGGTCAGAATCCAGGATGTTTAAAAAAAAAAAAAAAAAAAAAAAAAATCTCTAGAATGAAAATATTAAAACTTTAAATGCTTTACAAATTATTCAGTGTTCCCCTGCTGAATCCCAAACTCCGAACAGACAACTTCTGCCTTCTCAGCTTCCAACTCTAATTTTCTACCTGTCTCAATATTGACCTTTCACCGCCCTCAAACTCTGTAAGCTCTCACCCCAGAACCAAGTCTGTCTTAATCTCTTCAAAGCAATAGAGTTGTGAGCCTATCCTCTTGTGCACTTTTCATTGAACGGCTGAAACAGTGATGGTTAACAAATAATTGATACTATTCATTCCTTCAAATTTTAAAATCTATAGATTGGAAGGAGAAGAATGAAGTGTACACTTTGATTTTTCTGAGTTCTCCCACTCCCTTAATCTTATTTGGGATTCCTTTATTCTTAATATTATGGAAAAGTCACCCCCCCCTGCCCCCGAAAAGAACTTAGCTGAAACTCCAAATGCTAAGGTTGAGAAAGATGATCACTTTGAATTTAAATAGTTTCCTTTCTCGGTGACAGAAGTCAGTGGAATTTGATGTTTTCTAAACTTGAAAATTTCTTCATAACCAAAAGAAAAGGGGTTGAAACCTACTCTAATACACACACACACACAAACGAAGTATTTTCATGATTTGATTGATAATCAAATATATTAATTCTTGGCTTGTTCTGCTGCCATGTTTTTGTGAATCTCTTCGTTTTTCAGCGTGAGTAAAATTATCTCCCCTTTTCTTTTGAGGCCAGCAATTTGTATGCCTGTCATAAAGACGTATATATAAATAACCTCAGGGAATTTTCTTTTAATTGTGCCAATTAATTTATAAATTTGCAGCTGAAATTTCCTCAGGTCTTAAATGAAGGAAAACACAGCAAAGTCCATCCTTTAAAAAGAAAAAAATGACAGTGAATGAGTGAGATAAGTTGTGTATATAGATTGAAGTTTTAAAACAAATTAAAAAAAAAAAAAAAAAATTGAACCCTAAGCTCCCACCCACAAATTCAAAAAGCCCTCTTCTCTATTGGTCAGTATTACTACTAAATTGGTCAAAATTTTTCCTCTTCATCCGACTGTACAGTATTAATTGTTTTTCTGTTTAACTTTTTTTCTGGTTGCCAGATGTATATTCATTTCTCATTCAAGACTCTGTTTCCCATCTTAATTGGGGAGGGAGACTTTGTTCAAAACTCATTGTCAATTCTCAGTGTAATCAAATACCTTCATTATATTTTCTTCTTTAAAATGATCATTGTAAATAATAATAAAAAAAAAAAAAAAAAAATTGTGGATAAAGTGAATCAAAGCTTGTCTATTGTCCTTTTATTTTCATGTTCACTTAAAATGTTCCTGTTTCTTTCCTGTCCACACAGAATGCAAATTTCAGCATTTTTTTTTTTTTTTTTTTTTAAGGACCCTACACAAGATTTGTTTTGGTCACGTTATCTTGTATGGAAAGAAAATATGTCCTTGCAGTTATTATTGATAATTTTCAAGAACAGTGAGATTATGTCCTCCTTTACTTGGGTGCCATGTGTAAATGCATGTTTGCGCAGTCAAGTCTCTTAATGATTCATGATTGTCTTGGTAGAAGAATTCACGCAATAAATTTGTTGCTAACAAAGGCTATAGGACTTTGTCCTATTTAACCCATGGCTAGGGGGAAGAAGAGATTGATTCATATCTTTCAATAGAGTATTTCAATGTGTGGTTAATTCAGTTCGCCTGTCATTTGCGATGACTGAAATGGATTAAAATGCTTGCTTTTGTCCAGTCCTCCGGTCTACCGAGCTTATTCTCTCAGTCTCGTAAGTACACACATACGCCATCACACCTACAACGCAATCTGCTGTCTTCCTCCAGCTTTGATGATGCTTGCAGAAGCTGGCTGGCATCAATGGGTAGACCTTCCAAAAAATGCACACACCAGTATCCAGTTGTTAACGCACCCAAATGATACTGACAACTTTCTTAGATCGGCCAGGTACACATCAACTGTCTCCTCAGGGAGGAGTTGCCGACCAATAAATTGCCTGCGAGCAATGGACTCCTCCATGCTAAATGCTGTATAAGGGGCTTACTTGATTTTGTCCAAGTTTGCTTCATCTCTGAGTTGCTGGTAGAAAGCATAAGCACCTCCTGTTAGCCTCAACGGGATGACTAATGTGGGTTCCTTGATTTTAAACAGTTTGCAGACACGCTCCGCCTTCTCAAAACACTCAACAATAGACGAACCAATAGGGGAGCCATCAAATTCTGGTATTAATTTCAAATCAAACCGGTCCATAATTGTCAAAGTACTGCAGAAATAGCTTGTGGTTAATTCAGTTTGCCTGTCGTTTCTGATGACTAAAATGGATTAAAGTGCTTGCTTTAGTCCAGTCCTCCAGTCTACCAACTGAGCTGTTGTTAGTGACCTCTTATTCTCTCAGTCTCATGAGTATGCTGTCACGCCAACAATGCACTCTCCCATCTTCCTCCCAGACTCGCTATTTATGCCTGTGTCGGGGGGTTAACTAAAATTTGCATATGGGACTTCTCGTTTGCCCGAGACTTCCAATTTTATAAATTCAAGCTCATTTGAATTCTTAGTCTTTTTGATTTTTTTTTTCTCTTTTAATGCCAGTCATGATCTTTCAACAGGACCTGACACGCCAAGCAAATTTGCTTTGCAGGAAGTGAGTGTTCTCGTTTCTCAAACTCCCCCCTGATCTCATGATCACAGAGATGACAGGGCGGGGCCGAACACCTTCGACGAACACTCCTTTGTAGAGGTAGAAGGGATGCTTCTGGTGGCAATACTGCCATGTCTACGTTCTGCGGGTCTTTGGCATTTACAGTGTCATCCCAACCTTCCTCATCGCACACGTTCATCGAAGATAGCTCATAATTGTTGTATAATCGATAATGCATCTTGTTGTACCATACAGTGAAACATGCCGGGCTGCACTCTGTCAAAAGTTAGTAAATGATTGCCATTGTGATGTGTCATGTCCACGCCCAGTCACCACTATTTTTTGTCTACCCTGAGCTTGCCCTTGTTCCACTGGACTGGGGTAGGATCCACCGCACACCATTCCTCACAACCTTGTACAGCTGACCTAACCATTGCTTTTGTCACTGCAGGACATATTTTCTGGACAAAGTTAAGTCGAACATTGAACGCCAGGATGACCGCTCTTGCTATGTATGGTGCAGATTTGTTTGATGATCAGCTGGCTTGTAACAGCTGTGCACGTCAACATGTCAAGCCATCTTTTTGGTACTTTAGCCAACTTATCGGCCAGGTTCCTCCATGACGTAGTCAGTGTGACGTCAACTACCAAACCATATTCTTCAATTTGCTGTAGATTAGCCAGCCTCCTGCGCACTAGCATCATGCATACCAAGTCCGTGTACAGGTGTATCACCTTGGCCCACCACTGTAATGTCAGGTTTGTATGCTGCACGTCATTTCTTGGTCCTAAGCCAGCACGAATCTTCTAGCATAACTCCCCAGTTTCCCAGCACACCTATTGCCAGGGAGCTTGCATCAACCCATGTGTTGACTTCGTCTCCAGTCACGCACCAATCTCCCTGAACGGGGTCGTCTTGGTGCACCCTAGGCAGTGTTTCAACGATTATCTGCATCAGAAGGGTGTCTTTTATAGCGTCATGCCACCCATTTGTTATCATGCTTGCTCGTCTCTTTATTCCTGTGGCTGCACAGAGCCACCCGCATACGGGAAAGTGACCCACTAACTTCCCACATATGGAAAATACTGTGCTTCGTGTTAGTGTAGCAGGGAGTTCCAGAACTGAGCTTCCTCACTTCCACTGCAATGTGTTGTGCTTCCCCCCCAGACTTTAAGCTCAAGCACATCGGCCCCCATCCTTTAATTGAATAGGGTCTTTGCTAGACAAGCCAAAAGGCTCTAATCTGTGCCTGAACTCATTCACCGAAAGTATGTTCTCATTTACATATATATCGTTAACATATGCTGACACAGCTCTTTTTATCTGATCTAACACTGTCTTAATGATTGATTTCATAATTAGGGGAGCTACATTAAGACCAAACCCCAGACGTGTCAAGCAGTACCTCTTTCCTTTGACGATAACTGTTTGGAAAGTCCATAAAGTTTTATGTATTTGTATTTGAAGATATGCTTTTCACAGGTCAAGCAAAGCCACCTTAGCTCCTTGCTGCCACCATTCCCTCATTCGTTCAGCACACACGTCTGCATCTGCCATAAAGGCATCTATGTATTGATTTATCTCCCTATAGTCCATCACTGGCCATACATTAGCCTTGGTGGCTTGTGCAATGGCCATTAAGGGGATTAATCCTCTAAAGGGCCCCAATTGGTCTTGCGGATATGGTATCAGCCAGCCATTCACGATCCACATCTCAAGTTCACTCTCGTAGACAGCTCTGTTCTTATTCAACACCATATATTCTGCAACAGTGTTGCATAATTGATCTGGTGCTTTATTTCCTGTCCACTTCCATTCCGCTGTCCAAGTCTTTGTTCTTTGGTCATACACAATACAGAAATCCTGTTCTTCAATTGTAATGGCAGCACATGAGTCACAATTTCTCCCAAGCTGCACTTCTCTGGTATGCATGACCATAACACTGCCTAGTTTATGTATGTCATCGATTCTGATCAGCAAAATCGTACCCCAGAGGCTTGTCACAAACCACCAGGGCGTCCACCTTGGCACAATCACCTCCATCTGTTAAGATCAAAATCACTCCAACTCCACAGCATGCATGGGACGTCCCGTCAATAGTCCTAATCGTCACATGTCGCTCCTTCAAGGCCTGACAGCGGTTTGCACTGATTATTGAATGGGAACATCCCGTGTCAGTGAGAGCCAAACATTGCACGCTATTCACACGTACCCTGACTATGGGCAAATCCGTATTTACTGATTGACAGGGGGGCAAGGGTGGCAACAGTTCCTTGCCCCCAAGCTTGTTTTCCCAAACAGTTCCGCGCTAGATGGTCCAGATTGTTTTAGCGATATCAATGTGTTTTGCCATGATTCCTGTTCTCCATATTACTTTGATTCCTGCACTCTCAGGAGAAGTGGTTGGGACCACTACACTTGTAGCATTTGGGGCCTTTCTGAGTCAGGGGGGACGCGACAGTCACCAGCAGCATTCTCCTCTGATTTATACATGGCCTCCTCTGTCTGTGCAGCTGCTGTGACATGCTCTGACTCCTTCACAATGGTTCAAGCTCTAGTCAGTAGCTGGTCGATACACATCTCCTCCAGCTTTGATGATGCTCGCAGAAGCTGGCTGGCATCAATGGGTAGACCTTCCAAAAATGCACACACCAGTCTCCAGTTGTTAACGCTCCCAAATGATACTGACAACTTTCTTAGATCGGCCAGGTACACATCAACTGTCTCCTCAGGGAGGAGTTGGCGACCAATAAATTGCCTGCGAGCAATGGACTCCTCCATGCTAAATGCTGTATAAGGGGCTTACTTGATTTTGTCCACGTTTGCTTCATCTCTGAGTTGCTGGTAGAAAGCATAAGCACCTCCTGTTAGCCTCAACGGGATGACTAATGTGGGTTCCTTGATTTTAAACAGTTTGCAGACACGCTCCACCTTCTCAAACCACTCAACAATAGACAGACCAGTGGGGGAGCCATCAAATTCCGGTATTAATTTCAAATCAAACCGGTCCATAATTGTCAAAGTACTGCAGAAATAGCTTGTGGTTAATTCAGTTTGCCTGTCGTTTCTGATGACTAAAATGGATTAAAGTGCTTGCTTTAGTCCAGTCCTCCGGTCTACCAACTGAGCTTATTCTCTCAGTCTTGTTAGTACGTACGTACGCCGTCACACCAACAACGTGATCTGCTCTCTTCCTTCCAGACTCACTATTTCTGCCCACGTTGGAGGCAACTAAAATTTGCATACGAGACTTACTTTTCATTTGCCCAAGACTTCCGATTTTATAAATTCAAGCTGGTTTGAATTCTTAGACTTTTTTATTTTTTTTTCCCTTTGTATGTCTGCCCACGAGTTGGGAATTTCAGAATAATCCATTTCTCTTTTAATGCTGGTCGCGATTTTTCAACAGGACCTGACACGCCAAGCAAATTCACTTTGCATGACATAAGTCTTCTTGTTCCCCACACAATGTAACAAACTAGACTAGAATTTGAACTCTGCTCTCCAATTTCTCATCGTGACCCCATTATGCATTGTTCCGGCAAGTAGTCACCCATCTAGTGACTGTCTTCAGTGATGAGACAAGAACAGGTTTTTAAGTATAGAATTGAAAATAAGTTATAAAACTTATATCATAATGGGAGTGATCATGACATTCTTGAAAATAACCAATAATGGTTGAAGGATCTGGAAAATACCTGAAAAGACAAGTTTTATATATACTGGAACTAAACACCTTAAAAAAAAAAAAAAGTAGTCTTCAATAAAACCTGTATGCATATGGGGACATTTCTCACTCTTGCAAGACAGGTAACAATACAAGGAAAAATCTTATCTTTATTTTTTTTGTGTGTATGTGTTCAGCTAAGAGGAAAAACCAAAGTCACAAGAGATTGACCATTTTCTTTCTTCAACTTTTATTCATCCTAAACTAGAACCACTCACTCCTTGCTCTCCTTAATTTTAATAAAACCATTGATAACTGACCAATGTTCAACTCTCATGCTACTTACACACATATCCCCCCCCCACAACAAACTTCATTAGCCCTCTACTTTGAGTGGCTCTTGGACCTTATTGCATGAATGTTAGTTTAAAAAAAAAATAGTACCAATTTTGAGATCACAGGTTAAAAGTGGCTTAGATCAGAATGAAGTTAGCATGGGTATTTTTTATTGTCATGGAACACATCACATTGAAACACCAGTTCTCATATGATCACCAGTTAAGCAATGTTGACCTTGGTTAGTACCTAGATGAGTGACTAGTGGATAAATACCAGGTGATGTAATGGATAATAGCTTTAAATTGTTTAATTGGAGAGCCAAGTTTCAGTTGGGTTCATCTATTCACATATGAGCAAATAACTGCAGGAAAAGCATGATCCATCTCTTCCTTAACCTCAAGTTAATTAGTAAGACTTGTATCACTAAACCATTTACAATCTAAAAATATAGTTCCTGGCTTGAAAAGGTTCGTATTATGAAAAAAGAAAACTGAAATTTTTATAGGTCTTTCTAATTCAATTTATAAACCAGCTTTCATATAATGTTTTGGCCATTGTACCCCATAACTAACTGTCCTTCCACCTTTGTCACACACAGTAGTGATGTGGGTGCCATCAAACAATTCACAATTAGTGGATATTTCATATTATTACTCACCTCACCAGTGTCATTACAAAGCATCACTTTTTAACTGAACTTTTCTAAGACCCAGGATTTGATGCGCACAACTGAATGTGTTTCAACTCTCTTGGTACTACTTATAAAGTTTGCAGGTATACTATTTACATTATTCGGACTATTGTCCTCGTCTCATATTGTCACCATATTTATTATGTTTGTACGCTCCAGCCTTCTTCAATGTCTAACTGAGGTAGACTTCTAGTTCCACATTTAATGGATGTCAGTTATCTCCTGTTAATTCCCCCCTCCAAGTTCTCCACTGCCTTAGCCAGATATTGAACTCACACACTTTGGGTCCTGTCACTAACTGACACCTTTATCCACTGTGCCATGTATTCAGCTGTGTATGAATTTCTGGGTATTATAAACCTAATGTTTCAGGAAACATTTTTACCAGAGCTCATATTACAGTACTGGTTCCCATATTGTATTCATTTCTATGCTTGGTCGGCTCAGGAGATTCTTGTGGCCTAGCATATGTGCTGATTCCTTTCTCACTCCATATGTGGTCAGCCACGCCTGATTTTTCCACTTTCCCTCGTGTTACAGCTTTCTGGTGTTCTTGAAGCCTTACCTTAAGTGGGCAGCCTGTCTCCCCTTATATATTTCTTTCCACAACTGCACGGGATAGCGTACACACAGTCTAGTCAGGTTCTCCTCTACGCAATAACAGCAAAAATTGCAATATGAGCACTGGTAAAACAAATGATTGCTGAGACAATAGGTTTATAATACCCAGAAATTCATACATAGATGTTCTCAAGGACACATGGCACAGTGGATAAATGTTGGTTAGATCCAGTAACAGGACCCAAAGAGTGTGAGTTCAGTGGAGATAACTGACATCCATTAAATGTGGAACTAGAAGTCTTTACCTACTTACAAATGTAATAAATATGGTGACAATATGAGGACATATATAATAATAGGACAATATGATGTAAAAAAAAAAAAAATTAAGTTCTCTACTTAATGATAATAAATTATATAAACAGATTTGCAGATATATTTGTTCACTAGATCATGTCCATCTCCCCAATGAGAGAGAGAAAAAAAGAGAGAGAGAATATATATATATATATATATATATATATATATATATATATATATATATATATAAATAAAATGTCATTTGTAAACTATCTTACTACTGTAATTATCAACCAGCTTGGGAGAATGAAAGTCTGATTGGTGGCCAAGTGCATCCTGGCCATAGAATCTCAATGAAAGTCAGTGCAATGTGAGAGCAAGAGTGTGTGTGTGTGTGTGTATATATGTATTGTGAGTGTGTCTATAGGATTTCTTCAAAATATTTTTTAATTATTTTTCTCAGAGTCTAGTCTGCTTTGCATAGTTGCAAGTAGTTGAAGTCATGCTCTTTCCAAAGAGCATCAGTGCAAAAGAAATCGAACTTGGCTTTAGCTAATTTTACTTTGTTGCCCTCACATCACATAATCATAAAGTAATTTTCAAAGTATTCCTACCACAATGGGTAAGAAAAAACTTTGCAAAATAAATCCCCCTTGCAAGAGATTTTCAGACTTTCACAAAAACATACAACTTTGGAAATGATAGTCTGATACAAGGCCGCAATATTGGATCAAGTTCATTATACATCATTTTTTTTTCTAGACAAGTTAAAGAAGTTCATGTGACTGTTAAAATGTTAACTTTTAAATACAATTTTTAAAATTCTCATTTTATCTAAAAAATGCAATACTAGTGGAAGAATATATATATATATATATATATATAAAAATCAATTTCATGTATAGTATGACTCCTGATTTTTTTTTTTTTGTCAATTTTAACCCCTCTAGAAAAAAAAATTACTTGCATAAGGTGCAACTTGGTCACTGAAAATGCATGATAATTATGTTTTTTTTTTTTTTTTAACCTATTGAAAAAAGAAAAAATTACCTGTGTATAATTGTTTTTTTTTACTATAAAAAACAACTGAAACTTTATTGAAAAACTTAATGATAAAAACCATTAAGTTTTTCAATAAAATCACAAATTTATTAGTTTTACAAAATTGTAAACTCTTAATTGTGCTGGTCTCTCCCTTTTAGTTCTCCCGACAACTATGCTCTGCCAATAGCTCATGAATAATGGACTATTCCTTTTTGATGATTGCATGGAAAGAGGGGAAAAAAGACACTACTTGGTTTCAGTGAGGGTAGGTAGGTAGAGAGAAAAAAAAATGCCACTAAGCAAGTAACAGTATTAAATCTCTAATTTTGGGGAGGAATAGCAATATTTAAATCAGATTAACTTTCTTAACTTCAGGTCAGTAAAAATTAATTTCACTTTAAATTTATAAAAACATGTCTACACAAATACGTGTACTCACCATATATTACTATAAATGTTATTTTTTATATATATATATATATATATATATATATATATATATCTGAAATATAATGTTTTATATACTAGTTCTATATATATATATATATATATATATATATTTGAAATTGCAGTCATCTGGTGCTCAATTTCAGTCAAGATTGTTTTAGGTGTTGTCATAGAAGATTTGCATTGGCAGGCCCAACATTTTGCTTTGTGAAAATAGTTACCAAGAGCGCTAAAGGTTTTAAAATGCAGACACACAAAATAATTTGTAAAGGACACAAACATCGAAGTGATATTTGCAGATTAAATTCATGTCCCTTGGACCTTGCTTAAAAATCGTTTCTGTTGAGATGGGGTGGGGGAACCCTACCACGCTATATGTGTGTGTGTATGTTTTTTGGTACTAAGGAACAAAAAGACCAAAAGTAATGTCTTTATCAAAATCCAAACATTCTTCATCAAACAAGTCATAGAAAACAAAAGAGCTTCTCAGTTGAAAAAATGGTTGAAATTCCTTCTTTTTATACGCATAAGAAAATGAAATAGTTTTGCTGGAAGAAGAAAAAAAAACCCTCAATATTTTCAATCTGAACATTTGTTTTGTTTTTCTTTAAAAAAAATAAAAAAAATAAAATAAAGTTTCCCTCCAAACAGTTTTTTTTTTTTTTTTTTTCAGTTTTTCCATATTTTTTTTTTTTTTCTTCTCCCATTACAGTTTCAAAATGTTCAATATTGTTCTAAAGTTCTTTGGACATTTCTTTGTTTCTCCAAGAGTTTTTGGAAAGCAGAAAGTCTCTTTTGCACCCACCCCATAACAAAATGGCCGGCTTGTTTGCTTATGGGGAGAGGGTGCATTTATTGTCCTTGTATAGAGTTGCAATTTATGACGACTTGTCACTTGAAGGATGAAATGTGCAAAGCCAATGGCAGTTGGCGTCAAAGTGGCCTTGGGCGGCGGCAACGGCTGCATTTAGTCAGGAGTAGGGCAAGCTGTTGTGGTAAAAGAGTAAGGATGAGAGGAATTGTAGACGGGATCAAAGTAAGTGGCATGAGGAGCAGTTGGGGAAAATTCTGTCCGGCAGTTTTTCATTTTCAGGAAAAGAGAAAAAAATTACAAAATTGATGGTGGGGTGGGGGTGGGGTATGATAATTGCAACATTTTCATATAATAGATTTTTTTTTTTTTTTTTTTTTTTATTAATTCATCTACCAAAAAGAAGAAAAAAAAAAAAAAAAAAAAAAACACCCTGCCCTTCCTTTTCTTCTTTCTTTTTGGGGATTTTTTTTTTTTTTTTTTTTTTTTTTTGCCTTATTAGAAGCAGATTAGATGGCTGGAAATTTAGTGTCATATTTTCTTTTTCTTCAAAAAAAAAAAAAAAAAAAAAAATTTAAAAAGCCTTCAAAAATTTAAAATTATAAAATAAAAGAAGCATTTCAAGAACCAAGGTACAAAATGACAAAATTAAAAATGGTTGTGTCAATTTCCATTAGTCCCATTTTCACTTAATAACTTTTTTTTTTTTTTTTTTTTTTTGCCTCTTTCAGATCTTTGGCTTTGAGTCCTCGAATGGTCTTGCTCTTTCCTATTTACTCTGTGTGTATGTGTGTATGTGTGTGTGTCCCCCCTCCATCCATTTGCATTTAACACTTTGCTGTATGCAAATCTGGCAAGTCAATTGTCACGGAAGAACTACTGTCAAATTGCTGTAGACTGTAACTGGATTTAGTGTGACGTGATTTGTCCACCCCAGTAAAAAGGTCGTCATAGCTCAGGGACATCACTCGGTCATCATACAAGGACAATCTGTTCCTATTAATTTTTAGTGGCGTCTTTACTCTATTGCGTATTTTTTCACTCGGGTCTGACATTGCTTGCTGAGATTGTTCTTCAGGCAGCTGAGACAAACTCTTGTCTGAACTCTTCTGGCCATTTGGCGCCTGCAGGTTTTGTAACTTAAGTGATAATGATGTCGGTCGCCGATTTCTTGCGTCATTCAGTTCATTGTAGCTGCCGGCAGGGCTGGCCTGTTTCAACAAAAAGTCATTATATCTCAAATTGCTATGAAGATCGTCCGGGCTGGCTTCCAGTGATGAGCTTTTGACAGGAACATTTGCTGCCATCATCGGAACGTGTCCATTTTGGTGAACGCCTTCAATCCCTGCCAACCCCATTTCAGAAAGTCTCAGTCTGTCTTGGTTATTTGTGGTTGGCCCTGGCGAAGCGGTCAGGCCAACATTGCTCAACGGTTGCACCACAGTGTTGCCATTTTGTAGACAGACTTGCGTTTGCACGGGTTGCTGTGGGGAAGAAACAAGATTGATATAACCTGTTCTGTCGGACATGTTCCGCTCGTTTTTCTCACTTCCTTTGCCCTCAATGTTTGGGCTGCTCCGGGTTAGAAAGTTCTTGCCAATTTGTGTCAAGTGGTTAAGTTTGCTTGTGAAATCCTTTGACGTCTTTTTCAGCTTGAAACGGGATTTCTGCGGTTTTTCATTGATAGCCAGTTTGCTATAGGGAACCCCATTGCCAGGGACATTAGCAATTTTGGGTCGCACGAGGGGGCTGTCACTATGAACCTGGTTCTGAAGATACTGGATAGGTGCATTGCGGTGGTAATTAAGTGTATCATTCTGCACCAAAGACGTTTCTAGGTTGTCTGGCCCAATATCAAATGAATCCTCGTGGAATTGTGAAGAAGCACTCATACTTTGGTCTTTCTGTTCCATTTCCTTTTTGGTGCCAGCAGTGATCAACGTATTCCCAGACACTGCCAATTCTTCATCGCTTCGCTTATGGGTGTTCCGTTCTACAGTTGGGTTCCGACCTTGATGGGGCTGAATCACGCAGTTCGTTTTTGCTCGGGTGATGTTCTGGTATTTTGGCGGTGGGTCAGATTCTGAAGCAGTGAGTAACGAGCTGCTCGCTCTCGTCACAGAGTTTTGTTCTGGAGACATCCAAGAATTTCGGGGTTGACCGTTTGGCAAGGCCACATTACGGGATTTAGGCAAATTGTAACCAGTTTGCTTTTCAGGGTCGTAATCTGGAGGTGGACCATTAGGGGCGATGCTATGGTAATCCGGAGGAGGGTCAGACTCTGACGGTGAAATGGTCAGCAAAGTCTCCGTGGTCAGTGCAGAGACACTTTTGTCTTGCGGTGTCCAGGAATTCCTTGGCTGACCATTGGGCATGCCATCCCCACTGCTGCCATGACTGATCAGAGGAGCCATACTATTGTCCATTGGCAAAGAAGTGGCACTCTCACCAGCCACATTGGACAAACCAGGGAATCTGCTCCGGTGAACCATGGGAATACCAGTGGCATCTTCAGACACGGTGATATGTGCCGAGGAATTTAGAGTTGGAGTGACACCTGAAAAATACAACAAAAAAAAAATAAAATAGAGCAGAAGCAGAAGAGGAAACAATTTTTTTTTTTTTTAAACATTTCACCCTAAGCAAGGCAATGATGCCACTAAGATGCAAGGGGTTAATGGGAGTGAGGAAGAAAACTTTAGTGAGGAGAAAGGACAATAAAAGAACAGGATTCAGGAAGACAGAAGAAGGCAATTAATATTGCATTTAAATTTTAAAAATTGTTAAGTATCAGGGAAGCAAGAAATTGGAAAAGACTTTCAGAGGTGAAAAAAGAAACTATTAAAACATTGTTTCATCAAGCTATTTCAAGAGTAAAACTTAGTAGCATGCATAAATTTATGCAGTCGAGCTACTAAAGCTGGCTCATTAGAACAATTGTCATGAAAATATTTAGAGAAAAGACAGAGGGAAGCCATGTCAAAGCAATGGAATAGTGATTGAAGTCAAGATGTCTGGTCAGGACTACTAACATTACAGACCTCTTATTGGATTTTATATAGCCAGAGCATGAGGAGAGATTGAAACAGTGTTTAAATTAACATTTCTTTCAGAAGAATTACAGAATTGCCAGCCTAATTATGAAATATAATTCCTTTATAATTCCCTGATTTTGGGACATTGCATAATGGACTGACAGACAGTAGTGAGTATGTAGCTTGGTCAGTGTTATGATGTTGATTTGGGGTTAATAAAGACAAACGCCAAATAACACATAACAATAAAAAGGGGTTTATTTGGTTGGTAAGTAGGTACAGAAATCGCCTGAGTAGTCTATAACTAGCTCAGCCAAGAACTTCTCCGACTCTGTCTGTCTTTTGACATGCCACTATTTAACGTCTTTGTTGTAGACAAGTTCATCTTCAAGAGGGGTGGTAGGTTTCCTACACAACAGTCAGAATATAGATAAAAAAGATGAAGGAACAAAGAACACAGGTTGGAGAATAGAAACTATTTTATCATACAATATTACATCTCTACTCCAACTGTAAGAGAAGTTGTCATCATCATCTTAACTGGATCTGATATAGAGCTGGGTGCTGTGATGAACATACTTTAAAAATTAATGTTATCTGTGATGTGCCAATAATAAAACTGGCATATTATGACCTCCAATATTACTCAATGAAGTAGCACAATTTTACTTGAACCGCCTTCCAATGACACAAAATATAAAGCAATTTTATTCAAAAAATTTAACTAATTCAAGAATATATATATATATATATATATATATATATATATATATATATATATATGACATCTCATTAAATAATTTAGACAAGTTTTGTCTGAATAATTTATATCTCAAATAGAGGCATTATATATATATATTATAAATTGATTTATTTAAAATATGGTTTTTTTTTTCGCTACACAGTTCTAACCATGTTTCAAAAATGGAAGCTAAAAGCTACGAATTTAATTTTGTAATTAAATTAAAGACATTAGACATTAATTTCATCCTCAAGCGAATTTTGGAGTAACTTTTTAAAATTACTGGGTTTTAAAGACACAGCTAAAATCATAATTCACGTTTCCAAGGTTATAGAAAATATTCGTCCTCCGACAGGATTCGACCCTGTATCCTATACAGAACCATTTAGCTTGACATGTCTTTACCGATTTGGCCATGAAGGAGCGTTCGGAGGACAAATATTTTCTGTGAAAATTTCTCAGACATTCAGGCCAGTAAATGTTGTTTAATACTGTTTATTATAAACAGAGCATTTACTTAAATATTCGTATCTATAAAAAGAATGAATATAAACATAAAAATGTCTTAAAATATATATATATATATATATATATATATATATATATATATATATATATATATATGGGGGGCATTGCAGTCAATACCAAGTAGCAACAGTCTGTTGACCTCAATGTCCACTTTTATATAATGCACTATCTCTGATATTGAGCACTTTAAGTCATAAATATAGCATGCCATAAAACACACACACACATATATATATATATATATATATATATATATATATATATATATTTTGAAAATAAGTAGACAAAACTTGTCTAAATTATTCAATGAGACATGTCTTAAGGAAAACATGCTGCCTATATATATATATATATATATATATATATATAAAATAATGAAACACAATAAGATATAAAATGCCCAATGTAAAATAAAGTTAAAATTTCTACTAATATTAAATATACATTTTGTTCCTTGCTGTTTAGGTTTAGGCAGGAGTGTCTCTCTTTTTTAAAATTTTGGATTTAATGTAACTATGACAACAAAACATTTCACTTTTATTCTTTGCCTTGATAAAGTTGAAAGACAAAACATGTCGGCAAAAACTAAGATATTTTTTTTCCAATTGTCATTTTTATACCAATTTGTCTTCTACACAGAATTATTCTGGAAAATTTTACTATTTTTGTCATAGTAAGGCCTTAAGAAAAAAGGTCATTGTTTTTGATAGTATGAGTAAACTAGTATTAATGTAAGATTCTAGTGGACACAAAGTAGGGGGATCCTTTATTTATTATTAAGTAATAAACTGACCCCATCAAAACTATATAATTATTCCTATAGTAATAGATATAATAGGTAATAATTTTGGTGGGACCAGTTTATTACTTAATAAAAAAAAACAAAAAAAACTCCTATTCTAAAATTTAATAATAATAATAGTAATAAAAAATAATAATAATAGTAATAAAAAAAAAGACATAAGATATACTGTGACCTTTGACAAAACATGTAAATTACCTTTTGTTTGCCGGGGACCCAGTTTATGGCACAAAAAAAAAAAAAGAAGAAAAGGAATTGGTAAACAGTATTCAAATTCTCTTTAAAAATGATTGTGCACAATTCACACTGTACCCTCAGGAAAGGCATGAGTCCATCTTTTCTCTTCTCCACCACCTGAGTGGTCCCTCTAGCCTCAGTTATTAGCCAGTCTAGGAGAAGGAAAATACTGGATTCAAAAACTATAGAAAAGACTGAGGTGGTGGGGATGGTATTTAAAGATCTTTAGACTCTACTTTGAGGGGGCGGGGAGTATCATTAAAAAAAGCCTAAAGTGAAACTGTTGAAGATGTACTAACTCCAAGAAAGTTAAAAGTCCAACCTGGTTTACTTCTGGCTAATACCCTAAATATAGGCACCATGAGAGAGTATGTTGTGTGTGTGTTGAAAGGGGCATCTTACCTTTTTGCCTGGAATCCTGGGCCCAGAGGGAAGTCAGGTCCATAATTCTCTCAATGACACAAAAAGATGTCAAACGGGCTTCGGCATCATGATCCCAGCAATCTTCAATCGTCTCTTTCAAAGTATGAATGGCCTGAAAAGAGAAGAAAAATATATAGAAACAATAATGAAAACTGGAGCAAAAGATTAACCTCAATTGAGGTCCCTACACAAACAGTGTTCTCATTTCTTTAATACGTTTTTTTTTTTTTTAGTAAGCAACTCTCCCTTAAATTTGATGAAATCGTAAGCAACTCCCCTACTAATGTCAGTGCAGTTTAAACAACTAGTTTATATAAAAAGAAAAAACTGTAAAATTAAACATGCTATTTGATATGGTATTCAAAGATTCTATATTTTCAAGTTTACTTACATTAAATGCCTCTTCTCTAATCAATAGATCCAAGCATAAAACTAACCATTTAACTGACTTGAGTACTAATTCTTGTGCAAAAATTAACCAACTCAAGTAATGGTCAAAATTACAAGTTGCTTATTAAAAAAGAGTATTTGTCAATGTGATTTTCTTCATTGTCAAGGCACTCAATTCCATTCTAAATATTAAGCAACTAAAAAAGGAAAAACATAAAATTAGACAAAAATAATTACTAAATACTATATTATATATAGTATTCAAGAATTCTCCCAATTTTAACAGAGAAGAGATGTGTCAATCTAATTAAACTATTTATTCAACCCAAGCATAAGAAAATATCAAAGCAATCAGTCTGAATTCTTGTGAAAAAAATTAACTCAAATACTGGTTAAAATCCGAAGTTGCATATATTAAAAAAAAAAAAAAAAAAAAATTGTACTGCCAGATATATTCATCATGTTAAGTCAGAAAATGAGAAAGACCAAACCAGGAGAATAGTGGTAAAGTCAGTGTTAGATTTTAAAATTAATTATGCCTGTTTTTATTGTATTAGTTAAATAGAAAAGAAATTTCAGTGTATTAGATCCAAGCATAAAAAATAACTATTTAGTAAACTAGAATACTAATCCTTGTGTAAACATTAAGAAACCAAAGTACTGGTCAAAATCTTAACCTACTTTTATTTTATTTATTTTTATATATATATATATATATATATATATATATATATGGAAAGTCAAATACAATGAGATAGATAGCTATCACACATACAAATAAATTGTGTAGTAACCTCAACATCTTGAATTTGTCAAGTTTCTTTTTAATGAGTAACGAGACTCTGGTGTGCGCGCATATATATATATATATATATATATATATATATATAATTATTTATATATTATATGCGCGGTACTTATTAGAAAGTGCTCAATATCAGAGATAGAGCTAACATATTTGGTTGGATTGATGTGAGTTTGTGACCCTGGGTTTCACGCTTTTGCGATCGTCAGACAAATATATAATATGGTGGAACCTCAGTTCATGAATTTAATCCATTCCTGAAAGCTGTTTGTAAACCGAAACTATTTTTCCAATAGGAATAAATGTGGAGAAAAAAAACCACAGTATAATAAAATTAGAAAAGAAAAGCACAACATAACACACAAATATATACAACATGGCAGTTGACTTAGAAATTATTCCGTTCAGATTAACTTAGTTTGGCAATGTTATTTGAGAACCAAAATTTAGTGTGATAACCAAGTCATTTTTATCTTGAATTTTCTGTTTGAAAACCGATTTGTTCGACATGAGACATTCGAGAACCGAGGTTGCACTGTATATATATTTCTTAAAAATTTGCTAACTATATTAAGAATAAATAAAATAAATGCACCAAATAAGAAAAAAGACTGAGATGTGCTTGCCATAGCAAAGATGAAAGTAGTGATTGTCTTAGGTGAAGGAGAGAAACATAAACACAGTGGATAAACAAGTTAGTAATGGAAAAGAAGAAGAAAGGACTAACTGTAAGTAGAGAAACTGCATAGTTATCAGCAAAAGAATCCAAGTGACATTGGGGATATCAAAATCTCAGTTGCTATTGGAACTTAACAGGGTAGCATAGCAACGGATTTCTGGATCACATTTTCCAACAGTGTAAAAGAATCATGAAATATGCCTTCCAGAAACCAAAAGTATTAAGAAAGCAGAAAAAGCTGGACAATTTTCTCACAGACGAAGAAACATGGTTCTACAGACAAATCTAAGAATACCGCAAATAGATAATGAACATCTAAGAAGTCTTAAGGAAAATAGAAACAAGAACACTTATACTTCAAATCAGAAAGAGACAGTTGACACTTCCGGTACACATAATGAGGAAAGAAGGCCTAGAGAATTTAACACTCACAAGTGAAGCATGTGGAAACAGTGAATGTATAGTAGAGAAGAAACAAAAATAGGATAGGAAAGGTCCAAAAGTTACATAGAGAAATAAAGGATAGGAAATGGTGGAGTGTCATGATCGGAGACATCCGGAAAGGATATAACCCATAAATTTTTAAAACAAAGTTTCTCATTTTGAATTCAACAAATTTCGTATCTGGGATTGGTCAAATTAAGAAGAGATGAAGAAAAAATTTGTTAAACGACTACAAAAAATAAGAATTGCCTTCAGAGATTTTAGAAATTAAACCGTTTGTATAAAATCACTTTCTTTTTTCTGCAGACAATAACAATTGTGTCTAGCCTTACAACTAACTTCTGGAATTTGGTTTTAAATGTTTGTTTTTTTTTTTTTGAAACGTTTTGAGCAGGAACTCTGCAGTTAGTTCCAAACCATTTTTTTTTAAATTTATTTAGATTGCCTGTACTCATTTTGTGCTAGTGTTTCCTTCCACCACCACCACCTCGTTTCATTCAACGAAGCTGTCGAATTATACGGATGACTTTCGCTACTGTACAATGCACAAGACAACAAAAAGTGTAGGCAGGAAACATGTTTCAGCATAAGACTTTCATATTTTTCCATTATCAAACTATTTGAAGGAATATTTTGTTTTATAAGAGAGCGAGAAACAGAGACAAAGAACATGATGGTCGGAGACAGGGCATGAATGTGTGTTTATGACAAATGTTGCTTAAAACACACTATAAGATGGTAAGTCGAAATTAACTCGAATAATTCTCATCTGCATAAAGATTTTATATATATATATATATATATATATATATATAGGGAAGAGGTTATAGTAGTTCCATTAAGAGAAAAGTGTGTATATTAAAAAGAAGAGAGAAACCGCAAACGTTTTTGGTTGTAATGTGTATTTTTTTTTAATATATTATGCTTTATTTTCCATAATTTTGCTACACTAGTTTTCGGTCTCGTGACCTTCATCAGGCAAAGAGTGGATATTTCCACATATTATTAAAAGGAATTAATTTTTCTTATGTTTTTCTATGTTAAATATTCTCGATATTAGACATTCTCTTTTTTTGTGTTAGTTACCCAAATGTCTTCCTTGAACTGGCAGTGAAAGAATTCTGCATGAAGGGTGATAAAACAATTAAGACTGGTCTGAGAAAGATATCTATATTCTTATCTTTTAATGACCCCTGGGTGTTCTTTGATCTATTTCCATTTTTTTGTGTTTTTGTCAGCATATGTATACTCCCTCTCCATACATACATACTGTCTTATTATAAGGAATTAGTATATACATATGTATACATATACATCTCTTTCTTACAATTGGAATTAAGATACCATTAGTTAATGACCATTTTCACCTATGAATTTAAAATTTTCAAGATTTTTCAAACTGTTTATGTTCAGTTTGTAGAAGGAGCTCTCTCTCTCATTCCTTCCCCAACTAACCAGTCTCCTTCATATGAATACCATAAACAGTTTGAAAAATCCTGCAAATTTTAAATTTGTAAGAAAAATTTGCTCTTTTTAATGAAAATAAACATTGAACACTCTCTGTGAGTCAGTTTTAACATTTCAAATTCTATATTGTGTTAATAGGACTCACTTGGATTAGACCAATGAATTACTACACACACACATATATATCTATCTCTAGGAACCTCAATTTAATGGACTAATAGTGGGAAAGATCATCCATTAAAGCCGTTTGTCCATTAATTTGAAGCACATTTTTCGTGGCCTAAAAACATCCAGTACAGTATAGTATTATTGCAAATAAATGTAAAAACAGTGTATATGTGTATTTCATTTTTAAGTTACAATATAGTAACTTAAAATAAATTAAACACACTGTTACGATTGGATGCCTTAATGAAGGGCTTGGTAGAAAACAATACTGTATACTGTACCAAAATCAGTATAAAATGTTTGAGAGACAATGCATGTGTGTACATGACAAGGGCTCAAGTAAGCCACAGCGGCTATCTCTGGAACTACCAGTCTTTTGTCTGTTGATTGTGTCAGTAATCAACAGTGGCCATTTCTAGAACTAACGAACTTTGCTCATTATGTGCAGGCGTTTTGAATTCCAGCCGGACACTACCATTTCTGCGGATTTTGTCTGTTAAATTCAGAGTCTGTTGGTTCCGGGACCATTACTTCAAGATTTTACTGTGTGTAAGATATATATTTATTGTGTCAATTTAACTTTTATTGACTATTGCATAGACACAGTGCTTACCTGTAGATTATACTACAACTATGTTGAGCAGACCTTAGTTACAGTTTTTGAGATAGAGCTCATAATCTGGCATGATGTGTTATTGAATAAAGCCTGTACATTTACACCCTCAATCATGATGACTTATAACTTCATGTTACTGATGGCTTATAAAGATTGTCAACCCAGTGTATGACTTTCAGGCACTTTTCAATGGCGTAGAGCATTGCTAGTATCCCTCCAAGGCCAATATTATAATGTTGTTATGGTGAGAATTAAAACTTGGAATGCTTTAAACACTCAGCCATGCAGGCATGCAAAAATGAAGCAACAGGAAGTGAAGCAACAGGAGGTGAAACTCCAAATTCAAATTGTTTGTGTTCTTTTATCATTTTATTCTCTTTTGTTCACCCCCCACCTTTTACTTTAGGTACATTTTGGGGGTCAGTCACCATTTTAACCCTTCCCTCTTTAGCCCTTAGAAAGTACTGAAATCCACCCTTTCTATCCTTCAAATTCTACACCCAAATGGCAACATTGATGATTTGTCATGTTTCATCTTCTTTCTCTGTTGGCCTCATTTGACATCCAATTATTATGTGACCATTTGTTTAATGTAACCAACTTGTGGGCATTTATGCTTGCTAGCTTGTCTTGTAGAACCAATAATTGCATCTCAAATTTCCAGGAACCGGTTCTAGAAAGGCATGTAATCTTTAGGAATCTACTCTGTTTATTTTTCTTTTCAATCTGAGAATGAAAGAAAAATCACTTTATGTCATATCAAAAAGAATTAAACCATTTTGATAATAAATAAATGTTTTCTATTAAATTAAGATATTTCCAGAATGAAATTCTGTTCTCATCATATTTCTTTTCAGGACTATGATGCTTTTTAACTTTTGTATCATCAGCTGTGTTTATGGTTTCTCAGCCACATTCAAAGAGAATTGC
Source organism: Acanthosepion pharaonis (assembly GCA_903632075.3). Classification (NCBI taxonomy): domain Eukaryota; kingdom Metazoa; phylum Mollusca; class Cephalopoda; order Sepiida; family Sepiidae; genus Acanthosepion; species Acanthosepion pharaonis. The sequence continues at coordinate 390,876 of CAHIKZ030001279.1, forward strand.
TGAAGCGCCAAAGATTCAATGGAAGAACTATCCAAAATGAATAAAAGATTTGCAACATTTTTAACTTATAGGTTATTTCTTTTGGCAGAAATAAATTATGTTCGTCACAAAAAAATCCTCTTTCAGCTTCTGCAGAACTTAGAGTAATTGTATTAATTATATTTTTAGCTATTATATATCGGCTATCTTACTTAGTATAAAACGCAGATTGCGTGTGTGTGTGTCTGTACGTTTATATATTGGATCAGATTTCCTACAGTTTTCAACCGATTTCAACAAAACTTCACAGGACTATGTAAAATTACCTTGCGGTGGTTCTAACAGCGCCAAAAATTGGAAAAACACAATTGTTTTTGCACGAAATCAATTTGAAAACACGATTAAGAGGCATTAATGAAAGGGAGACAACTCATATCGAGTTATACTTATTAATATCGAGTTACCGAGTTATACTTATTATAAAACACAGGTTGGTTGTTTGTGTGTGTGTGTCCGTGTTCGTTTATATATGGGATCGGATTTCCTACATTTTTCAACTGATTTCAACAAAACTTCACTTTTTCTTTTGGCAGGTAGTGTTTCTTATTGTCTTGCACACTTTTTTCTTTATTTTTACAATCAGAATGCTTTAAAAATTCCATTTATAAGACAATTGTTTATAATAAAATTCTATTCAATCGGTAGACTCATAATGATTGAAAACAATGTTTTTGTTTGAGTTTGACCAATTCATAAAAAAAAAAAAAAAAAATAAAATAAAACTAATTAAGGCATGCGTGTCCATCAACCTTAAACAATAATCTTTCTCAATTTTATTTTTCAGTCTTTATGATGGTCGATACTTGATCTATCTCTTACTGTTACATCCCCGGGCAACGCCAGGCTCTACTGCTAGTTAATATATAAGATTATTTTCGGATAATTCAACAACCAGTTTGCTTATCTTTTATAATTTTAAGACTCGGTTCATGCAAACAGATAGGATGTCACCACTTTGTAGGACCCTTTTTATCACATGTTAACTGTCCTCACATTTTGTTATATTTTAATGCTATTGTAACTTCCTTCTTTCCAGCCAACTTATTGGTAGGCTTTAAATGTAATTCCTACTAGCAAACTACTTGCTACCTACCCCTCCCCACATCCCTCCCTGTTTAGACCCTGGGTCTCGGTCATATTTCTTCTTTCCCTCTATTTATCGCTCGTTTATTTTCTTATTCTGACTAACCTAGTCTCAAGTTTGTATTTATTTTTATGGGTTTGCCCCTTTTGGCTTTCAATAAACCTGCTGAGGAAAAAGAATGTATTCAGTCTTGATTGCCATAAGACATTTGACTGTTGAAAGTAAACACACATCATATCGCAACATAGAAGTCATTCTTTATTTTGAACCATTCCCTTTCTCTCTTCGAACAAAATCAGTTTTCGAGCTTGTAAAGCAAACTCTGTTGAGTAGGATAAGTGGGAAAGAAACCATTCTTTTTTTTTCATCTTAATTTTCTTAAACAGGATTTTTAAAATAATTGTATGGTTTTTCTTGGTACTGGTTGTCTTCTCCTCAGCTCCCATCATAGTGGCATTTCAGCCTTCCCCAAAATACAAGGACGTATGAATAAAATGTTGCATAATTTATATGGGATTGGGTGGTGGGGCACAAGCAGCCTGGAACTCTTGAGATATCTCAGGAAGGCTGGACAGAAGAAAACTGAAACACAAGATGAAAATAAAAAATTCAAAAAAAAAAACAAAAAAACTAATAAGCAAAGAAAACTTAATTACACTAATTTAAAAAGCAATTGCATCTGATTTTGATTTTCACCGAGTGCCCTCATAATTTCAACCTTTTGCCAGGCAAGACTAAGTGAAGGAAACAAGATTTGCTGATGTCATTGTCTAAATCTATCTTGTTTAAGTAGCTGGAAAGTCTTTGGTTAGAGCAGCAAACTGCCAGCTGAGAGGCTGGAGACACAGTGTTAGATAATCTCAGTACAAGTTTGGTTTGCTATTCACGTGTAAAATCTCATCTTAAGAGCGGCAGGACTTGAACAGCACAAATACCCAGTCTACCTGAGGAGAAGAAGATGTTAAGGGCATTTGAAGGACTGGAAGTAAAATAGTGCTACAAATTAAATCCAGACCGATAAATAGAACTCTTCTCATGAGGAACAAGTGGTTTTAACTTCAGGACATTATGGCGGACATGATTGGATTGCTTCAGTCACTCTTAAGTGACATACATGATATACGCTTGGGTGATTAGCTCTCTTTCAATTCATGGCTGACTAGGCAGAAGATTTTCCTGCAGTAGGTTTCCATTTCTTTTTGTAGTAGACTGGTTGCCAACAAAGGCTATAGATCCCAATCTCTCCTGCTATTCAACCCATAGCTGGGGGAAAAAGAGATAGATTCATTAATTTTCCCAAGAGTCTTTGCACATAACTGAATGTAATGAACCTAACCTAACTGGAATTTGAACTCAGCTCTCTATTCCAAAATAGGAAGTCAATTATTTAAAACTGACCATATTTGAATCTTTCCAAACATCAGGAAACAGAGGGCGTTTCTTATTACCACAGACCAAAATCTGCATCTCTTCAAATGAAGGATGGACACCCACTTCAGCTTGGTAGGGAAGCATATATTCAGGGACAGCAACCCCTAGAAAAGAAAAAAAAGAAAATAGTAAAATAAATAATTCACTTAGAAGTTCTTAAGAACTATAAAGCATTGTCTCGTCATGCAGTAGAAATATGAACATAACATTCTAATTCTCAATCAAAGTTAGGGTTTCATATTCGGATGTGAATTACAGAAATTTTTTTCTTGAAAAGAAAATGATTTTTGTTAAAGAGAAACTGGTACAATGCATTTAATTCTCACCAACTTATAATCAGCAATAAAAAAAAAATAAAAAAGACCATGTCATTCATTTGATAAAGTTGGTGCCAACTTTTGGGAGTGGTGGGTTGAGGAACAAACGACCACATTGATTGGCAATAGGAAGTGGGAGGGAACGTCATGTAACGAGTAGAGATGCTTACCTTCTGCACCAACTCCATGTTGATTTAAAAGCAGAAATTGCTTATAAATGAGGTCTCCTCAGTGGCTGATGCACAGATTTAGTAACACAGTTTGTTAGAGAGGAAATAATTATATATATATATATATATATATATATATATATATATATATATATATATATATATAAAAACAAAAAAAAAAAAAAATCATATTTCAACAAAAAAAAACGGTCAGCCAGGGTATTTCTGGAAGATAACATTTACAAAACACTGCATGTTTTGTAAATGTTATAGTGCTCAATACCAAGAGACAGAACATTAACAGTAATAAATAAATAAAAGTAAATGAACTGTTTTTGCCTTTATTCCAAGTTTCAAAGAATTTCATCCACTCTTCAGGAGACTCGATTGTAAAATTGAGTTTATTTTTAAAAATCATCTTTTCCTTAAAATATGATTTCTGAGTTAAATTGAAGTATTTTAAGGAAAATATTTCTGAAAATAAAACCATTTTACACACAAGTCTCCTGAGCAGAGGATCTAATTCCATAAATATATGTGTGTGTGTGTGTGTGTGTGTGTGTGTGTGTGTGTGTGAATAGATTCACCTTTTTGCTGGTTCACACTCCTCCCAGATCTTTTGAACAGGGAGTAGAGGTTTATCTCTTGCTTCTTTTCAGAATTGGGTTTCCAGTTCTTTCTAAAGTTTCGTTCAATTCTATATTTCTTATGTCTCCACTTAAACTCTGAAATTATATTTACCTATTTTTTTTCCTTAATAAGAGTAGATAGGTTTGCCTATATAGTCCACTTCTCACTCCTCCTCCCCGGTCTTTTGAACAGGAGTAGAGGTTTATCCCTTGTTTCCTGTTTAGTATTGGCTTTCTGGTTCCTTCTAAAGTCTTTTCATTCTATTTCATCCCCAATAGAACCTTACGTCTTTGTGGTATATTGCCTTGCTTGGGGTGAATTGATTAAAGAAACGTGTTTGTAAAAATCAATATTTTTGCAAAATCCTTTGTTATTATCACAAGAATTATAAAGATAATATAGCAGATATGTAATGCAATTTCCCTCTGGTTCCAGTAGCCAAGGTCAAAATTTGAAATGGTAATTTTCAAGGCAAGCAAAGAAATTTAGTGTACTAGGTTTGCAAGGATGAACATTTTTTATTTATATTTTTTGTACAGCATTTCTAATACTGACTGTTAAAAATATTAAAAAATTTCTCAACAAAAAGCACCCCACCTCCAAAAAAAACCTTGCAATTTTTTTTATGCATCCTGATTCCATTATCTAATTCCTGTGAGAACGTCTATCATTTTGAAAGTAAGAATTTTTTTTTGTCCATTTGACTCACCTTGATAAAGGTCAGAGCACCTGCTTGCTATTTCCCAGACGACCAACCCTAAAGCGTAGACATCAATCTGTTTCAAAGACGCTTCACAATCTCGAAGATTTACAGCGCCATCCAACAGTTCAGGAGCCATGTAACGAATAGTGCCAACCTGTAGGGGGGGAAAAAAAAAGAAATGAAATGAATAGTGCCAACTTGTGGAGGGGAAAAAAAAAAAAAGGAAATGAATAGTGCCAACCTGGGGGGGGGGAAGAAATGAATAGTGCCAACCTGGAGGGGGGGGGAAGAAATGAATAGTGCCAACCTGGAGGGTGGGAATGAATAGTGCCAACCTGGAAGGGGGGTGGAGAGAAATGGTGCCAACCTGGGGGGGGTGGAGAGAAATGAATAGTGCCAACCTGGGGGGGAGAAATGAATAGTGCCAACCTGGGGGGGGGGAGAAATGAATAGTGCCAACCTGGGGCGGGGGAGAAAGGCAATGAATAGTGCCAACCTGGGGCGGGGGAGAAAGGCAATGAATAGTGCCAACCTGGGGCGGGGGGAGAAAGGCAATGAATAGTGCCAACCTGGGGGAGGAGGAGAAAGGAAATGAATAGTGCCAACCTGGGTGTGGGGAAAAAAAGAAAGGAAAAAAACAAAATGATACAAAATAAGTAACTTTGTTTGCAGCGTACACATCATTTTGAATAAGATTTCGATCAATCATTTAGACTTTTTTTTTTATTTTTTATATTTCTAAATAATCTTGAATTTCAACTTTTCTTGTTAAACTTGATTTAATTTCTTACTGGTTTATTTCTATCATATTTTTTCACTTGAATTTTCATGTTTAATCTTTCATTTCTTCTTCTATCTGATGTGTCCCTTCTGGACATGGGTGGTCATGGCTCTCCACAATTTCCAGTCCTTTGTAGCTCTTAGCAAAAAAGAAAAAAAAAACCTTTACTATCTCTCCTAATCACTGTTCTACCAACCATTTACACAAGTTCATTACATAGGTTATGCACTGCATTCCTCTGTCTCTCTTGCCTTCAATATGTCCAGTGATTTGGTTTGGTCTGTTTTACGGCATTATCACCCACAACAGGTTATTTAATGTCGACAAGATTTTTATTGCTGGTAATAATTTTTCTTCAAAAATGTATTGCTTGTAATAATTTTTATACCAAAAGTATTGCTGGTATTAAAACCTATTTTTACACTTTCTTAGTGTTTTGACCCCAGTTTGGAGGGTTAACTATTTGCCCATTGCTTGGACTCTAAATGATCAGAGGCCTTGCAGTCGGATGTAGTTTGGTTTGGTTTATGGCATATCAACCTCAATGGGTTATTTAATACCAACAAAATTTGTATTGCTGTTAATATGTTTTTCTTCAAAAATCTATTTCTGAGAATATTTTCCTTGAAGAAATCTATAGCTGGTAATATTTTTTTCAAAAAATGTATAGCTGTTTGCCATGCTGGTATTTTTTTTTAAAGTATTGCTGATAATAATTCTTCCTTCAAAAATTATTGCTTATAATAATTTTTTTTGTTATTACTACAAAGTATTTCTGGTATTAAAACATATTTTTATACAAGTTTGGGTGTTAACTATTTGCCCATATCTGGGACCCTAACAGGTGCTACCACCCTGTATCAGGGTAGACCTGGAAACACCAGCAATTAAGAGGTGGTTCCACACTCTTCAAAACCTCCTGATCAGAAGCCTTCCTATTGGCCATAGTTTATCATCATACCCAGGACAGAATATATCCTGTGAGTATCAAATTCTCCAAGCCATATTTCCACATTATGTGCTCTAGAAATTTTAACTGTCCATTTCTGATGCTGTATTATAAATGTCCTTTTTTTTTTCTAATTTTCTCTAAAAACTGTAGTTGCTCATATGTTCAGTCCATGGTATTTTCAGCATACTTCTGTAGAATCAAATTTCTATCGCTTCAAATCTTTTCTTCATCTGTGATGAGATTATCCAGCATTTACTTGTCATAGAGGAGGATTGAGATTACATTGCAATCCTGTATCCTTTTCAGTACACTTTCTTTTTGTTTCTAATGAAATGTTCCTCTTTCTTAATAATTTGCTTAGTTTTTGGAAGGCATCTTTTGCTATTTCAGTGCACCTTCTAATTTTGGTGTTGCATTTTTTGTCCTCTATTAAAACACTTTCTAGATATTTACATTTTTCTACTTGCATCTATTTTGATGAGTTCGCATTTTAGGCACTTCCTTTTGATGAAAACCATACCTTCTGTCTTCTTATGATTGGGGTTTAGTCCTTTCTTGCTTTATTTTACTGCCTTGTGTAGTTTCTGTCTTTGCTTTACCTTATTGCTCATTTATTTACATTTTCATCACAAAAGATCAAGCTCAACCTTGAAACTTACAACAACTCTACACTTGATTTGATCTGTTTTTTTAATGGCATATCAACTTCTTATGGGTCATTTAATACCGAAATTTAATTTTCTTGAGGACTTTGAAGTAATAAAAATATATGTTATTCTGCTTTCACAATTGAATACATGGTAGATGATACTCAGCTTTTGTGCATATACATGTTTGTGTGGACATAATTACTAAAAGGTGTTGATATGTGTGTGTTTTATGTAGTTTTGTTTAAGTTATATTTTGGAATATGGTTTGATTTCTTTAAGAAATTGTAGGATATTATATGGATTAATATCATGAAAGATTTCTTTCAGGTTGGTTGTTTGGTAATATTTTAAATGGATTTAGGTGAATTCGCTACAATTTGTTAGTATAATTTTTGGCATGGCATACAGATTGGAAATGGTTCTTGTGTTAAAATAGAAGTGTGTTATCATGGAGTGTCTGATATTAAATCGGGACATTATTACTTCATCTTTCCTTGTAAACGTTTTAGTAATACAAATCTTACTAATTAACCCATAACTGGGGGGAAAGAGGTGGATTCATACCTTTCCCCAAGGGTATTTGCACATAAGAAAATATAATGAACCTAACTGAAATTGGAACTTGGTTCTCCAATAAACAATGCCCAGCCATTATTCATTACATCACCTGCACATTTAAGCTTACAGCACACCTTGCATCTCTAAGCAGTCACCCATCTATGTACTGAACAGTTGTTTAACTTAAGTGATTGTACAGGAACCAGTGTTTCAACATGATGTGGCTGTAATCTTGAAAGATTTTAGAGAGAAAAGAAAGAGGGAGGGATGATGAGAGAGAGAAAAGAAAGAGGGAGGGATGATGAGAGAGAGAAAAGAAAGAGGGAGGGATGATGAGAGAGAGAAAAGAAAGAGGGAGGGATGATGAGAGAGAGAAAGAAAAGGAGGGAGGGATGATGAGAGAGAAAAGAAAGAGGGAGGGATGATGAGAGAGAGAAAAGAAAGAGGGAGGGATGATGAGAGAGAGAAAAGAAAGAGGGAGGGATGATGAGAGAGAGAAAAGAAAGAGGGAGGGATGATGAGAGAGAGAAAAGAAGGGATGATGAGAGGAGGGATGATGAGAGAGAGAAAAGAAAGAGGGAGGGATGATGAGAGAGAGAAAGGAAACGGGAAGATAGAGAAAGGAAACGGGAAGATAGAGAGACAGAGAGAAAGGAAACGGGGAGACAGAGAGAGAGAGAAAGAAAACGGGAAGACAGAGAGAGAGAGAGAGAAAGGAAACGGGAAGACAGAGAGAGAGAGAGAAAGGAAACGGGAAGACAGAGAGAGAGAGAGAAAGGAAACGGGAAGACAGAGAGAGAGAGAGACAGGAAACGGGAAGACAGAGAGAGAGAGAGAAAGGAAACGGGAAGACAGAGAGAGAGAGAGAAAGGAAACGGGAAGACAGAGAGAGAGAGAGAGAGAGAAAAGTAACAGTTCCCCTGTTACTTTCTCTCTCTCTCTCTCTTTTCTCTCTCTGAGTGAGAGAGAGAAAAGTAACAGGGAAAGTGAGAGAGAGAAAACCAAAGAAACACAGGGAGAGACCTATGCTTAAAAAAAAACTACTTTCTCAATACAGAGATAAAATGTCCACTTTATAAAAATGGACAGAGTCTGGTGAAATTGTAAACGTTGGTTTGACCACAGACTGACTGCACGGACAGGGAAACTCTCTTAAACAAGACATCTGACCACTTTCAACGCCACATAACAGAGAAATTCTCAAGAGGCAACACAAGACATTTAGCAAACAATTTCTAAATATTTATCAACAAATGTTGCAATACTACATCTTGGATTCAGACTGGTTTCTGTATTATGAGCAGGCATCTAGACCACACCTTCATTACTGCATCTTAAACCATTTTCTTTATTGGTTTATTTGTAAAATCCACAATAGAAATGTGCAGAGAGCATTGCTGTGTTAATGTAGTTGTGGCTACGTTAACATTGGTTAGCTAAAAAAGGAGAGCAAGAGGATGAAAATTGAGCATTGAGGGTAGGTCGGTGGGGTGAGGGGGGGAGAGTTAGGAGTGGGCAGAACTTGAAAACAGTTTGCAACAGGTGCACTGGTTTAGTGCACATGCCCTAATGAAAATACAATAAAACACAGTATGCAATATAAATGACATATGCATGAAAGATGACACACATACACAAAAAACACACACACTTCCCCTTAGAATTTCATACTATTTGCTTTTCTTGTTTGGCAGTTTTTGTTTTTTTGGGGTTTTTTTCTTTAGTAAGCAAAGATTACTAAATGTCAACACCGAATTATTCTTTCGGAAACTTATTTACTTACTTTTTCCTTCTTTTTTTTAAACTAAATTTAATAACAAATGTTTTCGAAAGATAAACTGAATTCTGTTCCTTTAACAAGATCAGAAAGAAATCTAATTTTGGCAAATGATGTTACAATTATTAAATAGATTAATTCAACGTATTGATTGTTAAAGACAACATTTCATCCATTTACCTTCTGGTTATCTTCAGGAGAGAGTAATATTGAGAACAATAGTCTGAGTAGACCAATGTATAATGACAATTATTCATTACTAAAAAAAAAAAAAACAATTAACTAAATGTCAGGTTAGAACTGTACTGTGGCTGGTTTTATTGTCACCGCCATGAATTCTTTTAATAAAACTGTATTATCCTTTTAATAGCTGTTTTTTCCCCTCACATGATAGTTGGCCTCAGTGCCAACATTGTCAAAAGTAATTATGACATCATTAATAATCCTCCAAGTTTTGTTCAGACAAACGCCTTTCTATTTATCACATTGTCTGCACACAATCCCATCTGCAGCCTGCTTCAATTGCAGAGTCATTAAGGGAAGATAACCATATTTTATGAATAATATTGACATTAATTCCTGACCACTGACAATACCTTTCTTCAGATTTTGTAAAGTTTTTCTGAATTAAAATTATTAATATGTTTATAGGGATATATTTTTTCTCCTTATTTTCAATGAATTTACATTATACTTATAAAATCCCTATTCTGGTAGTAATTTCATGACTAATAACAATTACTTTTGTCCTAGTATGTAATACAGAAAAATTTATTTCGAGAATCCCAATGTATATGGCTTATGGCTATATCACATTGAAACACTGGTTCTTAGATGATCACAAAAGTTAAGCTATGTTGAGCCTGGTCTGTACCTAGATGAGTAACCGCTTGAGAATACTGGGTGCTGTAAGCTTGAATTTGCCAATGGTGTAATGGATAATGGCTCTCCAATTTCCAATTCTGAGCTAAGTTCCAATTCCAGTTGTGTTCGTTATCTTCACTTATATACAAATATCCTTGGGAAGTGTATGAATCCACCTCTTCTCCCCCCAGCTATGGGTTAATCAGTAGGAATTGGATCAGTAAATCATTATTATCAGTAAATCATTCTTACATTCTAAAAATATTTTCTAGCTTTAAAAAAAAAAAACAAATTTATATATATATATATATATATATATATATATATATATATATATATATATAAATTTATTTTGATAGGGGGGATGCAAATCCCAATGTATATTACTTTGACACACATATATATATATATATATATATATATATATATATGTGTGTGTGTGTGAAGAATTACACTCTTAAGGTATAAGTTATGAAAGTATTTTCTCAAATAATGGTTGCACTTGCCTATTTTCTCCACTTGTGTATGGAGGTGGGGAGAGGTCATTTACTTATTTGCATTTTTAACAATGACCTTCTTTGCTTTGATAAAAAATAAGTTTAATTTCTCTTATAATTTAATTACATTCCTGGATTAATTTTTTTTTTTTAATTGTTTTATTTTTCATGAATACATACTTATTTTTTCTGAAGATCCAACACTTGCTCTCTCTCTCACACACAATTTTACTTGTATGTGTGTAATATATATATATCTGAAGAAATATAGTTTTAATGTGTGCTATATTTATGGGATAAAGTTCTCAATATCAAAGATAGAGTGTGTGTAAATATATATATATATATATATATATATATGGATGGATAGATAGATAGAGAAAAGATTGGGATAGAGACAGAGATAATGAAAAGTCTAAGATAGATACATAGAGAGATAATTTGACATAGATAGATAGATTCTGCCTGAAGATATAAAAAGCAGCCAAATGCATTAATGAGAAAAGTAGATTCTAGTTTATCATCAGATGTTTTGACAATGGTCTTGGTATTGATATGCCATAAAGATGGGCGACATCATATAACTTCTCTTAACCGTAAAGGATTTACCACAACACCTAAAATAACTTATCTACTTTCAGGCAAGAATTCATAAACTTTTTCAAGGTTTCTAGCAACATCAGGTAGGAGTCAAGAACCTGAGAATAAACAACAGGTGGAAAGACAACATCTATTCAAAGGACTGGCATTCAAAGACTTATCAAACTCCAACAAGAAATCCAAGAATTACAGCGTTGAAAGGTGAAGAGGGATAGATTGATCAATTTGTTTTTTTTTTTTATGTGTGTTATCAACCCTTTGCAAGTTATTTAAAGCCAAAATATTTTTGGATTGAAAGAATAATTCTTGCATTAACAACTGTTTCTTTTATTTAGGACAATAAGCAAATGGTCACTAATGCATCAATCATCATGAACTTTCCATTAAAAGTTCATAAAACTTTACAGTGAGCTATATGGTTGGATCAATGGCTGATGTTGATCCAGTACCTGAATGTAGGTGTATGTGCATTTGCTTATTAAGGATACATAGATCACATGATTGGGGTTCCTACAGCCCCACATTTTGCTGTAGTACATTAAAATCTCTCATTAGTAGAAATGGAGTTGGAAGTTGTCCAATCAGCCTTTCTATTTTGGTATAATTCAGTTTGTGTTTTGGAGGAATATAAATTGAACATATAGTTATTGTTTGATGAATTGAAGCTTTTACTGCCATGGTCTGTAGATTTGTGTTTAATTGTAGTTTTTCATGGGGTATTGATTTTTTTAATCAATATTGAAGTAAACCCTGCCACTCAGCCTATTCTCTATTGCTGATACATTTATTTTGTGTTAAGTTTCATATCCTTTATAAGAGATGTTGTCAGTTTCCTTGAATGAGAAAAGTCTCCTGTAAGCAGATTAAATTTGGATTGTAATCTGTAAGTTGTTTGATTTCCTCATAATTTGGTTTAACACCTTTATACTTCCAATGCATGATGCTTGTGTTCCATTTGACGGGTAATTATTTTTATTTTTCTGAGTGGATCATATGGATGACTATGCTTTTGGTTATCAATTTCCAGATATTCCAAACTATCTATATTCTTCGTTTTCCTTCTTTCTGAACTTGTTCCTCATTGAGTTTTTGCCTATTATTGATCATATGTTTTGCCTATTATTGATCATAAGTTTTACCTATTATTGATCATAAGTTTTGTCTATATTGATCATTGATCAATTATTATTGATCATTTACGTTCTTTTTATTTTGTTTTTTTTTCTGATTATCTTTATGCTGGTTGTTGTCCTGTTTATTGGCTTTTAATTCTGTTTCTTCTGTTTTTTTTTGGAATTTAGATTTTGTTTTCTGTTGAGGTTTGATTGATTTTTGTTGTCAGTTTTCTGTTTGATGAATTTTCCATATGAGAAGTTTTGAATGTTTTGTAGTTGAGAGATTGATATCAGTGAATTTCGTGTTGGATTTACATTGTATGGTGGTTAGTTTTGGTTCAGTGGTAGCGCTTGTTTCTGAATTTACGCATTTTAATGTTTTCAATATGTTTTTTAATTTTTGAATTAAGAATGTTCTTGTTTTTCATGTAATTTGTTTGATATTAAATTTTCATGGGTATTATTATTATTATTTCCTCATAATTTGGTTTATCACCTCTCCACTTCCATTGCATGATACTTGTGTTCCGTTTGACCATTTGAGGGGGTAATTATTTTTGGTTATGGATCTTAGGAATGACTGTTTTTGATTTTTGTATTAATTTATCCATATTTCCTTTCTATTGTAAGATTTCTGTTTTGTTATGCCATCTTTTTTATGACATGTTGGATTTCCGTTTGTTCAAATTATTCACATTTCTTTGTCTTTGTTTGGCTATTTTGGGTTGGTTCTTGTTTTTTTTCTCTCTCATCTTTGAGATAGGTCTATATCTTTTCTTATTGATTTGTGTTTCTTTTCCTTCAGTTAATGGGTTGTGGTTTAATTTGGTAGAGAGAGATTATTTCCATATTTGTTATGCTGGTTTTTAAAAGGTGCATGGTCATCAATAAAAGTATGAACTTGAAATGCGATTTGCAGGTCGGGAACACTAGAATCAAGCAGACATGGAAGTTTAAATATCTGGGAAGCGCTCTGACAGACGTAATGGAATGGCCAAGGACGTATTCCAAAAGCTGGGCAGAGTATTACAAGACAGGAGGATTTCTTTGGTAACAAAGAAAAGAATACTGAGCTGTTACGTGACATCTGTCCTTCTTTATGGTGGCAAATGTTGAACGATTTCCTTAAAGATGAAGAAGAGACTCGAGGCGACAGAGATGTGGTCCTACAGAAGGATGCTAAGGATAACATGGACCGAGGGTGTGAGTAACGATAAGGTTTTAGAGAGGATGCAAACAAGGAGGAAGCATATACTTAACATCAGGAAGAAACAGCCAATGTTCCTGGGATACATAATGAGGAAGGAGGGCCTGGAGAATCTGATACTCACGGGTTGAATAGAGGAGGAAGAGAGACCAGGGAAAACAATGCGTAACATACCTAGCGGGCTTAAGCAAGTGGATGACAGAATGTGGTCTGGGGGAGGAAGCAGAGAGAAGGGACTTGTTGAGAGCTGCAAGGGATAGAGAAATGTGGAGAGCCATGATCGCCTACATCCTGAAAGGACACGGCACATAGAAAGATTGTACAAAGCAATAGATATCCATTATGAACTACACCTCTGGAGGTGTTTAATCTTTCATGTTGGTATGCTTTTATATTAATGTTATGGAATTTTTTTCATGCTTAACAGTATCCGTGCATGATTTTTATTTTGTATTTCTACCAGGATGTTTTTTTTTTGTTTTTTTTTAATTAGTATCTTACTGACTTAGGCTTAACCATTGAGGATAGAACCCTATGTACTAGGAATGGTGATAATTTAGTGGGACCGCCTCTCTAGATTCTAGTATAATGAATCTAGGAAAGGGTACCTCAACCTGCTTTTGATCAGAATCTCCATGTAGAGACATTTAGCTTGGATTTTTCTTTCTGTATCAAGTTAATGAAATTATGTTTCACTGACTGTGCTCCCCATCCACACCATGGAGCCCTACAAGAGGAAAATGCCAAGGCAGATCAGAGCTACACGGTATACTCACACCATGATGCAGTAATAAGTGTTTAACCGCCAAAGTTTTAGTTTCCAAGTTAACTTTTCCCTCAGGCCTAGTTTGAAACAATTATCCCTGAAGATAATGATGACTTGGTGATACAAATTTTACTAATTAACCCATATTTGGTGGGGAGAAGAGTTCTTTTGCACATAATTGAATATAATGAACATGATTGGAATTGAAACTCCAATTTCCAATTCTGAGCCATTATCCATAACACCACCTGCCCACCCAACTTACAGCACCAGGTATTCCCAAGCAGTCACCCATCTAGGTACTGATCAGATTCAAAGTTGCTTAACTTTGGTGATCATATGGGAACCAATGTTTCAACAGAATATAGCCTGCTCAAACTTTCTTTTGCTTCTTTCTTCATTATGTATGCTGAAAATTTTAATAGATATTTGATGATATTATCTATGCTGAAAATTTTAATAGATATTTAATGATATTTTAATAGATTATGTATGCCGAAAATTTTAATAGATATTTAATGATATTTTAATAGATATTATATATGCTGAAAATTTTGATAGATATTTAAAGACATTTTATTAAAGTATGTATGCTGAAAATTTTAATAGATATTTTAAAAAATAAATAAATAAAATCCTCCCTGTCTTTGCCTAGCTTGGTGTATGATTTTACAGACTGTTGACAGGTATCAGAAGCAATTCCCAGGTTCAAAAATGTTTCTCTTCTTGTAAAAAAAAAAAAAAAAAAAAAGGATTAGAGAGGAAGACACTTAAAAGCCATCTTCTTCCATGCAACACATCTGAAATCAAATCCCATTCATCAACTGAAGTGACTTTATTCTGTATGTAAACAGGCAACTCTAGGAGGGGGTTGTTGAAAGGATAAAAAAATAAAACACATTTTCACTTGCACTTTATGAAGGCTGTAGAGTTGGGCTGATGTACTCTGTCTGCATGAACTTTTAACCTTTCAGATGTGCAGACATACAACCCTGAGGTCAAACTAAATACAATCAGATCACAAATTGAAAATAAGGGAAGAAAAGGTCAAGAATGACTCAGTGCACTTAACCTGGACTGGAGACAAAACCCAAGGGAGCCGTTTTTCTTTTCTTTTTTTTAAGGTACATTTTAACATTAACAATGAGAATACTGTTATATGAACACAAGAGATAAAATAGCTGACTTTTATAAGGTCTCCATTGATTACAAGTTAGACAATTTTCCTGGTCAGTCTTTGGGGAGAGAATTATTACAACAGCTATTCTGTGTGTGTAGGAGACATGAGGAAAATCTACCCTTTAACAGACAGAAGGCTATATCAAATATCTGCTGTAAAAACAGTTATATACAACCCCCGGAATAATCTATGTTTATGTGAAAAGAATAATGCTCATAGCCAAGTGGTTAGAATGTCAGCATTAAAACCATGAGATTCCAAGTTTGAATCTCAACACGATTGATTTGGTAAGGAGCTGAATCCTTGATAATAATGGTACTGGAAGAGAGGATCCCAGTGTGCGGCATTTTTGAGAAGTGCTTGAAAACCACACCACAGGTTGACCTAAGTCTTGTGAGTGAAACTGGGAAGACAAGATTGTTTGGAAGCTGTTGGTGATTGTACTTGCACAAAGTCACAAGTCATCATGGCTGAAGGTTTTAGTGTACTGGCCTTGTTCGACTGTAGATCATGCTCCCTCTCTCCCAGAAACTGTAACTAAGGTCTGTTCAGCATATTTGCAGTACTGAAAACAAACATGCCTTCACAGGTATCTGTGACAGGGATTAGCTAACCATCCTTTTAAAGTCTCAGAGACTTATAGATGCTTATAACTGTGGAGAGAGAAGAGAGAGAGAGAAGAGAAAGAGAGAGAGAGAGAAGAGAGAGAGAGAAGAGAGAGAGAGAGAGAGAGAGAGAAGAGAGAGAGAGAAGAGAGAGAGAGAGAGAGAAAAGAGAGAGAGGGGGAGAAAAGAGAGAGAGGGGGAGAAAAGAGAGAGAGAGAGAGAGAGAGAATGAAGAAGTACAGAAAGGGAAACTGAAGAAAGCCATAATTCTGAATTCTGAAACTACAAAACAAGCACAAAAATTTGCAGTAGCTTTTTTTTGACTAAAACATTTTTTTTAAGTTCGGTTAAAATTAGAATTCCTAGACTGAATAAACATTAACAATTATTTTTCATATAGCCTCCAAATACAAAATATAACAAGGAGTTGTGTGTGTGTGTGTGTGTGGAAGGTAGAAGAAAAACACAATGTTAGGATCTCCCAGCCATTATCTGCAGACATCGACGTTTATCCATAATGAAAAAGAAGGAACCCTAATCACAAAGCTAGATTTGTTGTTAGATTTCCTTTCTTTTCAATAAGGGAAAAAAAACAGAATTCATACAACAACAATAATGTGTATGCTTCATTATCATTTTAAACAAAGTTTGGTGGCAGTCAAAGTCAAAAGCTTGCATATACACATAACATTTCAACTTACATCAGTGAGTGAAGACTGTTCAGCACTTTCAGTGTGTCCATTGCGAATCACTTTGGAACCCATTGTCGTCATACAAAAGCCCAGGTCAGCAACCACGCAACTGAGGTCAGGTCTAATGAGCACATTGCGAGAATTAAAGTCTCGATGAGCAATGGCTGGTTTAAACTGATCTGTGAATAAAATAGAAAACAAGCAATTATGGAAAGATAGGAGCAACAGTGGGCACTGCATTCTAGATCACCCGATTCCTCAGGGTCCCAAGAAATTGGCAAGTAAAATAGGGATCAAATTTCAGTGTCTCTTGCACATGCAATACAAGACATAAAATTCTGGAAAATTGACATTTTAGGAGGATAAAATCAAATTACCGTATTTGATGGCATATAAGATACATAGGTGTATAAGAGACACCCCAATTTCAGTAGGGAAAAGTCTAGAAAAAATTAGTAATTAGTAAAATTATTAGTAAATGGTATAGCCTAAGCTATATTTATGAGGTATTATTTTGATTAAACAAGTCGTGATTACAATTAAAATGAAAAATAATATATAGGAAAAATAAGAACATGAGCCTATAAAATCTTTATCATATCCTTTATATGATCTGTACAACCTGCGTCTTGTAAACATTTTATTGGAATAATTAGGATATAAAAATTCTGATTGTATTTATACCAATGCAATCAGAAGTTATCGCAAGAAAAATATTAATGAAACAAATATGTTTTACAAATATATAATTTGAATTTATTGCATATAATTTGAGTGAAACAAAGTACTAATATTAAACGTGATGAAATTAATATAATGAATATTTTCAATGATAACACTTTCAATCAGTATAATAGTCTTTTAAATAATGACAATAGGTATATAAAAGTTACTCTAAAGTCTAAGCTAATAGGAGTTGCCAGGTAGCTAATTTCGGCTGACTATCATGAATTTAAAACCTACATTTGGTATATAAGACACAGGTGAATTTTAAGATATTTTTAATAAAAAAAGGTACACCTTATATGCTGTCAAATACAATAACTACTAAAAACAAAGAGAAAAACAAAACAAAAAAAAAAACAAACTTAAAATACAGGTTAGTTCTTGGCCCAACACACTTCCCCAACACCGGACAAAATAACCGGCACAAGAATTTTTTTTCTTTTTTAAATTCTTTCTTGCTCTTGTATATTAATTAACTAAATTTGACAAGAGTTGATACAACAACTTCTAATTATCTTTTTTGTTTAATTAGTTCTGTACCCACTGCAGCTGAAGATATGTCCTTATATACAGAAGCAGCAAAAAGCGTTGTCAAAAGAATAGTTTTATGATCTTTGTTTCTTGCTTGGAAAGATTCACTTCTGCTTTGAAAAGCTATCATCAGTTAGAAACTGTGATCACAATGTTTGCAGCATTATTTCTGATAACATTTCCATAGCAGCACTTGGCCATGATTAAGTTTTTTGTTCTTAATCGAATAGATTTTAGACGTCAAACCAGCATGTCACTCATCAAGTTGAACATGAAAGAATGTTCTAGAGGTAATAAAACACAAAAAAAAAAAAAAAATTAATGAACAAGACTGTTCTTTTGTTCCAATTTATGAAACTTTTGACAAGACAGCAGAGTGAAAGTACCAATGTAGTTCGAAATACACTCTGTGGCTGGAGAGAGCCGATAGACACTGCTAATATGAATTCTTATAAAATAAATATTTTATGCACATGAACCTGTAGAAAAATGGACAGAAAACATTAGTAGATTTCCATCAAGTTTTGTATAAAAATCAAAATTGTAAAGTCAAAAACTTTAGCAAAAATAAAAATTGATACAAATTTTCAATTCATAAGAAAGAAAATTAGAGATTCATTTTCTTCCCTATTTAATAACTAAGTGTCGGAATAGCAATCTTTAACCTTTAAGTTTTGTGGCCACACAAAAAAAAAAAAAAAAAAAAAAACAGTCTGTCAAAAGGGCAGTTTTTTCCTTGACACCAATATTATTTTAACTACCTTCACTCCTTGGCAATATTTGTTTTAAAAGCAATAATCAGAATTGTAATAAAACTTAAACATGAAAATCAATTTATACATATTTTTGTTCTTGAGAATTTACAACAAAATCATTAAAACACTTTATTTACAAGAATAATTTTATATTTACATTATTCTAAAAACTAATACAATTGTATTAAATCTAATGCAATGTAATAATTATAATTTACCAATTTATAAAGAAATATATATTTTTTTTTATTCATAAATTTATAAACATTTACTACATTATTAAAATATTATTTACCATTTTATAAAGTTTCAATCAGTTGGCAATTAGTTGATGTTTTGCTAACCATTCTAACAAACAATCTATATAATAAATGTGAAAGCGTGTCAAGCATTTTCAATTAAAGGGACACCACTCTCTAACTTTTAATAGCTCACATTACAGAAATTTTGGATTCCCAAGTTTTCATTACTGTGATTGTTTTTGACAAATTTTTTTTACGTGATTTTTTGTAACAAATTTTTTTGTATAATACTTTTTATAACTTGGAAATAAATTTGGGAATAATCAAAATTAATTGCAGAATCCAGCAAAAATCGTCCATGATTTAAAAAAAATTATTTGTACAGAAAGTAAGGACCTATGTACATCAAATTGTCTTTAAATTAAGTGGCAGCAGAATTATCCTTAAAATGTAAGCTTAAATATTAATGCAATACTTAAATGCTGCAATCAATTTTGAGTTCTTCTGTAGGTTATTGTTGCCTATCGCATTCGGCAGCACTATGAAAAAGAAATCCTTGACAAAAGAGGACTAGATTGCAATCAAAAGAATGAAGGCTGCAGCGAGGAAAAGAAAGTCATGAGCAAATGAAAACCCAGATCAAACTCAAACAGCAGCCAAGAGAGGCTTCCAATGCTGAGAATATGCAAAAATTTAGGGACTCTCAAACTCCTAAACAAGCCAAAGACCCAATTAAGAACCCTCCATAGGAGCTAGCTTAAATGCCACATGATTTTAAGCTAGTATGATAGCTAAATAGTCTTTACTATTTTTGTTATAAATTCTCAATAACAATGTATAAATTCACTTTCATATATTTAAGTTTTATTAAAATTATAATCATTGCTTTTAAAACAAACATTTCTGAGGTAGTTAAAATAATAGTGATGTCGAGGGAAAAACTGTACTTCTGACACATCATTTTTTTGCAAGCACAAAGTTTAAAGATTGCAATAATAATAATAAGTGCATCTCTGTTCATGAGCAGGAGTAGTGAGGAGCAGCAAGAGCAGGTGTTGATAAAGTTTATTTTTCTTCTTTTTTCAAGTTTGAAAAACAAGCCAACTATGGCAGCTTGGGAGTCACAGCTAGATACTTGGCAATGCGCTTAATCTGATACTGTCGTAGCAGACAGTGTTACCCAAACTGAAGTTGTTTCTAATTGGACCCCACTAGTAAAATTATACACTGCTTTTATCAAAACCTGTTACCACATTCTTCACATTTGGCTGTGATGCATGTGCTGGCTATACACTTATTAGAGTGGGTGTTATGATGGATATATTGGGATTTGTATGTTTCTACTCCAGCCTCCTAATAATAATAATTACCTAAAAATAATAATTACAAAAACAATAATCTGCAACAGAAACTTGTTAATGATTGCTCCATAGTGAGATGCCAAAGCATTTCACTGTGTTTGGATTAAGGTGGCACAAGGTCATAACAGATGAGCAAAAAAGAAAAAAAAACAAGTCAGAAATCTTACCTCCTTTATTGATGTCACAGTGTAAATGAGCCAAACCATGGGTAAGAGTAAGTGCAATTTTACACATCTGTGTCCAGTCCACAGTGTGGTCGCGTAAGTAGGCCATAAGCGTCCCCTTTGGCATATAAGACAGGACCAAGCAATATTGGTGTACACCATCTGAATTTATAAGTTCATCTGCACCGTAAAACCTCAGTAAGTTGTCATGATCCATGTGTGGCAAACTGTAGATATACTTTTCATTATTATAAAATTGTCGGTGATTGGCACTGAAGATTTTTATGGCCACAGGGTCACCATTCAATTTTCCTGACCATACCTCCCCATATTTACCTTTGGCAATTACGTCAAGCATTTTAACATTGCTCATATCAAAGCCAGGAGTGGTGCTTGGTTCAGGGTTCAGGGGCTCTAATGACGGCATACGTGGTTTCCAGTAAATACGATACAGGAGGAAGGAAATGATGATGGTGACACAGGCGAAAATTAATATACACAAGGAAATTATAAGAATAGTGGTGTTGTCATAGGCTTCAATATTAATTGGAAATACAGCTGAAAAAGAAAAGAAAATTGTTAAAAGTCAGTTAAAAAAAAAAAAAAAAGCTAGCATACATTCATATATTTTTTTTAAAAAAAGACCAAAAAAAAGAAATTTTCATATAATCTTATCAAGAAATAAGCAAGTTTCAAAACACGTATCCAAAACTTAGCAGAAGTGAAGAACAAATTCCATTTTTCAGTTGATAAAGTGGGAAAGTAAAAACAAAAATTATTTTTACTTCCATATCTACCATATGTGAAGATCTAAACAAAGGAATGTATTATTCACATTATTTACAGTTCGACTAATATCCTCATCTTTGTTGTTGTGACATTTTGGCTGATGTCGCCAACAGCTTTCTTCAAAGAGGAAATGTTATGATAGTAACAATAAAGAGGAGGACATTTGTTTGACTGTAAAAGATAATTCTTCCTTCCAGAAATTCAGAGAAAACCAATATCTACCATATTATTCCACCCCCAACCTTAATTCCAAAGACAGAAATTGTTGCGTACACTGGACCCTCTTCTAAGTGTTAGCTTTTCATTTTCCTGATGGCCCCTCGATCCAAACAAACTGACCCGCTTGTTTCTCTCACACTTTGCTTCTTCGGTTATATTTGCTCATTTTCTTTTCTTACTGGTCAGGCTTTCTGGAAGGCTCCATGCTTTGAGGGTCTATTGATTTCACTCCAGACCTCAAGTGGAACTCATATATATGATCGATTGCTAAAGATAATGGGAAAATGGCCGGCTTGTTCTAGATCTCGAAAAATAAGCAACTAGTAAACAAGTAACAAATGTGGTGCTTATTGGTCAGAGTAACTTTCAGGGAATTTTGAACTGAAGACTTTATTCAATTTATGGGGTTTGTTCTCATTCTGCTGTCGATGTTAAGAAACATCTCATCTCTTGATCATGAATCCCTTGATCCATTAAGGTCATAGGGACAAGACATGTACTGCAGCTGCAGTGGTGTTTCTTGGGCAGGATAGCGTGATGGAGCCCAACACATATGGCCTGGTGCCCTTGCTATTTACCTGGAGCTCCTTGATAAGATCCACAGAAAAAGCAGCAATATTATTAGTCCTGATCTGGCAGCTCGTCTTAAGTCACTTGCCCACTGACATAAGGTTGCCTCTCTTTACCTTCTTTTTAATAAATATTTGAAACGTCTACTGGGTTCTCTGTAAACTGCAAATGGAATTCATATATAAGCAACCCATAGCTAAAGAGACCAGAAAAATGTCCGGTTCACTCAAGTAGCAAATGCGGTGCTTGTTGATTCGAGTAACCTTCAAGGAATTTTGAATTGAATCCTTTATTATCCTGTTCTCATTCTGCTACCAATGTCTAGCAATATCTCGTCTCTAGATCACATAATCGCGAATCCCCTGACCTATTAGGGTTGTAGCGACAACGCATGTACTGCAGCCGCAGTGGTGTTTCTTGAGGAAGATAGCCTGATGGAAGCCAACCCTCTCCAAGGCTGGTTTGAATTCAAGAGTTTTCCTTCTCCCAAACAGGTTCTTCCCACACCTATTTACTTATAGCTGGGGAGGGGGGAGAAGAGGATTCATACTTCATAAAAGCATTGGTTGAATCCAGTGACTTGACCAAAAGAGTCAGGAGTTCAATATCTGGCTACTGCAGTGTTGAACAAAAACTAAGAGAGTTAAAGGGACATAACGGAGACATCAAGAAGAGACATGGCATGTATCACATTAGTCGAGCATTTACCATTTTCTCCATTGTCTTGCAAATGCAACTTGTTAAGTGCCATTAATGGTTCGGTAGTTTGCCGAGTTGGAATGATCCCTGTAGAGGTTTAGGAATTGGAAAGATGATAGACTCAAGTCATAATTCTGGAAATTTGTCTCAATACCAAATATCATTGAAGATCTGGAGAAGTATTAAAAGATTTTCATGGCAGATGTTTTAAAAATTGATAATGGATTGCATCTGGACCAGTTGCAGAGTTTTTACTTTTGTTTATGGAATCTATTACTAATAGACTCCATAAACAAAAGTAAAAACTATGGCAAAACTAATAGTATTAGTTTTGTCATAGTAAAGAGAATATAGTATTCTTTATTGTTTGAAGTTAATATAAGTTTTTCTTGTTCCATAATGTTTTTATATTTTTGAAATTTGAGAGTGCAGTGATTTGTCGAGGAATTTCTTTGAAATTCCTGTTGCTATTAGATTAACTATTTTTTTTTTTTCAGTGCATTTATCACCATTTGTTTTGGTTGATTGTTGCAGTTTGTGATGTTTTTTTCCATTAATTTTCCTTATTATTTCCCAGGTTTTATTTATTGGGCTTTTTTTTTTTTTTGTTTAATTTAGAGATGTAGTTTTTCCAACTTTACTTTTTGAATTTTTTTAATTATACAGTGTGCTTGCTAGTAATTTTGTAGGTTGATTGTGGTTGGGTTGTGTAAGAATATTGTTAGTTTTTCTTTCCTGGTTTTAACGATTTCTATGCATTCTACTGTGAATCAGGGTTTGATTTGGTTTAAAGGAAGATTTCAGTATTGTTTATCTTGCTATTTGTGTTAGTATGTTTGTAAAGGAGACTATTGGTTCTGGTTCATTAAGAATTTCTATATTGATTTACAATGAGCAGTGTTCAGTTAATTTTAGCCATTTAGCTTTGTATAGTTGCCATTTTGGATTCGTTTCTTCTGGCATAGGCTTGCCTATGCCAGAAGAAAATTTAGGAAAATAGGCAAATGGTCACTACTGCATTGGTCATCATGAATTTTCCATTAAAAGTTCATAAAAATTGATGGAGAACTATATGGTTAGATCAATGGCTGATGTTGATCCAGTACCTGAATGTTGGTATATTTGCATTTGGTTATTAAGGATATATAGATCATATGATTTTAGTAGAGATTCTATAATTCTACCAGATTGATTGGGGTTCCTACAGCCCCACATTTCGCTGTAGTACATTAAAATCTCTCATTAGTAGAAATGGAGTTGGAAGTTGTCCAATCAGCCTTTCTATTTTGGTATAATTCAGTTTGTGTTTTGGAGGAATATAAATTGAACATATAGTTATTGTTTGATGAATTGAAGCTTTTACTGCCATGGTCTGTAGATTTGTGTTTAATTGTAGTTTTTCATGGGGTATTGATTTTTTTTAATCAATATTGAAGTAAACGCTGCCACTTGGCCTATTCTCTATTGCTGATACATTTATTTTGTGTTAAGTTTCATATCCTTTATAAGAAATGTTGTCAGTTTCCTTGAATGAGAAAAGTCTCCTGTAAGCAGATTAAATTTGGATTGTAATCTGTAAGGAGGTGTTTGATTTCCTCATAATTTGGTTTAACACCTTTATACTTCCAATGCATGATGCTTGTGTTCCATTTGACCATTTGACGGCTAATTATTTTTATTTTTCTGAGTGGATCATATGGATGACTATGCTTTTGGTTATCAATTTCCAGATATTCCAAACTTTCTATATTCTTTGTTTTTCTTCTTTCTGAACTTGTTCCTCATTGAGTTTTTGCCTATTATTAATCATATGTTTTGCCTATAGTGATCATATGTTTTGTCTATATTGATCATTGATCAATTATTATTGATCATTTACGTTCTTTTTATTTTGTTTTTTTTTCTGATTATCTTTATGCTGGTTGTTGTCCTGTTTATTGGCTTTTAATTCTGTTTCTTCTGTTTTTTTTTTGGATTTAGATTTTGTTTTCTGTTGAGGTTTGATTGATTTTTGTTGCCAGTTTTCTGTTTGATGAATTTTCCATATGAGAAGTTTTGAATGTTTTGTAGTTGAGAGATTGATATCAGTGAATTTCGTGTTGGATTTACATTGTATGGTGGTTAGTTTTGGTTCAGTGGTAGCGCTTGTTTCTGAATTTATGCATTTTAATGTTTTTTTAATTTTTGAATTAAGAATGTTCTTGTTTACATTGTAATTTGTTTGATATTAAATTTTCATGAGTATAGCTTGATATTGCTTCATTAATTTTTGCATGGAATGGTGTATCAAAGTTTGTTTTGATGCTTTTCCTTCCTTCTAAGAAAAGTATTTTTTTGGTATGTTTAACTTTTAAAATGTCTTTCTTTTTTCCAAGTTTCATAGTCCCTGGAATTTGCCCTATGGTTTTATTTGCAATTAGTGCATTTTGTATCATTTGGGTACATCATCTGTGTGATTAGGATCATTCTCCCTACATTTTTCATATACCGTCTTCCTTGTAGATTAATTCTTACTATGTCCATACCTTTGGCAATTAAAACATCGCAATGGGTTTGGAATATAGGTTTCTACTTCAGAAACTGTATATCCAATTTTTATTTCATATGATGGTTCTGGTGCATCAAAAGTAATTCTATATCTATTGGCGTCTATAATTCTATCATTTTTTAAATAAATATTTTTATATCTATAATGTTCTGTTTTTTGATAGAATTCTTTTTTTTTTTTTAACTTCATGCAGTATATACAGTGAGAGGTCAGTGCTTCTCACTACACCTTTGGAAGAATTTTCAAATTTGTGTGGTTAAACCTTTACCTTTATATCATGTAATTTGGTCCTTCCTTAGTAGAGTTTCAGTATCATGTTTTTTATTTTGTTTTTTTTTTTTGTTTTTTACTTCTATCAGTAGTGTATTATTTCTATTTCTATTTTTCTTTTTTTTAACTATTTTTGGAGTTATCAAAGATACTAAGATTATTTTCTATTACAAAAGGTGACAACTTTGTTATTAGTTTGTCTTCTGTTCAGTCTTTTACTGCGAATTTCAAATTTTTTCCTTACTTTATTTTGTGTGTCACTTTCTATGTCTGTCTCAATGTGTAGTCTCTTGTTTTTGTTTTTTTTGTTTTGGCTCATATTTTGTTTATTATTATTATTGTCCATCAGCCATGCTCCCCACCCACCTCAGAGCCCCATATGAGGGAGTTGATAAGGGGGAAAATCCCATTCATCTCATTCCTCCAGGGCTACATGACTGGTATACTCAAACATGGGGAGGGTTCCAAACACTTTGTTATATCCAAGATCATTGACCCAAGCATGAGCTTTCCTCAGAAGTTGAAACAGCCATGTCAGATTCCTTTGTTCTCAGTCAAATTAACTCTACAGCCACTGCTTACTAAGTCATCTGATATGGTAAATGTGAGTGCATTTTATTTGTTTTGTTAAACATGACTTGGGAGTTAACATGACCAGCTGGTTGATTGGATTGGGCATCTCCAACCACCCATCTAGCTCAAGTAAGAGCCAAAGAGGCGTGTTGGAGTTTAGGAGTACATGTATAGCCCAACTCCCAAAACTCAACTATCAGGATCCTGTCCTCAAGCATCATGGGTTGCCACTTATGGCAAACAGTATCTGGGAATAGATCTATAACTAGAATGAAAGACAATGTCATTAACACCACACTTAACATGAGTCTCTGGTTTTTTGACCTTTTCCACGCTTGGCAGAATGAATATAAAAGACGAACAACCAGAATAACTTTGGATAGCATATATCTTTATTTGGCAAATGCAGAAATGATTGAATTATTCAAATCAAAACAGATGTCATCTGTGTTCCTTGTGTTTTTTTTTGGCAGGTCTAAATATTCTTATATTTCCTTTTCTTTTTTGTACAGAGACTTCTTAAGAGACTTCATACTGGTAGCAGTATTTTTCTCAACCCTAATCCAGTGACTACACAATCTTTAATAATATGACTCAGTGCATAAATACTACCTGCAATTAACTGATTTTTGGCTGAGAAATTGAGCCCTTCTTTTCCACAAGTTATCGAGTAGCTAACTTGTTTAATGTGGACCAATATTAACTTAAATATCAGAAAACGTGGCTCTGGGTTCATTGAAAATTCAATGATTCAAGTGTCAACTGTATGTAAATAGTGTCATGCTGCCAGATAACAAGTGGCAGAAAACAAACTTTTTTTTATCTAAAAATGTCACATCCCTTCAGGATGTAAGCAATCATAGCTCTCTACAAATGCACATATCAACATGGTGCAATGCTTAGCAAGATTGTCTCCCTAGAACAATTACGACTAAATATTGTGTTTGATCCTTACTGGATGCCCCATACTCTTGGCCTTGTGCTACATCTAAGCCATGCTTAAAAAAAAAAAAAAAAAAAAAAAAAGACATAACTCTCCACAAATTGATTTTCTTTATTATCTGTGAATTGCCACACATTCTTTGGAAAGATAGTGGAGTAGTTTACCATTACCTCCTCCATAGATTCCTTTTCTTTATTATCTATGAATTACCATGACTTCCTGAGAAAGATAGTAGAATAGTTTCCCATTGCCTTCTTCACAGATTTCTTTTCTTTATTATATGTAAATTTCCATGACTTCTTGGGAAAGATAGTGGAGTAGTTTCCTATTGCCGTTTACATAGATTCCTTTTCTTTATTATATGTAAATTTCCATGACTTCTTCGGAAAGACAGTGTAGTAGTTTACCATTGCCTTCTCCACAGATTCCTTTTCTTCATTATCTATGAATTGCTAAGACATCTTGGAAAAGGTAAATTTGTTTTTTAAGCCCTGTGCTAAATATCTATTAAATTTTTCTCAAATTGTCATATTTTCGTGTAAATGAATATGTTGGACTTGAATTAACAATTAAATAATGATAAAACCTACTATTTTGGAGTTATTGACAAGAAAAAAATCGGACTATGTCTAGGTAATTCATCTGCTATTACCGGCATTGTTTTTACTAATTTAGCACAAAGCATTTCCTTCGCACAAGCGTAAATTTTGGCCTATTTACTTCTTTTACAGAATTTTGTCACAGAAATCACTACACACTACCATAAAGCAATGTATTTTGTTAATTATGCTCTTTACAAAGTTCACATGTGTGTGAACTTTGTAAAGAGCATGATTATCTACAAAATAAAATTACAAAATAAAAATAATGTTAGAAACAAAATAATAATTAATTTGTGAACTTTGTAAAGAGGATGATTAATTACAAAATAAAAAAAATGCTAGGAATGAGCATTTTGTTTTATTTTGTAAATAATCATGCTCTTTACAAATTTCATGCAAAGTTTGCGCATTATTCGTTTTATTTTTGTTTGTTTTAATTGAAAAAATACTTTAATATATTATTTAATTTGTTCTTTTGTCATTGCTATTCTATATGAAAAAAAAGGTTCCATTGTATTATTTAATTTGTTTAAACTTTTATGTTATAAATAAAACTACCCTTATCAAAAAAAAAATATACATTGCTTTACGGCAGAGATTTCTGCGACAAAATTCTGTAAAAATAAACAGGCCAAAATTTACACTTGTGCAAAGAAAATGCTCCGCGCTGAATTAGTAAAAACAATGCCTGTGATAGCGGATGAATTACCCAGACATAGTCTGATTTTTTCTTGTCGATAACTCCAAAATGGTATGTTTTATCATAATTGTTAATTCGAGTTCAGTATGTTCATTTACACGGAAACATGATGATTTGAGAAAAATTTAATAGATATTTAGTGCGGGGCTTAAAAAGCAAATTTACCTTGGAAAAGATAGAGTGGTTTCTCATTGCCTTCACCTTGATCTGGGATTCAGTTTGCCTTCTCTTATACTGGATGCAACCAAGGCTATACTACTTTTAACCCATAGCTGGGAGAGAACAGAAAGATTCATATCTTTCCCCAAGGGCCTTTGTACAAAGTGAGTATAGCAGACTAACTGAATTTGGATTCACTTATCTGATTCCTCTTTCCATGAAAATAACCATTACACTATTCACACATCCAGCAATAGCTACGGAAAAAAAAAAAAAAGAAATTTATGCAGCTCAAGGCTCTTTAAGAAATTTGCAAAAATTGATGTTGAAATGTTTAGTAGGCTATAGAATAGAAAGAAACAAAACCAAAAAAGGTGTTGGTGGTGGTATATTTGGGAGAGAACAAAATCCCCTAAGAGGGTTAAAGTCTTAATTTTTAGGAAACAAACAGCAGCCATAATAAAGAGAAAAATTTTCAGAGTGAAAAACTCGATGACTGGACACAGAGTAAAACTACTAGTCAAGTTGCAGGCATGTGAAACGAATTTATGCCAACTGCCTGCTACAACTATTTGATCTCAGGATACAAGACTGATTGATTCCACTAAGAATAGTTAGGAAGTAAAGCAGGCAGGTACATTGGCATAGGGGGTGGAGTGGGCGTTATAGCTGCTGGGGGTTGAGAGAATTTTCTTACGTAATTAGGTTGCATCAGGAGAACAGCAAGGAAAGTAAAAGACAATAATGGAATTCAAAGTTTTTTTGTTTTTTTTTTAAACAGAATTAGGTGAAGTGTTCAGTATCTCCATGGCTTTGATTGCATAACAGAAGAGGAGGTGAATAGAAATTAGTAATTTGAAAGTGGTGGTGGTAGTATCAGTAGTAGAGGTTTGAAACCAATTATTGTTCATAACCCACATTTTATTCTAAAGTGCTGAAATGTGGGAATATCCTAATATAATTCATTTTTTTTTTGGTATGTGTGTGGGGGAGGGGGTCTCCATGCTTCTCTACAGCAATCTCCTCTTTAATAGCTATAAATTGCCATGACTCATGAGAATGGTTTTCTGTTGCCTTCTCCATTGTTTTGAATTATTATTCTCCTAGACTGATTATCCTATCAATGTGATACTGATAGTCTATACTATTGTTTTCCTCATAGCCTAGAAGACGAGATGGATTTGTGCATTTCTCAAGTGTAGAAATGCAAAGAATCTGAAGTCAACTGCTGAATAAAATTATTTACATACCAATAAGTAATAGGTCACCCAGATACCCCATTTTTGGGTACTTAAACAAGGATTTCCAACCTCCACCACAGAAAAGTTTATACTTTTGAATGATTGCAAAGAAAACAATGTATCTGTGTGTCTATGTTAGTAGGTTTGGTCTGGTATGAAGCTAAATAACGGTAGTCAAGTATGGAATTGGGTGTAAGTCTAATGACATTGGGAGTTGGCGGGGAGAGAAAGGAGAGAGAAAAGAAAAAGAGAGAGAAAAAGAAAAAGAGAGAGAAAAAGAAAAAAGAAAAGAAAAAGAGAGATAAAAGAGAGAGAAAAGAGAGAGAGATAAGAGAGAGGGAGAAGAGAGAGAGAGAGAGAAGAGAGAGAGAGAAAAGAAAAGGGAGATAGAGAGGAGAAAAAATAAAAAATATCATTAGCACCAGTGGGGGTGGGCGTGGGGGTGTGTGGGGGCGGTGTCGTACAAACTATTTCAGCCAATAGTTGCTTCTAGACACTTTGTGCATAAAATTTCCAAATGAAGCTAAATGAAAATTATAAAGCCAAAATCTGTAGTGAAGCTACCATGAAACTGCAGACATCAAGAAATGCACAGTCTGTTCTTTTTGCCAAATACAATAAGAGATACAAATCAATAACTTGACAGATAAAAAAGAAGAAATAAAAGCACAATCATACAGCATGTACAACCCCCATTTTCAGTAAAAGCCCAAGTAGCAAATTTGGAGATTATTCCATCTATAAAAAGGTCAAAGCTGTTTATATATGATTTATAGCTAACATCTGATCCTATGCACTCCAGAAAAGACCTGGAAAAGTTCAACAAATTCAACTGCTTTATTAATTTGCATTCTTAAAAAAATATAAAATAATAAAAAAAAAACAAGAAATGAAAAAAAAAAAATTTAGTGGCCTTTTTGGGTCCAGGAAGCAGGAAACAAAAAGAAAAATTGGATGCTTACGGGTGGAAATCACTTCACTAGTGAGAAGAGGAATCGCATCAAATGACGAAATGTTGGCATTGCATTTGTTGCCATGACAACAACAATAAAGTGCATTGGTATATTTTTGGGATGCATGACCATTGAAGCGTGGTTTGGGGGTGCATTCCCCACTGCAATCATTTACTTCTGAATAACCCCAACAATCTGTAAGAAGAAAAAGAAAAAAAATTCCATGAAAAGACAACGCCAAGAACCTGTAGAATAATTTTGGTTCATCAATCTATCTTTTTGCCACAATTTAATCTCACCACATTTCATTAATTCTTTCCTCGGGCCGCACAAGCCATAAGGGAATAGATGAACTCTTCTTGTAGCTGTGTAAAGCATAAGACAAAAAATAGAAGCAAATCAAATTTTCTAAAATTTAATTTAAGCAACAATGAGAAAACATGGATAAACATGCCCACAATAAGACGGTGTCAGAAGGATGTTTTTTTTTTACTATGACACTGCTATTATTTTAACTACCTTCACTCCTTGGCAATGTTTTTTATTTTAAAAAGCAATGATTAGAATTATAAAAAACCTAAACATATGAAGGTGAAATTATACATTTTCTTAATTCTTGAGAATTTACAACAAAAATAAAAACACTATAAAATTGTTTATTTACACTGTTATATTATTTATTGGAATAGTGGGCAAACGATTAGCTAATTACCAATTAATTTAAACTTTATATAATGATAAATAATAAGGATTTCCTTATAGTTAGTGCACATATTTTAGTAATTTAGTAAATGTTTGTAGATTTATGAATAAAATTATGTTTTCATAATTATTTCTTTATAAATTTGTAAATGATAAATATTGCATTGCATTAGTTCTAATTGTATTAGTTCTAATTGTATTAGTTTTTAGAATTTTGTTCTTATAAAATTATTCCTGAAAATAATCTAATAGTGTTTAATATTTTTTATGTAAATACTCAAGAACAAAGAAAATGTATAAATTGACTTTCATCATATGTTTAGGTCTTATTCCAATTCTAATCATCGCTTTTTAAAATTAATGAAGAATAAAGGTAGTTAAACAAATGGTGCCATGGGAAAAACCATCTTTTTGACACAATATTTTATTGTGCAGGCATACAAGTCCATGTTTGCCCAACAATGGTTATAATTTTTTTTTTTTTGAGGAAGACTATACAATAGATTTACTGAAATGTGTTGGCTACATCCAAGATAGAAAATATTCTTAATAAAAAAATATTTACAGACAATAAATTCATGCTATTTGGATAGAGTAATAACATATTAGAAAAAAATAAAAAACCTATGAAGAAATGAGAAACACTTTGAATGATAAATGTTTTAGTTAAGGAGAATGGTATTTTCAAAGATTGTTGAGTCTTTTAGTTCTGGCAATGGAGATTCCATTCCAAGTGTGACCAAGTTAGTTTTTTTTTGTATTTTTTGTGTTTTTTTTTTAACATATAACATCTATCAGAGAAAGGAAATTTAAATTTTTATTATTGCATTTTTCGCAAATTTTAAAACATCAGCAGATAGCTATTAATGTCAACAACTGAACACAAATAATTATTAAGAAAATTAGTAATTAATGTATAATATTTTCCATAACTACATGTACAAGAATGTTGTTTTTGATGAAAGATAAAAAATAACCATAAATACGTAAAAAAATGTGTATATTGTCGAAAACTCCTGTCACAGTCTGTTAATCATTTCACCCCAAGCAAGTGATAATGCCACTAAGACATAAGAGGTTACTGGGAGAGAAAATAAAAATGAGGAGACTTTAGGAGCAGGAACAGGAAACAAGGGATAAACCTCTACTCCTGTTCAAAAAACAGGGAAGGAGTGTGAACTGGGCAATAGATGAATCTACCTACCCTGAAGTGTAGAAAGAAGATTTCCTCAAATAAAAAAAAAAGTTTTTGCATTGTTGGTTTCTAATTTATATAATTATACAAACATGCTCATTGTTATTGCCAACAATTTTATAGAATTACAAGCATTTGTATCTATTAAGCATTGAAAGTGCGAGAAATTTGCATCATTCACAGTTGACTGATAGAACTGCAATGTGATTGTCACTTAGACTTAGTGAGTAAAACTTCTTTATTTTCTTTTTAAATCTATGTCCTTTCAGAACATAAATATTCATAGCTCTCTACAGATTCTTCTATAATTTTTATATTATTGTCAAATGCCATGACTTCTTGGGGAAGATAGTGAAGAGGTTTCTTGTTGCTTTCTTTATTGTTTGTAATTCAGAGTTGTCTTTCTCCTAATCTGGCTGCCATTCAAGGCTAGAGAGCACTGTGTAATTCATAGTGGGGAGATTCATTCTTTTCCCAAGTTCATTAGCATGAAAGTGAATTGACTTTCCCAGACATTGAACATGTCTCGATTACACTTTCTATTAAACTACCTTCTCATTCAGGTAAAATATTACATATGTATATTGTCCAACTCTATTTCTAATTAGAATTAGTGTATATTCACTAATACAGATATTTATTCTGTGATCTAAAAAACATTTTGGCAAAGTATTTACTGAATTTTGGCAATGTATTCTGTTGCAAAGTCATTTGAGTACATTCATGATTTTATACATGAAAAATATAAAATAATTTTAGGTTTTTTTTTTTTTGTAAAACCACTGGTTTCTTTTACTTCTTTTTCAAAGTCTGCATATTTGACATCAAAGAAGATCTTTATTTTATATCTTAGAGTAAATTTCAATTTTAGGAAATGGAACTACATTTCAAGAAACTGACAGGAATGGGAGGTGAAAATTCAATAATCAAAGCAAAGAATTCAATTCTATGACAGTGTATAACAATAGTTTATTTTTTTTTTTTTTTTTTATTGGAATTAACAGAACAAAAAGAAAAAATGTTGGTGGAGGTGATGATAACGTTATCTATATAACATGAAAATGATTGAAGAAATTCTTTCAAATTTGTTTTTTTTTTTTTTTTTTTAAATAATTTGCATCAAAATAATGCATAAATTGCAGAGAAATATAAAAGAGAAAATGAAAAGAGATTTTGAAAAAAACATTACATTTTTATTTTCCTTTTGTATTTTAAACAAAACTATAAAGCTTCAATGAACAACAACAAAAAAAGTTCATGTGCTTTGAAGATGGAATTGGTCATTTCATCATTTTCCAACTCATCAGTCTTTGGCCTTTTGCCTTGCAAAATAAGTTTTACTACTTGTTTTTGTTTTAGGTTTTTAATTTCCCCTCAAGCAAGCCACTATGACACAAGGGGTTTATCAAGTGTGAGAGAATGTAAGAGATTATTAAGCAAAGAGAACAAAAAAAAGAACAGAAAGGAGAGGAAAGAATGAAAAAAAAGAACAGAAAGGAGAGGAAAAGAATGAAAAAAAAAGAACAGAAAGGAGAGGAAAGAATGAAAAAAAAAGAACAGAAAGGAGAGGAAAAGAATGAAAAAAAAGAACAGAAAGGAGAGGAAAAGAATAAAAAAAAAGAACAGAAAGGAGAGGAAAAGAATGAAAAAAAAGAACAGAAAGGAGAGGAAAAGAATGAAAAAAAAAGAACAGAAAGGAGAGGAAAAGAATGAAAAAAGAACAGGAAGGAGAGAAAAAGAACGAAAAAAGAACAGGAAGGAGAGGAAAGAATGAAAAAAAAAGAACAGAAAGGAGAGGAAAGAATGAAAAAAAGAACAGAAAGGAGAGGAAAAGAAAAAAAAAAAAAAAAGAACAGAAAGGAGAGGAAAAGAATGAAAAAAAAAGAACAGAAAGGAGAGGAAAAGAATGAAAAAAAAAGAACAAAGGAGAGGAAAAGAATGAAAAAAAAAAGAACAGAAAGGAGAGGAAAGAATGAAAAAAAAAGAACAGAAAGGAGAGGAAAAGAATGAAAAAAGAACAGGAAGGAGAGAAAAAGAATGAAAAAAGAACAGGAAGGAGAGAAAAAGAACGAAAAAAGAACAGGAAGGAGAGAAAAAGAACGAAAAAAGAACAGGAAGGAGAGAAAAAGAACGAAAAAAGAACAGGAAGGAGAGAAAAAGAACGAAAAAATAACAAAAAGGAGAGAAAAAGAACGAAAAAATAACAAAAAGGAGAGGAAAGAATGAAAAAAGAACAGAAAGATTTATAAAATCACAGAAATTTCCCTTTTGGCTTAATAATCATCATTTGCCTATAGAAGGAATTTAAATAATACTGGTAGTTTCTCATAATTAATCTCATCACTTAATACTTTGTTTTCCTCCCTTCTAAGGCATCCCTTGCTATTCCAATGTACCTTCAGATTTCTAGGTCATATTTTAATAAAATATATTTAAGCTGCTTTATTTTCTTACAGCTAGGTATTTACAGAATGTAAGAGTCAAAGTTGAGGTTGGACCATTTAATTGGTTAATAATAAATAATTGGTCATCCACCAATTAACGTGTTTTTATATTTTGTGATCCTCATCTCTTAAATCCCAGAAATTTTATTACTGGCTTCAGAATCATCATTTTTCTTAGACTAGGAATGAATTTGAATAATATTCTCAAAATATTTTCTTACTTTTGTTTTTGTCAGTCTTTGTTGAGAATAATTTTTCATAATATTGTGTTTAACTTCAAGGCATCTTTAACTCATGCGGCTTTATTTTCTTACGAGTAGAGACTAACAAAACATAAGCGTTATTCAAGTAGTGGTTGTGCTAATTATCTGGCTGATAAAAATTGGTCATATAGGATTTGCTTCTCTACTTTGAGTGGACTGGGCCTTGTATAGGGTGAACATTAAAAAAAAAAAAAAAAAGTAAAAAAAATAAAAAAAATGCCACTTAATCAAGTTTTCATAATTGGTCATTTTTGCCATTTTTTTTTTTCATTTTAGCCAATTTAGATTAAGAGTAATTAACAATTAGCAAGTGAGAAATTGCTGAAATCCAAGTCAATAGTAAATCAGAAACAAAATATAATAAAAATGCCACGTCTTTTCAAAACTTTGGCAATCATGATCCTGCCAGATGCATTCCTTTTATCATCGTCATCTGTGTATTACCATTCACTTTTGGAAAATATAGTGGTTTCCCATTGCCTATGCTGCCATAGTTTAAAATTAAGAGTTGTCAATCTCTTAGACTGATTGCCGCTCAACAGTACAGCCGACCTTGCTATTTAACCTGTAGCAATTGAGAGAAAATGTAGATTCATGCTTTTCCCAAGTTCATTAGTGAAAAAAATGAAATGCAACAGGCTTGGCTGGAAATTGAACTCTGCTCTATTCACACATCTCCTTTCAGGTTTTGTTGTAAATCTTTACAATGAAAAATGAAATGCAACAGGTTCAAGAATAAAAATAAAGTGAAGCTTAGGTCAAGCAGCAGCATTCATTTTCACATCAATTAGGTTTAAGGTTGCAATTTCTCCACTCAAAACTGTCCTCGTGGATTAAAGTGTTGATTCATGAATTTGGTGATATAGTAATTATGAGTTCAATCCTTGCATTTTTCAGTGGAAACAGGGGGTCAATAACTGAGTAGTTCCTGTATAAGAACTAGATGAGATATCCTTATACACGGGCAGTGGAATGAGAATGATCTACCCCATCGATTAAATAAAAGATTCCATTTGACATTCCTTGAAAGTTACCCAGATTGATGAGCATCTGATGAAGGTTAGGGAGCATAACAGATGAAACATTTGTGATAACAGCAACAAAGAGGGGAAAAATAGTGGGCCTGTTATTTAAATTATTTAAATAACAATAACTCATCATCCTGTAAATTCTGACAGAAAGTTTCAATGATATCAAAAGATGCAAAATAAAAATTCCATTCACATATCTAGAGTGAAGCTGGTAAACACTATTGGTGGAAAAGCCTACCTGTCAAACATTTGAGGGAAACTATAAAATGAGGAATAGAACAAAAAAAGAGAAAAAGAGAGAGAGGAGAGAAAAAGAGAGAGAGGAGAGAAAAAGAGAGAGAGGAGAGAAAAAGAGAGAGAGGAGAGAAAAAGAGAGAAAAGAGAGAGGAGAAAGAGAGAGAGAGAAAAAGAAAAGAGAAAAAGAGAAAAAAAAAAAAAAGAAAAAAAGAGACGAAAAAGAGACGAAAAAGAGACAAAAAAGAGAAGCAAAAGAGACGAAAAAAGAGAAGCAAAAGAGTAGAAAAAAAGAGAAAAAAGGAGAGAAAAATAGAAAAACAGAAAAAAGGGAAAAAACAGAAAGAAAAAAAACAGAAAAAAGAAAAAACACAGAAAAAAGAAAAAAAACACAGAAAAAAGAAAAAAAAACACAAAAAAGAAAAAAAAACACAAAAAAGAAAAAAAAACACAAAAAAGAAAAAAAACACACTGCCCACTGTAAAGAATTCACAGTAGATGTTCTTTTACCATAGTACAGCACTTTTGTTTTTATTTTTCCTCTCATTTATCCCCCTTTTAGTACATTTTTTATTGTCACCATTTTTACCACTTCTTGTTTAATCTTCAGTAACTGCTTGGAATTGGTACAATAAAGCACAATATCAAAGCATGCAGTTCCTACTTTCCTATCCTTGTAAATCCATCCCCAACAATAGCATCACCAGTATGTAACTTTCTAACCTATTTCTTACTGCATTGGTCTTAATATCTTATTTGAATAGTTGTTTAAGGTACCCACCTTGTATACATTTTTTTTTTTTTTTGGTCCCTTTCACCATATGTGGTTTGGTTTGGTTTGTTTTGTTTTAAGGCATATCAACCTCGATGAGTCATTTAATGCCGATAACTTTTTTTTTCCAGTTAATATTTTTGTTTTGTCAAAAATCTGTTTCTGGAAATATTTTTTTCTTCAAAAACATATTGCTGGTAATATTATTTTCAAAAACATATTGCTGGTAATATTATTTTCAAAAACATATTGCTGGTAATATTATTTTCAAGAACATATTGCTGGTAATATTATTTTCAAGAACATATTGCTGGTAATATTATTTTCAAAAACATATTGCTGGTAATATTATTTTCAAAAACATATTGCTGGTAATATTATTTTCAAGAACATATTGCTGGTAATATTATTTTCAAAAACATATTGCTGGTAATATTATTTTCAAAAACATATTGCTGGTAATAGTTTATTTTCTTCAAAAATTTATTTCTGGTAATAATTTTTTACAAAGTATTTCTGGTATTAAAATGTATTTTTGCACTTTCAAAATGCTTTTTACTTCAATTTTGGAATTAACTATTTGCCCATAGCTGGGACCCTAACAGGTGCTACCACCCCCTGGTCAGGGTGGACCTGGGAACACCAGCAATTAAGAGGTGGTTCCATGCTCGTCAAAACCTCCTGATCAGAGGCCTTGCTGTCAGACGTAGTTTAACGTCTTACCCAGGACGGTTCACCATATGTTGACTTGTCATACTGTAATTTCATGTAAATTTCTTCTTTTCTGTAGACTTATCACTGTAAACTGGAAACTAAACTTAAACTTCATTTAAGCAAACTACTTACTTCAACCATTTAGACCATTCATCTGCAATCATGTCCAGCCTTCGATTCTTTGTCAAAAATTCTTCTTTCCATTCCTTTTTAACATTTTATTTATTTTGTTATTTGGACTGAATTCGTCATAAGACATTCTCTGTTTTTGTGTTAAATTCGGATTACTAACGCAAAAACAGAGAATGTCTCATATCGAGAATATTTAACATTGAACATAAGGAAAAAATTAATTATTTTTAATAATATGTGGAAATCTCCGCTTTTACCTGAAGACAGTTGCGAGACCAAAAACACGTGTAAAAAAAATTATGTAAAACAAAGCATAATATTTTTTCTAAATAAATCCACATTACAACCAAAAATGTTTGCGGCACCTCTCTTCTCTTCTTTTTTAATATACATACTTTTCTCTCGTTGGAACCACTACAACCTCTTTCTTTTTTTATATATATATATATATATATATATATATATATTATATTATATTATATTATATTATATATATATGGTTTCATGATAAATATATACAAGTGTATCTTTAGATAATCTTTGCTTGTTTTCACTCCAGCTTGATATTTTGCCAGGCCCTCAAAGAATTATTGGATTAGGGTTAGAGATTTCAACAACCTAAAATGTAACACAAAAGGAAGTGGGTACATGTATGCACACACACACACACGTAAGCCAAATTCTTCCAAGGAATCTAATGCCATTGCCCTGGTGACATAAGAATTTCAAAAGATAGGAAATAAAAAAAAAAAATAAAAATTCTGGTTTATCTCAATGATGAATATAATTAGAAAAAAAATAATCTTCACTTTGAAGAAATGTCTGACGCTGCTGTCCCATGAGGGGTCGGAAGGGGCTGTGGGAAAGAATGGGTTGCCCTCTACTATCGCCACTCAATACATACACATGAGAATTACCATGTCTCCATGTAAATATAGTGAATAGAAAAAAAAAATAATAATGATGATGATAATG
>CAHIKZ030001279.1:435000-565000 GCA_903632075.3 Acanthosepion pharaonis
CTGCAGAATTTATACTGGCCTTATTAATGCTTTTTATTTTGATATAATTCATTTGTAAGCCATCTTCAAAGTTTTATAAACTGCTATTTGTTGAAAATAATGTCAAATTTTGAGAAGTGTCACTTTCAAAGATGAGCTCATTGTTTGTGTTGTTGTTCATTAAAATAATTTCATCCAACCCATTCTATGGTCGTGTTTAGATGTACAACCCATTTAAAAAAAACAAATAAACAACTTTTTTAGTAGTATAAAACTATAAGAGAAAAATTAACATTTCATAGCAACACTTTTCCTAACCTATCTGGTACTCTTGTCGCAGAATAATCAATTGATACGTTACAATATGCAACTCTAGACAAAGCACCAATTCCTGAAAACAAGGGTAGGCAAACATTATAATGAAGTTTATTACTTTTTAAAGCAGAGTAAAACTTCTTTTAGTGTGACTGATAACCTATCAAATCTATCTATATATAAAATTCTGTGACTTCTATCCATCTCACTCTCTAAAATAACCATGGATTGACCAATCAAAACCAGATTTTACAATTGGTTTTACTAGGGTGCATAGCTTAGTACAATAAATTTTCAACAATTTTTTTTTGAAAAATTAAGTTTTTTATTGAATGAATCGTAGAGTTTATAAATCTTGACAAAAAATGTTAGCGATAACTTCAACAATACTAAATACTGTGAGGATTTTAACACGTGTGTTGCAAGAAAATTCTAGTAAGGTACAAAGGGATTGTTAATGGTCAGGAATTCAAGTGTTATTGATAAAATATGACTATTATCATGATTTTTTAATGCCCAAATATGACTAAAAAATAAAGCT
Source organism: Acanthosepion pharaonis (assembly GCA_903632075.3). NCBI lineage: Eukaryota > Metazoa > Mollusca > Cephalopoda > Sepiida > Sepiidae > Acanthosepion > Acanthosepion pharaonis. The sequence continues at coordinate 435,836 of CAHIKZ030001279.1, forward strand.
TGCTTTATGAATTTGTAGATAACATCATTTGGTCTGATGAAAGGGGGAGAGAGAGGAAGACAACGAAAGCAGTGGGGAGACACATGACTTGTGACTGGTTTAATTAGGCTTGATTTAAAGGAAATTAGATCTTTATATTTAAGAAAAAAAAAAAAAACAAAAAAAAAGAAAAGAAAAAAGGGGGGTGCCAAAGGGATGACCAGTGATAATTTTATGGGTAAACTAATTTCTTTTCCATTTCAAGGGATTTGCCTTTTTTGTTTATTTTTAAATCAGGGTTGAAAATTGACTCCCAATTAAGGAAATGGAGGAAAAACTCTTAACAAGAAGAAACTGATTTTTCTTCTTTCAGGAGATGAAAAAAAAAAAAAAAAAAAAAAAAAAAAAAGAGATAAAACAGAACGAAGAGATGCAGCATTGGTGAATGGTAACAAGCTAGTGTCTAAGACCAACGCTCATTTCTTAAGTGCATTCCCAACTGGGCACTCACTAATAAAGCCTTGTGTCAGATTATGCTAAACCAGTCATGGGAAAACTGTGGCCCACAAGCCAGATGCAGCCTAACTGGCTTTCTGAATGGCCTACCTAATTTCTTAAGGAAATTAATGTTTATTAAAGTAGTTTTTCCTTTCCTTCTCACTTGTTCACTCACATGCTCTCACTTGTAGCATAAGACTTGGCATATTTCCTGCTCTTCCCTACTACTGTGACAATGGACTGCTCCTACTTATAAATATGGCAAGTAGCAACATTAGAGGAGGATTTGAGTAGTATTTGATTTACTAAAGTTTTCACGTTCTATATAGAAGTATTTAATAAACTTCTTCTTTGCTTCCTCTGCCATGTCTTCTGTGCCTTTGATACTCTAACTACCTGCTTTCTTAACTCTCAGCAGTTTTGAACAAAGACAACACTACAATACTCTCATACATAACAACATATATAAACAATGATTAAGTACAATGTTTCTTGAATTTTGTAACTTTTTATTGAAGGTAACAATGAATGGTAAACTTATAAAGGTGTAAGATAAATTCAGGCAAGAGTTGTCTAGAATGACAGTGAACAAACTTAACAAACCTGGCAATTGTTGCAATATAATGTGGAAAATATTAAGCTGAGAAGGCACAATAATTCACTCTGCTGAAGGTTAGCATCAGCCATTCTGATGGAAGGCAAAAAAAACAAAAAAATATTCAGGTTTCATTAGTCCAACAACCACTGCAAAGTCTGTTGCTTTAATTTACAGTACTGCGAGAAAATAAGGCAAAGGTGTGTTGAGGTTGGGGGAAACACTTAACAGGTAACGGATTGTTACCTTAACAATTAAGAGAGAGAAAGGAGAGATATAAGAAAAAATAAAACTGAATAATGACAAATGAGGCCACTAACACAAAAAGTACAGCACTGTGGGCGACATGTAACTTCTGGAACAAAATGCACCAAGGGAATGTCTTTGCAAGATGCTTAATTTCTGACAGTAGCAAAGCGACTCTCACCAAAAAAGCGAACTGCTGGTTTTCTTGTCGCTTTTATGGACATGAGACAGTTGACAAAGATCTGCATCTGGATGTGTCAAGTTGTCCTGCTGCTAATGAGGAAAACCCAGATATGACTAACTAGCTTTGACAGCTATGTCTGCATGTGATTCAGGGCCTCTTTTGTATCTGTACTGACATGTTTGCCACATCTACCTTTTCTGCCCACATCGCTTTAAGGCACTGTCGAGGTTCATTCGTTAAAAATATAGGAAAAATTTGGGAGGTGAATAATTTTTGCAGATTAGATATTCATAAGTATTAATCTACAAACATTATTCCCTTAAAAAATTCTTCCTTGTCTTTTTAGGATTGGATCATTCAATTTAATCCCCCTCCCCTAAATAAAAGAAAACCTTCATAATAGCAGTGTCTGCAACTATCTACCGTCACCTCAGATTCTTTCATGCCTCAACTAATAAATCTGTTAATTTCATTTTTCCTATCTAAGCCATAACTTTCCTTTCTCCACCGAGAGGAAAGGAGGTGCTATCATACAGGAAAGGATGTGGAGGTGGGACATCTTAAAAAAAAAAAAAAAAAAAAAAAAAATAATAATAAAAAAGACTACATACTGAATACAGAAAATTCCTCTGGAGAATTGAAGCTTGCCTGTAAATTACCATTCTCTCCCTCTCCACCGGCATCTGCTAGGATGAGCATCAATGCCTGCAGCAGTCTGCCCTTTGCAGAGCTCACAATCAGTTTTGGCGCCTTTGCTTCTTTTGTCTTCTAGGCAGACTTCTTCGGCATCTACTTCACCATCTCAAACAGGTGCCAGAAATGCTTCTTACAATCAATAACTCATGACTCACATGACGACACTGCAGTCGTCAGTGAACCTCACAACAGGTTTGCAATAATTCCTTTAGTACAAGTGTCCTAGCTCAGGTGGTAAAGATAAAGTTTACTTAGTTAAATGGTACAGGCCAAAGTCAAACAAAAGAAATCTCTATAGGTCTATGGAATTGGTAAACTAGACTGATATCTTATGCTCCTTTTCTTCTCACTCCAACATCTTCATAAACAACGAATGTATATATATTTTTAATCAATGCACACCAAGCAAAGTAATAATGCCACTGTCACAAGGGGCTACCAGGAATGAAAAAATAGGAAGACTAGGAACTGGAAACCCAATCCTAAACAGGAAACCAGAGATAAAAACTCTACACCTGTTCAAAAAACCAGGGAGGAGTGTGAACTGGACAACAGGCAAACCTATCAACTCTTATTCATTTATTAGTAATTATATCTACAATGTGTATCATACACTTGTATGTACAAAATATTTTTTGTACTATTTAAATAAATTGGTCTACTTGTAAAATAATGGGGAATTTATTTTTTTTTTTTATTTTTTTTTTTTTATTTTAAACAAATTCTATTTTGCTTTGTTAAATACTAAATTTATTTTAGAAAGGGGATCCGATTCCTAATGTTAATACAGTGTCAAATCGATTCCTGGCTTCTTCAAGAGTTATCTGTACTTATGCCATTGATAACTACGTACTTTATGAATGGAGAAAAAAAAAGACAGCAGTTGTACACAATTATCAATGATGTAAACAGTTTCAAACTCAAAATTTGTAAATAATAATAAAGTACAGATAACTCTTTAAAAAAAAAAAAAAAATATCAAGCATCAATGTGACACTACCTTTTATATTATGAGTAGGAACTCTCCACTTCTAAAAAAGATTAAAAAAAATTAACTATATATATATATATATATATATATATATATATATGTGTGTGTGTGTGTTTGTTTGTGTAAAGGGTGTCCCAATAACTTTTTTTCTCATTTTCACATTTGGGCTATATTTTTTTTTTTCTTTTTTTACACATAATTGCCATGACTTATACAGGGTGTCCATAAAGTTTGTGTGCAATTCAAAATACTTAAGTATTTTAAATTGCACACAGACTTTATGGACACGCTGTCTAACAAGATCCAATGGAGAAATAAATAAATTTTCTCCGATAACACTGACTTATTTAATGCTGACTTTGATCAGTGTTAATGAAACACTATATATATATATATATATATATATATATATATATATATATATATGAAATGGACAAAATCTGAAAATTATTTTTAAGACATTTTTATAAAAAGAATGGATAAACATAAAATGTCTTTTATATATATATATATATATATCTAAGACATGTTTAGGCAGCGAGGATTCCTTTAAAGATGTTTTGTTGAGCAATAACAACAAAGTCTATCTGCAATTTTTTATTAAGTTTCTCCAGCTAAGTTACTTTGTATTAGAATTAAAATTGATAAACTTTCAAAAGTTCATTACTGCACCCCCATCTCCCCCTGGAGTCTGAGTACTTTTGACTTTCACTATAGTTGTTATCAAGAATTACATGCTTAGTCTGCTGATAAAAATGTGTTTTGCTAATTCTGGCATTCTCTCATTTGCTGAAACCAATTTCAAGTCACTTAAAGTTGACGTCACAACAGTTAAACTAAATTTTTACCAGAGTTTTTTTTTTTTTTTTTTTAAATAACACACTTCAATATGTGATCCCCTACAGAGCAAGGTCCCCTATTTAATTTTGATTGATTTCCTTGTATTAGAACGGCTTCCAGAATTTTGAGTCTTTCTGTGGATTAAGTACTATATAATATTTTTGTGTTATTTATTAAAATTTGTTTAATGTTAATATTATTTTGGTCATTTGATATGTTGATCTATATGTACATGAATTGCACTAAATTTTGACAAATTACCATGTCCTGGGTATGAAGATAAACTACATCCAGTAGCAAGGCCTTTGATTGAGAGTTTTTTGAAAAATTACTGGGTTTTAAAGACACAGCTAAAATCACATTTCCATGGTTACAGAATATTAAACGTGATTTTAGCTGTGTCTTTAAAACCTAGTAATTTTTTAAAAGTCACTCCAAAATTCGCTTGAGGATGAAATGGAACTAATGCTTTTAATTTAATTGCAAAATTAAATTCGGGCCTTTTAGCTTCTATTTTTGAAACATGGTTAGAACTGTATAGCGGAAAAAACCATATTTTAAATCAATTAATTTAATTTATATATATATATATATATATATATATATATATATATATATAAGGAAAAAAAGAAATCTTTTCTTAGCTGACATGTTTCAGCCTGTAAGGATTTTATGGTTGGGATCAAATATTGTTCAAATATGAATCAGAATCCAACAGAATGATAAGAACAAATAAGAAACAATTATCAATCTAACATGTTTCACTTTTATAAAAGCTTCATCAAAGAATGATTGTGTCATCTCTCCTTGAATTAGTAGCACCACAAACTATACTAGCAATTTTTTAACAAGTCAAATGCACATGAAACATGATTAGCTAATGAAAAACGAAACAGAAAAGTAAAACTACCAGAATTTCTTTTTTCTTTTACTTCATATCTCATTCTCTGATGAAGCTTTAATAAAAGTGAAACATGTTAGATTGATAAACATTTGCTATTTGTTATTTTATATTATATATATATATATGTATGTGTGTTCTGAGAAATACTGTGCTTAAAGAAAGGTATGAATCCCCACCCACCAAATCTCTCCCATCTTAAGTTATGACAAAATACAAAAAAAAAAAAAAAAAAGAAATTGAATTAAAAAAAAAAAAATAAATAAATGGCTCACTTTATAAGGAAGCTTCTTTGACAAAGCCAATTGAAGCCAAAAAAGCATTTCTGAAAATATATTAAAATATATTGTTCTTGTATTGCTCTAATATATTTTATTTTCAGAAAAATTTGCACCCTCAGTACCACACCCCACTTGGCACCTTACTAAACACCACCCTGTAATCTCAATTTTAACCAACAGAAAAAAGCTTTATTATATATATATATATATATATATATATATATATATATATATATATATAAGAAAGAACAGTAAGATATATAATCCGGTGTTCTTCTTGATATTTTTTATTTTTATAAAACAGTGCTCAATATATATATATATATATTTCTGTTGGTTAAAAGCAGGCAAGCTGGTACAATAAAGAGAGCAGAGTGTGCGAGAAAGAATGTGTGTGTGTGTAAAAAATGAGGGGGAATATATATATATGTTGGCAAAATGTGTAAATGAAGAAAGGTTTTTCCAAAAATCTTGTTTCGATGGTAGAGAGCCACTATGATGTCTTGTGAATTGATGAATGTTGTCTATACAGTTGGGTCATTGTCTTTGGTCAGGCTTATCTTTGACTGCCAGACGCCAATAGAGGGGCTGTGCCAAATCCAACAAGGCCAATGTCTTCCTTTCCAAAAAGAAGGGCAAAGAAAGTTTAAGACGCAAGGAAAGTGGGGAGCCAGAGGAGAAGGGGGAGAAAAAAAGAGTGAATGAGAGAGAGAGAGAAATAGCTTAAGAGTGAGAAATTTGGAAAGGAGATGGAAGAGGAAAATATCGAACAAGAAGTGTTGTTGACATTTGATAGAAATCAGGAAATAAGACAAAAAAAATTTAAGAAAAAGTAAATCCTCCCTCCAACTTGATATGACAGTAGATATTAGATCAGTGGGTGTAGTGGTGTTAGAGAGGCATGAGGTAGATGGGTCTGGAATAGGCTAGAGGGAAAAAGGTCAATAAAAATGAGCCCTAGAACAGCCTAAAAAAGAATTGGCATTGCTAAAACATACATGAAGATAAAAATCTCTCAAAATAGTTGCTGACTTCCAGAGAAAAAGTTTCTGTGTAGTATTTACTTTCATCTTAATACTGTAGATGCTTTTTTATTGCAACTTTAATTGGGCCATCAATCTATGGCAATGAGTAGACAGCAGAGGATCGGAAATAAAGGATATTAGATGAAGCATTGTCAACCATTATTAATTTTCACTTGTATTTTCTTTCCTTTTAATTTTTAGTTTCTTTATTACAATTTAATTTTTATTCTCTCTTCAAAAGTTATTTTAAATCTTTTGCATTTATCCAAATTCTAAAAATTATTTTCAATCACTATCTGTGTAATGGATAATATTTTTTTATCACAACGCTGTAAAATCCCAGGTTCCATAATTAAAAAAAAATAAAAGCTCAGTTAGTGCAGTCATGTGCAACACTTAGTAGTAGCACTTATGAGCAGGTAGTTTAGGTTTAAGGCTGTAATTACTTCACTCAGAATTGCCCAAGTGGATTAAAGTGTTGGTTTAGGAATTTCATGACATAGTAATTGCAAGTTCAATCTTTTGGCCAGGCAATGTGTACGTCGACTCCTTGAAATTGGGGTGAGTAATAACTGAGCAATACTAAAAATTAGAATTAGACAAGATATCCCCAGACATGGACAGTAAAATGAGAACAATCTAGACTAAATAAAGAGCTCAGTTTGAAATTCTCCGAAGGATCAACAATGACCTGAAGAAGGCTTGAGAGCACAATCACCGAAACATTCTGATAACAACAACAAAGACCAGGATCATCGTTGTGCACATCTATTCTAATTTTCAATTCATGATATTAACTTAAATTTTCATGGGATGGATGGGATTTGGGACGCTCTGCAGACCAATTTTGAAACGACTGATCAGATCAAATTAAGTGTGCTGGCCAGAGTATTTTAAAAGTAAATTAACTTGTCCTGTGTACACATGAACTAAGCAAAGTGAACTGTTCTTTTTTCATAAAACTATAAAAAAAAAAAATAATTGTGTCAGTCTTAGAATGTTTTAACTTTGAAATGCAGAAGTGAGTCAGATTACTTTCCTTGATAGTTTTAGAAAGACGAAAATGACAAAACCAACAACCCCCCCGCCGCCAAATCCTACAAGAATATTTTTATGATGATATGAAGATAATGTCATCTGACAAAGTTCTGATGTATACACATCTCACCACCTCAGACGAGGAATAAGATTAAAAAGCTATCATTTTGTCTTTGCAAAGACATCATTCATTTTGCAGTATTTAAAATATTGGTTTTACAATTCGATATAATTATTTTCCTGAAGACATCAGATCTATGGAAATCTAAAGTTAAAAATAACCACAGAAAAAAAAAGGACAAAACAAAAACAGAAGAAAAAATATAGACAAAAAGAAAAAAAATTATTAATGATTTTTTTCTACTTACCTACAAAAAAGATAAAATAAATCAGAAATTAAAATAACATTATTAATTAAATACAAACTAAGTTCATTAACTTAAAATGTATCTATATATCTATCTAATGAACAATTTCTTTTATTCTTTATCTCTTCATAATGTCTGTCATACTGAAAGTAAAGATATAAAATTAATAAATGAACCCTTCCCTGATTTGAAGAAGGCAGGTAAGTCAGATCTGCTATTTAAAAAGAATGGTAATTACTAGATTATCCAAACTAGTTCTTTATTTCCATATTGTTGCATTTTTAATTCGTTTTTTTAGGGTGTGCAAGTAATGGAAAGGATAGGGGCTTAGAATGTGAAATCAGAGAGCCGAGTTCAAATTCCGGTCAAGTTCATTATATTCACTTATGTGAAAATACCTTTGAAAAAAGGTTGGAATAGGTAAATATTAGGACAGACTGGCTTCTCTAGCCATGTTTGGCAACCAGTCTCGGAGAAGGACAACTGAATCCAAAACTCTAATAACTAAATCACCGGCTGCTCTTTGGCAAGGCATAGCACCAAGAAGACACCTCTGTAAAGGTTATAGTGAACACGTTGGCAGCAGGATGTTGGATGTGGTCAGAATCTAATGGGCCAGATTTTGAGCATTTAAACTGCAATGATGTCGTGCAAAAAAGGATCTCATATACTGGACAATGGATGAAACCTAATTATTTAAAGTCAGACGAAAATAGTAGGAAAACAACCAAAAGCCACTCACCAACTGATGACCTAGTTAGTAGTTAACTAGTTGTCAATAACAAAAACTTAATTGAAATGATCACCAAAGTTAAGCAATGCTGAACCTGGTGAGTACCTAGATGGGTGACCACTTGAAAATACGAGATGCTTTAAACTTGCATGTGCAGGGAGTGTACTGGATAATGGCTCGGAATTGTTAACAGAGCTGAATTCTAATTCCAGTTAAGTTTGTTATATTCACTCATGTGCAAACACCCTTGATGAAGGTATGATCTACCTCTTCACCCCAATGCTATAGGTTAATTATAATTAGTAAGACCTGTATCACTAAATGATTATCTCAAAAAAAAAAAAAAAAAAATTCTTAGAATGTAAAAAAAAAAAAAAAAAATTCTTAGAATGTAAAAAAAAAAAAATTTTCAAAACCAAATCAAATTAGCATTTATTAGCACCAAATAGCAATAAATCATTGTCTAAATCCAAAAATTTACTCAAAGACAAATGTACAAAAAAAAAAAAAAAAAAAAAAAAAAAGGGACAAATTTTACAAATATCCATGTGTAGAAAAATGCACAGTGAAGCCGTATATTTTCACATGTAATACTTTTCACAAAATGCTAAGAAAAGTTACTAAGTCACTGCCATACTAATTTCACATTGTGGTGTCTAGTAGAGTTGTTTTGTACATAATAAGACTCAATGAATCTTTCTAAGTCATGGTTTTCTGTTTGCTGCTTCACTGGAAATCTGATGGTGTATTTTTGCTCATCAGAAATAATGCCAGAATCTGATTAAAGGAATCTTACTTCTGATGGTGTATTTTTGCTCATCAGAAATAATGCCAGAATCTGATTAAAGGAATCTTACTTTGATGGTGTATTTTTGCTCATCAGAAATAATGCCAGAATCTGATTAAAGGAATCTTACTTCTGATGGTGTATTTTTGATCATCAGAAATAATGCCAGAATCTGATTAAAGGAATCTTACTTCTGATGGTGTATTTTTGATCATCAGAAATAATGCCAGAATCTGATTAAAGGAATCTTACTTCTGATGGTGTATTTTTGCTCATCAGAAATAATGCCAGAATCTGATTAAAGGAATCTTACTTCTGATGGTGTATTTTTGATCATCAGAAATAATGCCAGAATCTGATTAAAGGAATCTTACTTCTGATGGTGTATTTTGCTCATCAGAAATAATGCCAGAATCTGATTAAAGGAATCTTACTTCTGATGGTGTATTTTGATCATCAGAAATAATGCCAGAATCTGATTAAAGGAATCTTACTTCTGATGGTGTATTTTGATCATCAGAAATAATGCCAGAATCTGATTAAAGGAATCTTACTTCTGATGGTGTATTTTTGATCATCAGAAATAATGCCAGAATCTGATTAAAGGAATCTTACTTCTGATGGTGTATTTTTGCTCATCAGAAATAATGCCAGAATCTGATTAAAGGAATCTTACTTCTGATGGTGTATTTTTGATCATCAGAAATAATGCCAGAATCTGATTAAAGGAATCTTACTTCTGATGGTGTATTTTTGATCATCAGAAATAATGCCAGAATCTGATTAAAGGAATCTTACTTCTGATGGTGTATTTTTGCTCATCAGAAATAATGCCAGAATCTGATTAAAGGAATCTTACTTCTGATGGTGTATTTTTGATCATCAGAAATAATGCCAGAATCTGATTAAAGGTATTTTTGATCTTAATAATTCTGATGGTGTATTTTTGATCATCAGAAATAATGCCAGAATCTGATTAAAGGAATCTTACTTCTGATGGTGTTTTTTTTGCTCATCAGAAATAATGCCAGAATCTGATTAAAGGAATCTTACTTCTGATGGTGTATTTTTGATCATCAGAAATAATGCCAGAATCTGATTAAAGGAATCTTACTTCTGATGGTGTATTTTTGATCATCAGAAATAATGCCAGAATCTGATTAAAGGAATCTTACTTCTTGGCAAATAGAAGAGTTAAAAAAAATGTCAAAACTTGAGGTGAATCCTATACAGGATGTCCCAAAAGTTACCAAGGGGTCTGAAAATGTATTCATTTTTTTTTAGTTTTCTTTCATAAAGGAAGCTTTAGGAATTAATCTTGTAAAAATAATGCCTGAAAAATGAATACATATACATGATATTTCTACAATCCTATGTGAATATAGAATGCACTTTACAGGACACTGCTTGTAAACAAAACAAGAACTTGCAAGTGATCTACTGCTCTGGAAACCTAGCCATGGCACAAGACAGACTGTCCACCTAGTAATCACCTACATTGAACCAGTTCATAATATCAACCTAAAGACCTTGATGCAGGACTGTGATTGTTGGTGTGATAGACTCAAATGTACGAGCTAGCTCAACCTAAAACAAAACAAAAAAAAAAAAACCCTAAGTGAAATCTTTCTACCAAATCCAAGGACAAATAATTCAGGTTCAATGAGCATATTGCTGCTATTATAGGGAGAGAAATTTCTTCAAGTTTTGAGAGTCGAATTTCAGTAAGTGAACTTCCACGAAGTGACACATTACATTCATTTAGGAATGAAGGAGTAGTTGAGCAAGTAAGGAAGAGTATTGATGAAGACCTGAATGCATCTGAAGGCAGTCACAACAGGTTTGGATCTCAGATATCACATCAATAGATTTTTAAATGCATCAACCAGTTTCCACACAAGATGGGGGCAAAAACTCATATGACAATGGCCACAATCCAGCTTCTCAGGTAAATTTTGGGGAAAAAAGTACAATTTCTAGAGGTTGTGGAATTAACTGGCCACCAAAATCCCCCAAATGTGAGAAGACCAGAATTATTCCTATGTGGCTATCACAAAGACAAAGGTTTATGTCAACAATCCCCAGACTCCGACAACTGAAGGACAATATTCAGACAGACATCAAAGCACTAGTCTGAACACTGAGGGCTGTGAAAGAAAATGCCTTAGAAAGGACACATTCATGTGAAGTTGAAAATAAATGCCACATAAAAGACGTCATTTCTCTCAACTAGTGTAAATTTATTTCTCCATATCTACTCTATATAATACTTTGGTATTGTGAATTAAAATTAAGAAATAAAGGAGTTATTAAATTTTGAAATCCCTTGGTGATTTCGGAGACCCTCTCCTCATATTAATATAATTTCAAGCATTTCAAAATTTTTAAATTCCAAAAACCTGTCTGCTACTAATGATGGCTGGCTTCCTCTCTTGTACTACCAACTTTGGCTAAAATTCTTGACTACTGCTGGTGGTTCATATTTTAACGTTTTCAGCAACTGTTATGAACGACCCGACTCTTTTTCTCGGTTCTCTATCACCGATATAGACAGCCAGAACTGAATTATATAAAGAATCATAGATCTTCTTTAATCTTGCAGATATTCAAAGAGATGAAAGATTTCTATTTATCAGTGAACTTCCAATTTGTTTTCAAGACTTCATGATTTGTTAATGCCCATTGAATTCTTAGGGCAAAAACGAAGACCAATATCTTGGAGGGTAATAGTGACGCAATTATCTGCTTTTAATTTTTATCCAGCCAAAGTTGTACTAATCCATCTCAATTTCATAAATGCTGAACAAATGTTAAGAGAAGTAGAATATAAAATATTATTTCCTGCTAAATGGTGGAAAGAGATATATTTTTAGTTTCCCAGCAGAGTTCTAGCCGACACATTCCAATCTGATGTTTGATCTTTGGGGTTACTCAAAAGTGTACTTCTCGTGATGTAAACTCAATTTTGGTTTCAAGCCATTTTGATCCCACCCCCTCTCATCTTCATTTTATTGTTCTAATTAATATTTTTGAACTATTATTTATTTTAACCTCCCCACCAAAAAATTATATTTATAACACTTCAATAAACAATCTAGAAAATAGTGTCAATAAACAATCTAGAAAATAGTGTCAATAAACAATCTAGAAAATAGTGTCAATAAACAATCTAGAAAATAGTCAATAAACAATCTAGAAAATAGTGTCAATAAACAATCTAGAAAATAGTGTCAATAAACAATCTAGAAAATAGTGTCAATAAACAATCTAGAAAATAGTGTCAATAAACAATCTAGAAAATAGTGTCAATAAACAATCTAGAAAATAGTGTCAATAAACAATCTAGAAAATAGTGTTTATTACTTTTATTGTAAATTTTCAAGAACAGAGGAAAAGTATAAATTCACTTTCATATTACAATTCTAATCATTGCTTTTTTAAAATAATAAACATTGCCAAGGAGCAAAGGTAGTTAAAATAATAGTGGTGTCAAGGGAAAAACTGACCTTTTGACTTTTTTTTTTTTTTGTAGGCATGAAGGTTCAAGTTTGCCTACTTTTTAATACAGGATCAGGAGGTGGGGGAGAAAGGAGTTTGCTTTGATAATTGTTAACTCTTAAAGGATAAGAACCTACCGTACAAGATCAGGAGGGTGGTTTGTACTGAGGAAAACAGGCCACATAAAAATAAAAAAAATTGGGAAAAATGTTATTCTGTCTAATTTTTGTCGATTAGTATTTACAAGTTTTTCCTTAAAGTATAACATTTGTCAGCATCAAAAAACAGATTTTCTTTTTAGAATTTTAGAAAATGGGGTCAAGTTCATAATATAAATACAGTGTTGTTGTATAGGAAGTCAGGTGACGTCTAGAGTGATTGCAATTTCTATTCTATCCTCTATTACTATACAAACCACTATTCTCATCACTGTATGGATTACTATTCGAGTGAGTATTATTGAGCAAGTATCATTAGTGTGAGTGTAATTTGAAGGCATCTGACACCAGTATTGTTCAACGGCGTACTATAGTTGCATCTGCGATTACAAAGTCTCTACTACAACAAGCACTACGAAAGTGATGACGAGTATTCGTTGACATTACAAAAAGTGTCAAACAAGTGTTCATTGACATCACAAAAAGTGTCAAATCAATCACTAACTTTTTTTTAAAAGTTATCTGTACTCGGTTTTTATTTACAAACTAGTGTACCTGTTCTATCAAAAATCATGGCAATTGTTAGAAAGTTTTAATAGTGAAATGCAATGAAACAAAAGTCGTGAGACAATGAATTGAGATTGAATAAAGTGAAAATAAAGAATTCACAACTGAAATGGAGGCCAATAAACCATTTAATTTATTTGTTCCCTTCATTGATTACTCTTGGTATTATATAAATTGTTTTTTGCTCAATATCATTATATGTTTAAAATGTTATGTTTAATATAACAGTGAAATGGAAATATCTCTTGGAAGAAAAAGATTAACAACAGAGTGACAAAGATGACAACAACAAAGTCTATTTCAAGATCAAGCTGAAGACTATCACTTAATAGACAAAGGTATCAGAGTGCCTCACAAGAAAGGCTTGAACAAATAAGATTGCAATCAAACAAATGTAGGAATAAAGGAACTAATTAATTACATAGTTCATTTTGCTTGGGAACTAATTTTGTCTAAATGCAGATAAATATTTAATTTGTATAGATTATTAAAACAATTAAAAGGAAGTAACCACTCAAGTTGATTACCCTCCTTTCCCACTTCAGTTGGGACAAGAAATATATAAATAAATACACAAGGTCAATAGATATCTATCCCACTCATCCTCGTAATACTCTCTTACTTACCTTTTCCCTCTTCCTTGCAATCTAACTCAGTAATTCTTTACTTTGATTGCTTCTTGGGCATGTATTGGGTGAACAGTTAAAAAAAAAAAAAAAAAAAAAAAATATATCACTGAAACAATAAATACATGAGTGTTATCACCTCCTCTATCTTCCCTTTCTTCCTTTTTCTCACTGAAACTAAACAGCATCTCGGATAAGTCTTTTCCATTTGTCCTCACAATCAAAACATTATTAACACTATGTGGGATTATCATAGCTTTTCTTGCTTTCTTTTTCCTCACTGAAACCAAGTAGTGTGTCTGATATGTCTCTTCCATCTTTCCATGGAATAGTCCATTAATTATGAGGTATTGGCAGGGCATAACATACATGCTAAGGAAAGGAGAAGCAGAATTCTAACGTCCTTTCATCACAATCGAAAGATAAAGGAGATCACCAGATATATTGGACATAAAAAAAAATAATTAAAAAAATTTAAAGCTAAGCACTCCTGTATCTTTAAGGGTTTTTCTGTATAGAATTTTCCACCCCCCTCCACATAAGACTGACTCCATCAATAAACTCATTATCTATTAACCCCATGGGGTGTTAAGATTACTGTTTGGGACAAAACATGTAATGTAGGTGCTTTTGTTTCCATTTTGTTATTCAATTACCCATATACTTAGAACACACAATCATTGATTGATTATTGATTCTTAGATAGCATCCATTGATGGAAACAAATGTTTTTTTATGCTGCATTATCTTCCATGATTCTATTGACCGAAAGAGGAAGAAAAGAAAAATATACAGAGAATACAAAGAAATTTTTAAAAACTTGAAGAGTCAAAATAAAAGCAAAAAGCAATGAAGACAATTAATTCCTTAAATCCACAGAATATTTGCTTAGATTTCAAAGTAAATTTGTTTCATTCACTGAAATTCACATTCAAATGAGAGCATTTCAATGAATAAAAGCAATTTACTTATTCATTATTTTTCAGCCAATGTGCTCTCCAGGTTTCCTCAAGAGTCAACAGTAATATTCAACTTGTATTCTCTTAATCTGCACCTCAACAATCTGGTGAGTTCAATCACAGTTTTCCTAAGTGAAGAGTGTTAAGGTTACCAGATGCCACATTCACACCTGTGGAAGGAGAGTAAGTGGGTGGGGTGTTAAGGTTACCTAATGCCTCAATCCACATATGTGGAAGGGGAGTAGAGGAATGAAGTGTTAAGGTTACCAGATGCCACATCAACACTTGTGGAGGGTAAGTAAGGGGTTGGGTGTTTAGATTACCAGATGCCACATCAGTGCCTGTGGAAGGGGAGTGATAGAGGTCTAAAATTACTCAGCTGTATCATACATATCCACAGGAGGGAAGGGATGAAAATAACAAAATGCAACATGGAAAGGGAGTGGAGGGATGGAGATAATCAGACAAAACCTAGCAGGTGAGAAATCCTACTCGAACATAGTGTTCAATATGACAACAGTGCAGTGACATTAACTCTAGCCTGTATAACTCATTGTCACGTGAAGTACTGTTCAATCAAACACATTTGATTGAGAAATAGTTTAACAGTAAGAAAAAGAAAGAAAGTGAGAGAGAGAGAGAACGAGAGAAAACAATAGAGAGAGAGAGAGAAAAAGTGAGAGACAGTGAAACAGTTGAACTAATTTAGCAAAGCAGAATGTAAATGTAAGATGACTGACTGAGAGAAATTGTACAAAAATGAAAATTTTAAAACAGTTCAAGGAAATTTCAATCAAAAATAAATAAATAAAAATCAACCGATCGAGTGACACCAGTAGCAGGTGCATTATTTCGGTTTTGTAATTTGAAGTAAATACTAGTCAAAAATAGATAATGACTGACAATGATTTAGTTTTAATCCAGTGCTGTTTTACTCCCTGCTATAGACTAACAAACCGAGTAAATTTTGCAATAAAAAGCAACTAAAAATTAAGATGAAATTAAATACAAATCAAAATTAATAATAATGCTTGACAATGCTTCATCTAATATCCATTATTTCTGATCCTGTGATGTCTACTCATTGCCGTAGTTTGATGGACTGAGTAAAAGTTGTGATAAAAAAGCAAGTAAAAATTAATATGGCAGTAAATACTAGACAAAATAATAATAATGCTTGACAATGCTTCATCTAATATCCATTATTTCTGATCCTGTGATGTCTACTCATTGCCGTAGTTTGATGGACTGAGTAAAAGTTGTGATAAAAAGCAAGTAAAATTAATATGGCAGTAAATACTAGACAAAATTAATAATAATGCTTGACAATGCTTCATCTAATATCCATTATTTCTGATCCTGTGATGTCTACTCATTGCCGAGTTTGATGGACTGAGTAAAAGTTGTGATAAAAAGCAAGTAAAAAATTAATATGGCAGTAAATACTAGACAAAATTAATAATAATGCTTGACAATGCTTCATCTAATATCCATTATTTCTGATCCTGTGATGTCTACTCATTGCCGCAGTTTGATGGACTGAGTAAAAGTTGTGATAAAAGCAAGTAAAAATTAATATGGCAGTAAATACTAGACAAAATTAAAATACTGACAATGCTTCACAAAATTATTTCTGATAATAATGGACTGAGTAAAAGTTTGATAAAAACAATGGCAGTAAATACTAGACAAAATCTAATAATCCAATTATCTAATTCCATTATTTCTGATCCTGTGATGTCTACTCATTGCCGTAGTTTGATGGACTGAGTAAAAGTTGTGATAAAAAAGCAAGTAAAAAAAATTAATATGGCAGTAAATACTAGACAAAATTAATAATAATGCTTGACAATGCTTCATCTAATATCCATTATTTCTGATCCTGTGATGTCTACTCATTGCCGTAGTTTGATGGACTGAGTAAAAGTTGTGATAAAAAGCAAGTAAAAAAATTAATATGGCAGTAAATACTAGACAAAATTAATAATAATGCTTGACAATGCTTCATCTAATATCCATTATTTCTGATCCTGTGATGTCTACTCATTGCCGTAGTTTTGGACTGTAAAAGTTGGAAAAGCAAGTAAAAATTAATGCGGTAAAACTAGACAAAATTAATAATAATGTAAAATGCTTCATCTAATATCCATTATTTCTGATCCTATGTCTACTCAAAATTGGAATAAAAATAATAGACAAAATTAATAATAATGCTTGACAATGCTTCATCTAATATCCATTATTTCTGATCCTGTGATGTCTACTCATTGCCGTAGTTTGATGGACTGAGTAAAGTTGTGATAAAAAAAAGCAAGTAAAAATTAATATGGCAGTAAATACTAGACAAAATTAATAATTTGACAATGCTGGATCCTGTGATGTCTGTTTGATGGACTAAGTAAAGTTTGTGATAAAAAGCAAGTAAAAAAAATTAATATGGCAGTAAATACTAGACAAAATTAATAATAATGCTTGACAATGCTTCATCTAATATCCATTATTTCTGATCCTGTGATGTCTACTCATTGCCGTAGTTTGATGGACTGAGTAAAAGTTGTGATAAAAAGCAAGTAAAAATTAATATGGCAGTAAATACTAGACAAAATTAATAATAATGCTTGACAATGCTTCATCTAATATCCATTATTTCTGATCCTGTGATGTCTACTCATTGCCGTAGTTTGATGGACTGAGTAAAAGTTGTGATAAAAAGCAAGTAAAAAATTAATATGGCAGTAAATACTAGACAAAATTAATAATAATGCTTGACAATGCTTCATCTAATATCCATTATTTCTGATCCTGTGATGTCTACTCATTGCCGTGGTTTGATGGACTGAGTAAAGTTGTGATAAAAGCAAGGATATGGAGTAAAAAAGACAAAATTAATAAAATGCTTGACAATGCTTAAAAACTTTATTTCTGATCCTGTGATGTCTACTCATTTACCCCGTGGTTTGATGGACTGAGTAAAAGTTGTGATAAAAAGCAAGTAAAAAATTAATATGGTAAATAGACAAAATTAATAATAATGCTTTGACAATGCTTCATCTAATATCCATTATTTCTGATCCTGTGATGTCTACTCATTGCCGTAGTTTGATGGACTGAGTAAAAGTTGTGATAAAAAGCAAGTAAAAATTAATATGGCAGTAAATACTAGACAAAATTAATAATAATGACTTGACAATGCTTCATCTAATATCCATTATTTCTGATCCTGTGATGTCTACTCATTGCCGTAGTTTGATGGACTGAGTAAAAGTTGTGATAAAAAGCAAGTAAAAATTAATATGGCAGTAAATACTAGACAAAATTAATAATAATGCTTGACAATGCTTCATCTAATATCCTTTATTTCTGATCCTGTGATGTCTACTCATTGCCGTAGTTTGATGGACTGAGTAAAAGTTGTGATAAAAAGCAAGTAAAAATTAATATGGCAGTAAATACTAGACAAAATTAATAATAATGCTTGACAATGCTTCATCTAATATCCATTAATCCTGTGATGTCTACTCATTGCCGTGGTTTGATGGACTGAGTAAAAGTTGTGATAAAAGCAAGTAAAAATTAATATTAATAAATACTAGACAAAATTAATAATAATGCTTGACAATGCTTCATCTAATATCCATTATTTCTGATCCTGTGATGTCTACTCATTGCCGTAGTTTGATGGACTGAGTAAAAGTTGTGATAAAAAAAGTAAAAAATTAATATGGCAGTAAATACTAGACAAAAAATTAATAATGCTTGACAATGCTTCATCTAATATCCATTATTTCTGATCCTGTGATGTCTACTCATTGCCGTAGTTTGATGGACTGAGTAAAAGTTGGATAAAAAAAAGCAAGTAAAAAAAATATGGCAGTAAATACTAGACAAAATTAATAATAATGCTTGACAATGCTTCATCTAATATCCATTATTTCTGATCCTGTGATGTCTACTCATTGCCGTAGTTTGATGGACTGAGTAAAAGTTGTGATAAAAAAAGTAAAAATTAATGTGGATAAAAAGACAAAATTAATAATAAGACAAAATCTAATAATTATTTCTGATCTCCTGTGATGTCTACTCAGTAAATGGACTGACAAAATTAATAAAAATAATGTAAATACTGACAATAATGTGACAATGCTTCATCTAATATCCATTATTTCTGATCCTGTGATGTCTACTCATTGCCGTAGTTTGATGGACTGAGTAAAAGTTGTGATAAAAAAGCAAGTAAAAATTAATATGGCAGTAAATACTAGACAAAATTAATAATAATGCTTGACAATGCTTCATCTAATATCCATTATTTCTGATCCTGTGATGTCTACTCATTGCCGTAGTTTGATGGACTGAGTAAAAGTTGTGATAAAAAAGCAAGTAAAAATTAATATGGCAGTAAATACTAGACAAAATTAATAATAATGCTTGACAATGCTTCATCTAATATCCATTATTTCTGATCCTGTGATGTCTACTCATTGCCGTAGTTTGATGGACTGAGTAAAAGTTGTGATAAAAAGCAAGTAAAAATTAATATGGCAGTAAATACTAGACAAAATTAATAATAATGCTTGACAATGCTTCATCTAATATCCATTATTTCTGATCCTGTGATGTCTACTCATTGCCGTAAAGTTTGATGGACTGAGTAAAAGTTGTGATAAAAAAGCAAGTAAAAAATTAATATGGCAGTAAATACTAGACAAAATTAATAATAATGCTTGACAATGCTTCATCTAATATCCATTATTTCTGATCCTGTGATGTCTACTCATTGCCGTAGTTTGATGGACTGAGTAAAAGTTGTGATAAAAAGCAAGTAAAAATTAATATGGCGGTAAAACTAGACAAAATTAAAATAATGCTTGACAATGCTTCATCTAATATCCATTATTTCTGATCCTGTGATGTCTACTCACGTAGTTTGATGGACTGAGTAAAAGTTGTGATAAAAAGCAAGTAAAAATTAATATGGCAGTAAATACTAGACAAAATTAATAATGCTTGACAATGCTTCA
This sequence comes from Acanthosepion pharaonis, assembly GCA_903632075.3. Classification (NCBI taxonomy): domain Eukaryota; kingdom Metazoa; phylum Mollusca; class Cephalopoda; order Sepiida; family Sepiidae; genus Acanthosepion; species Acanthosepion pharaonis. The sequence continues at coordinate 455,827 of CAHIKZ030001279.1, forward strand.
TCTAATATCCATTATTTCTGATCCTGTGATGTCTACTCATTGCCGTAGTTTGATGGACTGAGTAAAAGTTGTGATAAAAAGCAAGTAAAAATTAATATGGCAGTAAATACTAGACAAAATTAATAATAATGTGACAATGCTTCATCTAATATCCATTATTTCTGATCCTGTGATGTCTACTCATTGCCGTAGTTTGATGGACTGAGTAAAAGTTGTGATAAAAAGCAAGTAAAAATTAATATGGCAGTAAATACTAGACAAAATTAATAATAATGCTTGACAATGCTTCATCTAATATCCATTATTTCTGATCCTGTGATGTCTACTCACTGCTGTAGATTGATGGACTGAGTAAAAAGTTGTGATAAAAAGCAAGTAAAAATTAATATGGCAGTAAATACTAGACAAAATTAATAATAATGCTTGACAATGCTTCATCTAATATCCATTATTTCTGATCCTGTGATGTCTACTCACTGCTGTAGATTGATGGCCCGAGTAAAAGTTGTGATAAAAAGCAAGTAAAAATTAATATGGCAGTAAATACTAGACAAAATTAATAATAATGCTTGACAATGCTTCATCTAATATCCATTATTTCTGATCCTGTGATGTCTACTCACTGCCAAGTAAAAATTAATATGGCAGTAAATTGACAAAATTAATAATAATGCTTGACTGCTTCAGTAAAAAGATTGTGATGTCTAAAAAAAGTAAAAGATAAAAAATAAAATTATATGGCAGTAAATACTAGACAAAATTAATAATAATGCTTGACAATGCTTCATCTAATATCCATTATTTCTGATCCTGTGATGTCTACTCATTGCTGTAGTTTGATGGACTGAGTAAAAAGTTGTGATAAAAAGCAAGTAAAAAATTAATATGGCAGTAAATACTAGACAAAATTAATAATAATGCTTGACAATGCTTCATCTAATATCCATTATTTCTGATCCTGTGATGTCTTTGCTGTAGATTGATGGCCAGTAAAGTTGTGTCAAGTAAAATTAATCAGTAAATACTAGACAAAATTAATAATAATGCTTGACAATGCTTCATCTAATATCCTTTATTTCTGAGTAGACAGTAAAGTGAGTAGACAGCAAAGTGAGTAACATACATTGGAGGTGGGTATACATTTGGGTGGGTGTTAGGGTTGTATTTTAGTATGTAAGTGGGAAAAAAACCCCCCAAAAAAAAAATTTGCAAAACACCGATTTAGCCCATTGAACCCTAATTGGAATGATATTTCATATACAGATTTGTTTACATTCTTTGCCTGTATATTCATATTTCTTAGACGTATTTTAAAAATTTAGATGCAATTGCATCATGGGAATGGAAACAGAAACCAGCAAATTAAAATCTGGCAGTTTCTATGATCTGTCGCTTGGCTCTTCCACCACAACTTCCAGTGATTGATGTCAGAATAAGGCAACACAACAGAAACATTAACTCTGCTCCATTTACCAGTGCAATTTTAATACAGGTGCGTTAGTCAGCAAATATCTAAAAAAAGGTGCTGAAAAAAGAAAACCATTGCTTGATGGTGGTTATGAGGTCCTTTAATGGGCTTTTTTCCTGTGCAAAGATGTCTTGCACTGCGTCATTTTTGATGACGTCTGCGTAGAGTAAGTGGCCATCATTAAATGTAAATGACAGAACTGGCCATAAAAACAAAATTGAGAAAGTTTGTTATAAACAATAATAAGAAAAGAACAGGGCAAAAATAATATTAAGCAAGCAAACAATATATGCAAGTCAAAGCAACAGCAATAAGGCAATAACTTTACAAATTAAGAACTGTTGTCGACACACAAAAGTGAATTCAGATAAACAAACATTCTGACTTCAAGACAAGACAGATTGGGATTGAGTCAGATGAGACTGAGAAGTGGCCTATCTGATTGGCTAAGAAGCAACGTCATGATAGTGAGAAAGTGACTGAAGTCAAGACGCCAGGTGAGGATCAATTACATTACAGACTCTCCTTTGAAATTTGTCAAGAATCTTGAGATATACAGCAGGAACACCAGACATGATATGGCAGCAATATCCAATGTACAATGTAATGGTAAACTTATAAATGTGTGAGATGAATTTTGACAAGAAGAATTGTCTAGCGCCACACAGTGAACCACCTTTCTTAATAGTAGACCTAGCAACTGATTCATTATAATCATTCCACTTCAGTGGAAAACGTGAGAGCAAGAAAGTGCAAAGAATTGTTCACCTGGAGGTTAGCATCAGCCATGCTGATGTCAGGCAGAAAAGGCGATTAAATGAAAGCATTTTGTTTTGGAGGCATTAAAATTTACAAGACATTCCTTGCCCCAGTTAGCCACTAATTTTGGAGGTCCTTTTTGAAAACAGTTGCCAGTTTTACTTTGTCAGACTTGCCACTTAAAAAAAATTTGAAAACTTGTTTTCAAATTTGATTGAAACACAAGGTTGATTTTTCATTTCCTCCCTATTCTAGTAGTAAGGGAGGTTCCATTTGGACAGCTTCTGCCTCATAACTGCTGCTTGGAGATGCTTCCCTAATCACTACATCTTAACCTCTTCAAGCCTACCTTACATATCTTCATTATCTGTACTTTTTACCTCCTCAAAACATTCAGCAATGCTCCACCTTGAGTGGCTCTTAGACTTTGTGTTAGGAGAACAATAGTTTAAAAGAGTTTTATAAACACTTGTTTGTAACAAAAATGTTGCCAAATATTCAAGCTCTATAAAATCTTGCTAAGAAAGAAACACTGAAGATTTTAAGGAGAACAAAACTTTTCTTTTACTTACCTTGTCTAATTAAAGTAATTTCTGTACTATTTTCATCAATTCCTGGAGTCCAAAAAGAAAAACAGAAGTCCTTAGATCCATTGCAGCGAATGGTAACATTGTCTGGCATAATTTGTCCATAGGAGTGTTTTTCTTCATCCGATACCTGGTCATCTCGGTAATATGCACAATAAGCGTGTTTCTCTTCGGCAATCACTGAGGGAAGAAAAGAAAAAAAAACAGATAAACAACAGATAAACAACAATATATATCAGAAGTGAAAGAGTATCAAAATTTTACAAATTAAAATGAAACAAAAAAATATTGGATGCCATTTTAGCGTGTAATCTACGTGTACACAAATCTCTTAAAACAAGGACACATGGTACAGTGGATAAAGGCGTTAGATCCAGTGACAGGACTCAAAGAGTGCGAGTTCAATACCTGGCTAAGGCAGTGGAGAACTTTCAGAGGGAAATTAACATGAGATAACTGATAAATGACATCCATTAAAACAAGGTATGTGGAACTAGAAGAGTCTACCCCAGTGAGCAAAATAAAGGGTTCAGTTCGACATTCAAACCACCTGAAGAAGGCCGGAGTGTACAACGGCCAAAACGTTGTAATAAATATGGCGACAGAGATAAGGACAACAGTCTGAATAATGTAAATAATGTACATAATACCTCATCTCAGAAATATAGACAGATACTGAGATCTCTTAAAATGTGTGATCTTCATGCCAAATTTGATATGAGAAAGCCATCATTACTTGAAGCACACAGTCACAGTTGGGATCATAAATTTATTGTAAACTCTATGATCCTTTCATTAGCTGCATAGTATGTGCTTCACCTGGGCTACATATGGTTTTTGAAATCAGTTTCCCTTCTAGACTGGTTGCCACCCAAGGCTGAAGAGCCCAGTCTGCTCTATTTACCCATAGTTGGAGGTTTTGAAATTCAGAGCTGTCCTTCTCAGAGACCGGTTGCCACCAAAGTCTATAGGACCCAATCTGTCCAGCTATTTATTCATAGCTGAGCGAGAGAGAAAAGATGGATTCATAGCTTCCCAAATGGTATTAACACATAAGTGAATGTAGCAAACTCAAATGGAAATTGAATTTGACTCTCAAATTCTTCAGTTTGGCGGCTATCCATTACTACAACATACCTCTACAGAAAAAGAGCATTACGTTAATATTTATAAGAAAATGTTAAAATTTATAAGAATAAATAAAATAGAAATATCCTGATTCATACTTTTGCATACAATTAAATTTCTACTACAAGGCTTTCAGATGCTGTCAAGCCTACCTATATGACATTTATAATGACATTTACAACATTCTAAATGACATTCTATATGACATTTACGACATTCTATGACATTTGTAATGACATTTACAACATTCTATGACATTTGTAATGACTTTTACGACATTCTATGACATTTGTAATGACTTTTACGACATCCTACATGACATTTGTAATGATTTTTACAACATTCTATGACATTTGTAATGATTTTTACGACATCCTACATGACATTTGTAATGATTTTTACGACATCCTACATGACATTTGTAATGATTTTTACGACATCCTACATGACATTTGTAATGATTTTTACATTCTGCATGACATTCATAATGATTTTTATGACATTCATAATGATTTTTGACATTCTATATGACATTCATAATGATTTTTAAGTTGTTTGAAATCAGCATCTTCAATTAAACTCTGTTAAAATGACTTTATCCAATAGCACATAAAACAATTTTTCTAAGTTTTTTATGAAGTTTGAACGGTCATAACTTTGTTGCAAACTTTATTGTATCAGACTGCCACTTATTGTCCAAAGAACCAGCCAATCCATATATTACATTAAACTACTACTGATTGGTCAAAGCATCAGTCAATTGGCGCAGGGGGACCTGTTTTAAAAACAAGACACTTTAACTTTTTTCTTTTTCATTATTTTCTCTTCACATGGAGCGCTACCTGCCGTCTGCAATTCAAGCCAAGTGATCTTTGTTCTTGACTGTTGCAAAAAATGTATGCAACATTGGGCCTCTTTGCCTGCTATGGCAGTTCACTACAATTTGCTACCATTTTTCATGGCTTGTCAAGGTCCCTATGCCAGTATTAAAAGGTTTTAAATGTATTGAAAATAAAATTTTAGTTTAGGATACAGACTTGTAACCACCAAAGAGAAGGACATCTCTGTATTCCAAACTAACCATGGAGAAAGACAACAGAAAACTACTTCCCTATATTTCACAAGAAGTCATGGCAATTCACAGATAATAAAGAAAAGGAATCTGTGGGTTTGCCTACTTCCTGAAGAAAAATGGTATTTAAAAAGATAAAAAAAAAAAAATTGTTAAAAAATCTAGTTTTCTCATGTTGAAAATATAACCAATGCAATTAAAAATTGCTGTCATTTGTGTTTTAAAAGGTAGGCTTTAATTGAATCAATAGCAGAGCAGACCAGACTTTTTCTAGTCTTTGGTGGCAACCAATTTAAGAGAAAAACAACTCTGAATTCAAAACTATAGAGAGAACAACAAGAAACCACTAGTTTGTCCTGGGTATGATGATAAACTATATCCGGCAGCAAGATCAGAAGATTAGGTTTTGAGGAGCATGGAATCACATCTTAATTGCTGTTCCCAAATCCATCCTGACCAGAGGTGGTAGCAACTGCTAGGGACCCAGTTAAGGCCAAATAGTTAACCCCCAAATTGGAGTCAAAATATTATGAAAATATAAAACCACATTTTTATAGTGAAAATACCAGTAGTAAAAAAAAAAAAAAAAAAATTACCAGTAATACATTTTTGTAAAAAAAAAAAAAAAATTACTATTGCTCACAAGAAATGTTAACCTCATCTTTGTTGCTATATTCACAATGTTTTGGCCATTGTACTCTCTGAGCTTTTTCAGGTGACTGAAATTTCAAACTGAACTCTTTATTTCATCCACCAGGATAGATTGTTCTAGTTCCACGTGTCGTGACTCCTCTGGATATCTCAGTATCAGTTATTTCCCTTGTAACTCAACTCTCCAAGTTCTTGTTCACCTCTGCTGTAGTCAGGTACTGAACTCAAAACTCATTGGGTCAAGTCATTAGATTCCTTTAACCAACACATCCTCTGGGCCAGGTGTCCTTGAGGACAATCCTACCTCAGTGGATGAAAAAAAGTGTTCAGTTCGAAATTCCAATCACCTGAAGAAGGCTGAAGTGTACAACCTCGTGAATATGACAACAAAGATGAGAACAACAGTCCAAACAATGTAATGTTAATAATTACAATACCTCATCTCAGAAATATAGATAGAAATTTCATCATAGCTCAAGTTTTTTTCTAACATTGATTGTTAGTTAAAATTCTGACTAAAATTGTATTTAATTTGATTATTGGAGAATTTAATTGCAATATCATTATCTGGATTCTCAGGATGGGATTTAGCTGGAGGGGATATGTGGGGAGGGTATACCTTTGGCTTATGTGAAAATTGATAAAATGATTGATATGAAATATCCAAACAAAGTAGTGATTTTCTAAGCCCAGCTTAGATGTGGCACAAGGCCGAAAGTATGAGGCACCCAGTGAGGATTGAACTCACTACTCAGTCGTAATTGATCTAGCAAGACAAGCTTTCTAACCATTACACCACGTTGAGATGTCAAATGTAAAGAGGCTTATTTTCCCAAAAAACGGAATGGCCTACTTGAAATGGAAATTGCGATTTTGAAATGGAAATTTTTTTTTTCTAGCCATCCGATTTATTAACTGCCTTTTTAATTTGTTACGATGTTTGCCTTTCCTAACCCTCTCGTCCCAACAGACATCAAAGAATAAAGTCAGTAATGTTTTAATACATTCTCTTTACCTACCGTCTCCCTACAGTTTATAGTATTTAGGAACCAAGTTTTACGAAGTTGGCCTTATTTAATAAAAATGGTGATGGTAGTTGGGAGAGAGTCAAAAATTTTGTCTTTTCTTTTTCTTATCCCACATAGCGATGGAGGTGGGAGACAGTTTGTCATTTCAGAAATGAAAATTATTTTTCTGAATTAGACTTTTTCAAAAATGTTATTAAATTATTATTTTAGGTACCTCCACTTTTTTTGGCATAAATTTCGATACCTAAGTTTAAAAATTCTTGCAAAAATCAAATAATTGTCGGATTTTAATGAAACTTTCAGGACTTATTCACAAATGAATGAAATTATTTTTGAATTTTTTTTTTTAAGAAAATCTTGTTAAAAAGAGATTTTTTTTTTAACATATTTCCACCCACTCACATATTTTCATGAAATTTCGAGAAATTAAATCTTCGCGCGCGAGATTTTTTTTATTAGTTATAAACAGGACTCTTTGTAGAAAGTAAATCACCAGTTTTTTGTTTTTTTGTAAAACATTAACTGGTTTGTAGAAAATCTGCTTTGAATTGTAAAAAAAAAAAAAAAAAATGTAAAAAAGTATGACATTAATTAATTAGAAAAGCTTCCACCTGTTTTTGTAGAATTTCAATAAAGTGACCAAAAGATAATGTAGCTTTTTACCTCTAAATGACTTTGTGGTAGTACTTTTTGTAAGTTCTTTTTTTTTTCTTTTTTTTTTTTTGTCAATTTCACTTAAATTCTTATTAGGATTATAGCATTCTTTGCCAGGTTTGTCCCGCAAACTCATCAAGTTAGAACGGCAGAAATATGAGGTAGGAAACCCTATCAAGCTGAACCAACTTATACACTGGGTGGATATGCCAGCTAGTAAAAATTTTCATTTTCATTTTATTTTCTTGTTTAAATAATATTTATATATTGTTACACTTTCTTGAAACTAAAACAGAAATCGATGCTAAAAAAAAACAAAAATAAACAGAATTCTCTAAAACCAGAAACAGAATTAAGAAAAATTTGAAACAAAGTTGGTTCCCCTGCAAATGGAATTTGTGAAAACCACTTACATGTTTTTAATTTTATTTATTTTTTGTTAACATTTTACTCTATAGTATAGGGTGACCCCCAAAAAATGGGAATTTTTGAAGTGCGTATTGCCAGACATGAGCAAGTGGCAACACTGTGAGACAGTGACCTTGAGCAAGTAAACATTTCGCCATTAAGAATTCAAGAAGAAATTCACAGTATCCCAGCTGAGATGTTGCAGCAGTCAATGAGGAATCTCAACAGCAGATTTCAAGAATGCATTCATACAGGAGGACGCCATCTGCAGGACGTAATTTTTAAAAAATGAAAATTCCATCATTGTTTCTTAAATGGCATCTTTTAAGGTTTCAATTACTATGAATAGAATATTTTTCTTCCATCACTCTTGGTTTTATTAGATTGTTAAAAAGTTCCCATTTTTTTGGGTCATCCTGTATTTTCAAAATAACTAACAAAAATCCAGTGGGAAAAATTGTTACAATGGCAACCTTACTTGGAAATGCTGTACTTTTTTTTTTTAACCATTTTGAAAATACTCATTACAGATCAAAATGCTGACAGCAAAATAAAGATAAACATTTTAAACATCCAACAGGTTTTCCAAAACTACATCTTAAATAAAAATTATTAAAAATGTTGAGCACAATAATTTTTCTTTTTTATTTCTTTTGCAAACCTACAAGTCAACATCATAACCCCCTAAATGTTTCATTTGTGTAGGGAAGGGAACAAAAAAAAAAAAAAAAAAAATCTTTAAAGCCTTTGACAGAGAGACTGCATACAATTTCACCTTGAAATGAGCAACAAATGCTTCATCAACCAACTCTGGTTTTCATTATTGACATGACAGGAAGCGAAGAAATCTGTTTAACTTTCCGGAGTATCATTGCAAACACTAGTTCAGAATGGATATATATGAGAGAGAGAGAGAGAGATAGAGAGAGAGAAAAATCAGTCTAATTGCGAGGGACTGAAGATGTGGTCGTGGACAGTCTGCCACTCACAGACAAGTAAATTGGTCTTAATTTGTTTTGCATACAATCGAGTTGCCGTCTTCATTACAAGTACACCTGATTTGAAAACAAACACAGGCATCTTCTCTCACCCCACAACTAACCCATCAGATGATTTCATTGGCTAGCAACTGTCATGTGACATACATAATTATCTGACACCACCTGACAACTGCAATTGTCAGTTAGTAACACACACTCAGCACTGGCTGGCATAACATTTGTTACAAGCATTTGACCTATGCTTTTAGTGATCTACAAAAAGCATTTTTTTTTTTTTTTTAAATACAATATCTCTTCAAGGACATGGAACGATCATAGCTCTCTACAGATTCCATTATCTGTGGATGGCCAAAACTTTTTTTTTAATCATTTCACCCCAAGCAAGGCAATAAAGCCATTAAGACACAAGGGGTTACTGAGTGTGAAAGAATATGAGAAAAAAAACCATCATTAAGAGAGAACAATAAAAGAATAAGAATTAAGAAGAGAGAAGATAATGGCTGACATTGCATTTAAATTTGTGAAGATCAAAGTTGACTTGAAAGTAAGAAGCTGGAAGACATGTTTGCAAGAGAGATGTACATGAGAATAGACCGTTTAGCATAGAACTTATGGTTACATCAAGTTATTTCAACTGTAAAATTATGAGACCTTACCGCCAATCTAGTAGTATGCTTAAATTTATAAAGGCTAGGTACCAAAGAGGAAAGTACATCAAAACAATTAGCATGAAAGTATTTAAAAGACACAGGGAAGACAATTTTCTTGGAAAAGATGGAATGGTTTTCTATTGTCTTCTTCATGAAGAATTTGAATTTAGAGTTGTCCTAGGCTGGTTGCTACCCAAAGCTAAAAGAACCCCATCTGCTCTACTACAGTTTGGTGGAAAAAAGTACTACAGGATTAAAATGTGCACCTGCTGTAGATATTGACAGATGAGACCTTAGATTTGGTTCAGTTTGTTTTACAGCATATCAATCTCAATGGATTATTTAATGCCGAAAAAACATTTTATTGTTGGTAATATTTTTTTTTTCAAAAATGTATTGCTGGTAATAATTTTTTTTTTTTTACAAAGTATTTCTGGTATTGAAACCTATTTTTACATTTTATAGTGTTTTAACCCCCAGTTTGGAGATTAACCATTTACCCATAGCTGGGACCCTAACAGATGCTACCACCTCGGGTCAAGGTGGACCTGGGAACACCAGCAATTAAGAGGTGGTTCCATGCTCCTCAAAACCTCCTGTTCAGAGGCCTTGCTGTCAGATGTAGTTTATCATCTTACCTAGGACACGGATGTGGTTTATCATCATATCCAGAACAATAAGAGCTTAGACTAAATCCTTGTACAATTGAATCATGAATTTGAATCCTTTTTTCTTTTAAGTTGGTACTTCAACTAGCAAATCCTTAAAAATGTGGTCAAATCTCTCTCTCTCTCATATATATATATATTGATGCATGTTTCATTAAATAATATAGACAAGTTTTGTCTATTTATTTTAAGTAAATTTCTTTCATATTGTCTGATAAGCTTAATAACATTATCATTGAAAGAAGAAGGAAAATCATCATATTGATACATGTTTTTTAATCCTATCTAAGCTTTCGGCTTACATAAGCCATTATCAAAGATGACAATTACATTTCCATATATTAAACAATACACGGACAAAACAATCATGATAGTCTGTTTTTGCTGCATGAAAGATTTCCAAGTAATGACAAACTCGTGTATACAAAATGCAGAAGCGAAAATTGCACCACAGCACGTGACGTCACACACATACATTATATATATATATATATATATATATATATATACACACACACACACACACACACACACAAGTATATAATTGGTGTATATGAAATGAATTCCAATAACCAACAAATACTATTCTTAAAAGAGTGCTCAATACAAAATAGAGCAGATATAATTAAAAAAAAAAAAAAAAAAAAATTATAACATAAATATGTTATAAAATCACTACAAAAATAGCCATTTTATTTCAACATCCCTCGAAACAAAAGGGTGTTGAAACAAAATGACTATTTTTGTAGTGATTTTATAACATATTTATGTTATAAATTTTTTTTTTTAAATAATTATATATATATATATATATATATATATATAAATAATGGCGACACCAACCTAAATTATGTTTCAACTTATTAAAAATGTACAAAAGTACATTATAGTAACCCAATACAGATAAAGGTTACAAAATAAGAGGTTTACCAACAAAACTCAGAAACTATATTAATATTAGATGACCCATAAACATGTTGGGTTTCTTTCAAAAGCAATTTATGATACAAAATGATGAGATAGCAATATTATCAATTTTATAAGTAATTACATGTTTTAATTTGTATTTAAAGATGGCGAAAGAAGGTTTATTGTTCCACTAGGCTTCAGAGTTAACACATTTCTTGAAAATTTAGAGTAATAGCTTAAAACAGGTGTTTTTCAAAATAAGTATATATATATATATATATATATATATATATATATAAAATTTTTTTTTAATATATATGTTTTTCCCCTTGCATTTAATTCAAAATATATCAGTCATCCAGCATATGCCTAATTTATTTTTATTTTCCATCAAGTCATGTGACACATATGTCCCCTTCACCTTTCAAGTAGTTGCTTATAAAAAAAAAAAAAAAATGTAATGTAGTACAGGGTGGGGCAGAGCAACTTGCTTATTTAAATTTGGCCCCCTAAAGCGATGGTTGCTCCAAGTATGGTAGGGATGGACTTATTTGAGAGGGTGGGGCTTAAAGTTTGGTTCTTAACGTGCGTTATTTATTTTTTGTTTATCTTTCAGGAACCCCAGTGAGCATCATGGAGTGGACGAAGTTGGAACGTGCTTTCGCTGTTGAGGCATTTTTTTCAAGCGGTCGCTCAATCGTTGCAATGCAACGTGCATTCCATAGACATTTCAATATTGCCCCCCATGGTAGTGTTCCTGGCCGGCAGTCGATTGTTTCATGGGTAAACAACTTCAGGGAAACGGGTGATATAAAGAAAAAGAAACCTGGCCTCCCACGAACAGCAAGGTCACCCCAAAACATTGACTCAGTGTATAGAGAAGAATGGACGCCATCTTACTGATATCATCTTTAAAACTGGTAAAGAATAAAATTTAAATGTTGAACTAGTTGCAGTTCAAAGAATTACATGTATACCTGCATTACTTGTGTTTTAATTGATATTCCAAATAAGCAAGTTGCTCTGCCCCACCCTGTATAAGGGTTGGCAATCTGTGGCATGCTAAGCAATTTCCAATGGCACGCAATCACAAATGACATTACAAAGTCCAAACAAATAACTACTACAACATAAAGATATTTAGCTGTTTCAATTTTAATATATACTAAAGTATATATATTATATATTACTATATAAAATATATTGTAGAACAGGTATATTGACCTTTGACTTGTATAAAAATACATATGCTGTTGGTGCACTGAATGATTTTAAAACCCTAAGTCGGTACATAGTTAGCAAAAGGTTACCAACCCCTGGTGTAGTGAATTGTAGAAATATATGTTGTTATTCATATTTAAATTTATTTAATAATGTTATGTTACATTATGAATGTTTATTATTTTTTGCATACATAATAGTTGGGATATGCAAGTATTTGTTTATATACATGGATTGATATAAGAATGTGTATTGAAAACAAATACTGAATTTCCTATTAAAACTGCTGTAATAAAAACAGAAAAACGTCCCTACCAAAAAACCCTTGTTTAATGTTAATGTAATTTGGCACTACACTCAGAAGTTCAAGATAAAATATGCCCCTAAACTTATTGGGGTATTATATAAGCTGTATCTTAGGAACACACATACATAAATACAAGATTAGAGTTTTAGTATTATATAGATACTGTAAAATATTGGTTAGCTTACCAGTGGTCTGACACATAAGTAGGCTAGTGTAGCCAAAAGCTAACTGACTTAAGTCATTTCATGGAGAAATATATAGGTGAATAAAGACCACTCATGCAAATATATTGGGCAGGTCCATTCTAGCAAAATGGACCAACCTAACTGGTGTATTAGACACTCTCCTATCAAATGAGGTAAAATCAGCTGGCTTGCTTTACAAGGAATCCGAAGAAGGTAGCCATGTTGCCAGGTAAGTCACTTGACTTCTACAGATACTTGTATTGAACAGCCTATTCCCGCATCGTAAGTGCCATAAAATTGCCTATGCTGCACATGGGAGTCTCAATCTGTACAAACTGGGTGAGGTCTCATAGCACCGAAAATATGTGTACAACCTCACTAGATGCCATAAGAAGCAATCCTTCATTACAGGTATGCACATCTCATTGTCGCTGGTTTTGTCTTCCACAGAACTGCTCACCATATGAAGAAAAGGGCAGAGGTCTCTCACATGACATAGCATTCCATCCACATATAAACCACTAGGGGACTCACAAATCCAGTCACTATCCCTGTTCTTCATTTACTCATGCATCTGTACGATGGTCAATACTGTTGTTCATGATGACAGTCGTCTTTGAGTATAGAATCCAGAGGTTAGCAGTGAATATTTCGAAGACAGTAGGGAAGCGTTGTTCAGGTTAGCAGTGGATATCCTGGTAAAGTAGCAGAGCGTAGTTCTTCCTTCTGTTCCTCTTCGCCTGACAAGCTGGAACTGGACATTTGGATAGAGTAAACAAAATGGCTGCCTTTATACACGACGGATTGCATATTCTACGTCTTCTGATTGGTTAACCCTTCTCTTGGTGGACGATAAAATGAGTCAAGTCATTTGGGCTAGCTCATTAGTAAACATTTATACCCAAAAAACTGCAACAAATACCTCCATCCAAGAAGAAGCATGAAGGAGCCGTTTAATGCAATTTGGTAACCCTTTGACAAATGCACATGCCATGGTCACCGATACCCCTGAACAATACAGCCATTTTGCATAGTTCTGTTAAATACACATCAATAGATTACCCCGATCGAAGGCGCCACTCAGAGAATTGTTCATACGCAACAAACCCATTCATTATGAATGCTGTGTAAAGGGCCAATTTTATCTGTTCAACATCTGCTTTTTCCTCTTTATATAACTGCTGATAGATAATAAATGTCCCACCAGTCTTAAATGAATCACATGTTCCGGCCACTTCATATTGCACATCTGACAAATGAGTTCCACCTTTTCTATCCATTCAACCACATTTTTCCCCGCCAGATGCTGAGCCATCAAACTGACTTTTTTTCATCCTGAGGTATCACAGCATCAACGACAGATCTCATTATTGCAATATTCAGCCCAAACCCCAATCTAGTACCTTTTGCCTTGAAAGATAACAGTTTGATATGGCCAAAATTGTTCATTAATGTGCACCTGCAGATAGGCTCATCCAAGATCTAGCAGTGCAACGTTCAATCCTTTGCATCTCCATTCTCTTAGTTTGCTGGCACAAACATCAGCATTTACAGTGTATGCATATACTTACAATACTGTATATCCTCCTTGGAGATTAACACAGACCTGTTTTTTCACATACATACAATAATCCAGAAGTACATTATGTCATGCCTTTTGCATCTGTGATGAAAATCAGCACATGAGCTAATGAATGAGTCAGATGTTGCCTGGCACATGTCCAACAGGGGAGATTTCTTACTCTTTATGTGCTGGCCAGGGAAGTAACAAATTTTGCAGAGTATGTTGAATAACATGGAAATCATGTGGGCAGGTACTATCCTGCTGAAAAAGTAAACTACCTTCTTGCTGTATGAATCAGTTGAATAATGTTCAAGACAGTGACATGACACTGTTCAACATTCTCATCACAAGCATTAAAAGTGAGTAAAAACTGTAACTTACAGTACCCCCACACTGTGATTCTAGGGGTTAGGCATGTGTGTTGTAGGTAAACACACACTGAAAGATGTAGCTATGCCATGTTTATATTACACACAAATACACACAAGACAGAATATGCTCTTATCGAACAGCAGATTAGTTTTGGTTTGTTTGACGGTATATCAACCTCAATGGGTTATTTAACGCCAACAAGATATTTCAGGATTATTTCGTATGAATAAAATATTCTTTGGTTTATTTCGTTTTATGGTATATCAACCTCAATGGGTTATTTAATGCCAAGATTTTTAGGATTAGTTCACATGAATAGAATATGTATTCTTTGGTTTATTTTGTTTTACAGCATATCAATCTCAATGTGTTTAATGCTGACAAATTTTTTATTGCTGGTAATATTTTTTTTTCAAAAATGTATTGCTGGAAATATTTTTTTTTTAAAATGTATTGCTGGTAATAATTAATTTTTTTTATTTAAAAGTATTTCTGGTATTAAAACCTATTTTTACACTTTCATAGTGTTTTGACCCCCAGTTTGGGGGTTAACTAATTGCCCATAGCTGGGATCCTAACAGGTGCTACCACCCTGGGTCAGGGCGGACCTGGGAACACCAGCAATTAAAAGGTGGTTCCATGCTCTTCAAAACCTCCTGATCAGAGGCCTTGCTGCTGGACGTAGTTTATCATCTTACCCAGGACGTGGATGTAGTTTATCGTCATACCCAAGACGGCCAACACAGCAGAACACCATTCAATCAGCCAGGTGATCTGTTTGAAATACAACTGGAGATATGCATGACTGTGTTGTAGCATAAGTGGGGGTCTGGTTAGGAGGTACACATAACCACAGCCCTGCTGCAAGTAAAATAATTTCCAAATGTTCTTGTTCACATTCCTGGGGCTCACAATTTTTCATTAACTGTGGATGCCTTGTGAATCTTAGAGAGCATTTGTACTACATGGCTGTCCAGATTCCAGTGCAGTAATATTCATTTGACCACTGTTAACAACATCAAGTACATCACATACAATTTGAATAGCAATTCTCCAAAATTACCATCCAGCTTCTTAGAATGCTTCCAATCTGGATCTGCTTAAAACTGCTAATTGAATAAAAGTTCCATGGGTGCAACTTCATGGTGTGGCATCTGCTTACATTGGAATCTTTCACTGCACTGAACCTTATTGCATCACATGTTATCATCTAAAACTTAGTCATAGACAGTGCATTGTAATATATCTTAAATATTACAAGATAGTTGAAGACTAAAAATTTAATCAAAACATCTACTACTTAACAGTATGCATTTAAGTGTACCATCTTTTAACCATTTCACCCCAAGCCAGGTTGGAATGTCACTGGTATGAAGGGGGTTACAGAGAGTGAAAAGACTGGGTAAAGGGAACTGAGGAAAGGATAAAAGCTGAACAACTATATATCTTATTTCTTTGTTCATTCCTTCAAACTACCAGATGACCAAAGACGAACTAGTTTATCAAAATATCGAGTACTCCCTCCATCAGATATACCTAAAAGTAGCCAGGTCAAAAATCATTATTGTTAATTATACTGACTCATGGTCCTACCAATGATTGAACTCACCATCAGACTCCAGCTACTTGGCTTAATGGATGTGTTTTAAGCAATGGCAGTAGCAGGCTTGTCTCCCTTCCTACTAAAGTGGATTTAACCATTAGGCATCATTTAAGTTTATTGATCAAAGTCCTCTTTTATTAATTACAGTTTGTTTTTTTTTCTTTTTTACTTGGTTCTCTTTTGTGGAAAATTGATTTACAAATTCAAAAATTTAATAAACAGCATTCTTCAACTTCTGTAATTTTATTTTTTCTTAAAACAAATTTAGAACTGAAAGAAAAAAAAATGTTACCCTTTGATTACAGGTCAAAATTATCCATTTGTACGTATCAATATATAATAACTCCAACTATCCCTCTCAGTTATTTAAGTGTGTCGACCAAACAAGAAATCAGAAGCAGGTGTTTTTGTTCAGCAAAAATATCACAGAGATTGCACCTGCACAGTGGAAGTGCTGAAAAACTTGCAACCTTGATCAGATTAGGCCAGAAACTTCAGTTCCTTTCATTAATTACACACATGAACAACAAAATTATTGAAAATAAGAAAAAAAAAAGAGAAAAAAAAGAAAAAAAAAGGAAAAAAAAGGAAAAAAAAAGGAAAAAAAGAAAAGAAAAAATAGAAAAGAAAAGAAAAAAAGAAAAGAAAAGAAAAAAGAAAAAAAAAAAAAAAAAAAAAAAAAAAAAAGAAAAGAAAAAAAGAAAAAAGAAAAGAAAAAAGAAAAAAAGAAAAGAAAAAAAGGAAAGAAAAAATTATCAAGAGAAAACTTGTTTGCAATAGATATTAGCAAATATATGAAAAAAAATAAATAAAAAACAAATTCCTCACTTCCAACTTCATTGCTAGGCACGTCAACACCTATGGGAGTTAAATGGTTAACACATATAACTCAACATTCTTCAATGGTAAGAGTTAAGAGAAGTTTTTTTTTTATGTCACCGACAATTGTCAATTCCAATTTTTTAGCACTATTTAGTACTTAACAAATGCAAATGTGAATACAAGCTGTTGCTCTCCGAGATTTTATATATATATATATATATATATATATATATAGTGTACACTCACCGTACATACACCAACCAAACACACCTGGAGTAGGGGAAAACACCCATCTGGCCAAGATCAAAATAAAGCTGTAAGCACACAATTATATCCCCATCAAAAAAAAAAAACCAAAAAACAAATATCTTGTTGATGCGGCAAAAAAGTGCTCAGTGCCACATGAAACAATGTTGTCATGGTCCAGAAGCCTAAGGCTTTCAAGCAAAAATAAAATGCTCAACAGAACCAGACCCACAAAGGCATCCATGACAAAGCTTCCTAATATTAATAGAAATAAGCAGCTCTTAAAAAGAGTCTGCCATAAATGCACACCAGAAAGAAAAAGTGCTCAACACCATATAAAACAGCAGAAGCTTTTCTAAATTAAGAATCACCTTTCAGGTGTGCAGTGTCCGACTACAACTATAGGTTTCATGCTTTTACACAATCATCAGGCAGTTGATAGCTGTAGTGCAAAAATGGAAACCTTTTCTGCCATTTTATATGGCGCTGAGCACTTTTTCTTTCCAGTGTGTATTTATGCCAGACTCTTTTTAAAAGATGTGTGTGTGTGTGTGTGTGTGTATATACATTTGACTGGGTGGCTAGAATGTTCACTTTCTGACCATGAGACCCAGGTTCAACTCTCACCAGAGTTAATTAGTTAGGGAAGTGACTTCTTGATGTTATTGGTTTGGTAAGGGGGGGGATTCCAGTGTGCTCACTTTTGGAGAGCCAAAGCCTTGTGAGAGAAATTGGATAGAGTAAAATGGTTGTGCTAAAATGAAGTCACAATTCATTGTAACCAAGAGTTTGAGTGTACTGGTGTTGTTCAAACAGTTGATCACATCAGATTATGTACTCTCTCCTAGAAACTGTAGCCAAAGTCTGCTCAGCATAGTTGCAGTATAAACAACAAGTGAGCTCTGTGGGTGTTGAACAAACTCAATTGTGCCTAAGCAGGCATCTGCAATAAGGAATGGTTAGATGCCGTCACAGATGGGTGTGGTGTGGTGTGCTCAGAAAACAAGAGTAGCTGGCTGTGTGTGTGTGTGTGTGTGTGTGTGTGTGTTCCTGATAAAACAAATTCATGAATAGTAATTATATTGGGCATACCACCACCTGCTTATCAAGAAGACTTACTTTGCATCTTTCAAATTCTGAAAAATACAACCATAATTGCCTCATCCACTTGCCAAAAGTAGTTAAAAATAATGGATGCATTAATAATTAAAAAGAAGTAACCAACTCAGTATCAACTATGAACATGGCCACAACATGCTGATCATGTTTGGAAAGTAAAAATATATATATATATATATATATATATATATATATATATATATATATTATATTATATTATATATATTAGATATTCAGTTAAAAAAAAATACATCCTTGATAATGTTTAATAGATTAGCCAAAAGCTGGTCAGAATCACAAATCATTTGGACAGTTTCACACATTGTCTAGAAAAGATAATACTTGTACGAGGTTTGGAGATAAAAGTCTGGTGGCTTGCGGTTGCCTAAAATACAATGGTTCAAAAGAGTTGATTAAAATTGACAAAAGCATGAATAAATCAAAATGCTGAAGGACCCATTTCAGTAGGCCCTAGTTCCATGTCCAAATAGTGTGTAACACTACAGAGTCTGGCTGATAAAGGCATCCTTATATTAAGAGATTCATCAGCTCAGAGACCTGACTTCAGCATTATAGAACAAATGTAGACAGGACTAAAGAGCAAAGTTTGTCAGTATTCTTGCAATCTTCAAGAGTAGTGGTATTCCAGCTACAGATAATGACATCTTACACCTGTGAAGAGGAAGGATTTGTATGCATTTGCACCAGGTATAATAAAGCAATTATACAAGCTAAGGTAAACCACAGAGTACATTATGCTTCTTGAAATGAATATTATGTAATAAATTTTCATTATAAACATCTTTCTGTTTGAAAACATTTTTTTGGCTTGGTTTATGCTTCATGTAATTAAGTAATTCTTTACTAACTTTTTCATTGAATTGTTGCTTTTTATATGCATTTTGAATCACACACACACACATATATATATGTTAGGTAATTAAATCTTTGATAATCTGTATGGATAATCCCATGGAGGATGTAATCCAGAGAGCTCAATGTAAAACAGAGCAGATATTAGTTAAATTAAAAAAACAGACAACCTTAAGGTTGTTCGTTTTTTAACTCTGTGTGTGTGTGTGTGTGTATATATATATATATATATATGTATATATATATATACACACACACAACTGAACATTGAAGTCAACACTCAGAGGCGACAAGTTATTTCATGCTGGACGCAATTGTCAGGCGGCCTGATGATTGAGCCCAGCATGAAGCAGCCTGTTGCCGCCGAGTGTTGTCTTCAGTGTTCACTTATATATTTATATTTACATTCACTCTGTGATATTGAGCACTTTATCCATATATATAGCACACCTTAAAACTATATATATATATATATATATATATATATATATATATATATATTTTCAGCCTTTTTTTATTTTTTATTAATAATGCTTCCAGTATTCATTAATTCCATTTCTTATTTTCAGCCGTTTTTTTTTTATTAATAATGCTTCCAGTATTCATTAATATAAGAGGCTAGAAAATTGCACCGCATCTCATGACATCACATATGACCACACGAGAGTGAATTGTAGAAGTCTTATATGCGCGTGTTTATCATTACTTAGAAATCATCTATGTAAACAATGACAGACTATCATCACTGTCGTGTCCGTATATTGTTTAATATGTTGTAATTGACATCTTTGATAATGGGTTATGTAAGCTGAAAGCTTAGATTGTATTAAAAAAAATACGGATTTATATTGTGAATTTCTTTCTTTGTTCAACGATAATGTTATTAAACAGACGTTTTGAAAAAATTTTACATAAAATAGACAACACTTGTCTATATTATTTAATGAAATGTGCATGAATGAAAAGATGCTGCCTAAATACACACAATATATATATATATATATATATATATATATATATATATATATATAAACAAGACTTGCATGACATTTCTCATAGTTCAAATTGCTCTCATTTAAGTAGTAGCATTATTAATATAAAAAGAAAAAGCCAACACTCAATAACATCAACTATGAACATGGCCACAATGTGCTGACCGTGTTTAGAAAATGAAACATTTCTATAACTTTAGATATATACATAACACAAGCAATACCTTCAGTTAAAAGTAAAAATAAAATCATACTTGATAATGACTAAAAGTATAGCCAATTGCGCTTGGATGGACAAGTTCTACAATTTCCGGAAAAGAAAAAAAAATAAGAACACGAAAGTATTAAATAAACTTAGTAATATTTTTAAGTAAGCTTATATAAAAGAGGGATTGCTGCATAAATGCACAATTTTATATATATATATATATAAAAAGGTGAAGAGTTTGTAAAGCCCTGCCAATTAAAGGCTTAAATGTTTTTCTGATGACAAAAAAAATGAAGGCAGTCCTCTAAACTTAATGAATTCCATGAAATGAGAATCACTATTGATGCAGACAATATATATATATATATATATATATATATATAAAAACTCTCCCCAGGTTTGTGTGTGAGGGCAAAGAGTTTTTTAAATTCATCAGACTATTGATATCATTACTCTACATGTATGAGGGTTGGCTGAAAAGTTCATAGGCTGCAGCTGTTGTATTCTGGATAACACTTGCATGTCTGCACCTAACAAGTGGTGTGTCTACTTATATTTATATCTTGGTTGGTCTGTGAACTTTTAAGCCAGCTCTCGTATATTCTGATAGCGCAAATGTTTACTGTTCTTTCATTATTATAATTTTATGACAGACAGGAAGAGAAATAAAAATAGAAAGAAAACATGATAGTGATATTTGGAAACTTGAGACCCTGGGCCCCTAAGACACAATTATACTGGGTGACAGCACCCAATTCAGGAAGGACACACACAGTTTTGAAGAACCAGGTTAATCAAAAGGTGACCAGTGTTTATCAGAAAACAAAACCTCGCAAAATAATTAGCAATTGATTGCTGATCTGACCCAAAAGTTCATTGCTTAAAAAGATGAATTTCAAAAGGAATTTCATATTTGGAAAATTAATATGTCAGGTCGTAGCATATAAAAGAGCTTTTCTCTTTTTTAATGCTGCTCCAGGACTCAAAGATAAAAATTTGGAATGTAGGGAAAAGAAAGAATTAAACTGACATGAAAGGAAATAGAGAGAGGAAGAAAAAAGAGAGGAGGGGGAGGAAGAAAAAAGAGAGGAGGGGAGGAAGAAGAAAAGGGGAGGAGAGGAGGAGCGAAAGGGAGGAGAGGAGGAGCGAAAGGGAGAGAGGAGGAGGAAAGAGAGGGGGAGGGATGGAAAAGAGGGGGAGGGGATGGAAAGAGGGGAGGGGATGGAAAAGAGAGGGGAGGGGATGGAAAAGAGGGGGGGGGATGGAAAAAGAGGGGAGGGGATGGAAAAGAGAGGGGGAGGGATGGAAAAAGAGAGGGGAGGGATGGAAAGGTTGAGGAGAAGGGAAAGGGAGGAGGAGGAGGAGGAAAAGGAAAACAACTGTACAAAAAACCTTATTCGCAAATATGAAAGGATCTTATTGAGAATAAGTAGACAGAATTGTGTGTCTAAATTATTTAACAAAACCTGTCTGAATGAAAACATGCTGCTGAAATACACTCATCTCACTTTAAACATTATTTTTAGTGGCTACTCATATTTGAGTAGATGCTCCGTTTATTTATTAAACAGTAGATTTATTTTTGTCTACCAGGCTGAATATTCAAAAAAACCTTATTAAAACAAAAATACGTCCCAGTTTAGCTACATATTTTCTATAGTCACCATACACAAGAAGTAGCTAAAGAATTTCGCCAGGTCTTAGGTTCCTTTGACAAGCCAAAAGCCTAAACTTAAATCTTTATTTGCAGATATTTTTTTTAACCCCATAGCCGAATTCTACATTTCCAGAGTTGTCTTTCTAGACTGCTTTGTAAGCAAGGCTAAAGAGCCCAATCTACCCTCCTATTTTATTCATAGCTGAGAAAAAAAAAAATATACAAACAAAAATAAATAAAGGAATGAATGAATTCATGCCTTTTTCCAAAGCATTGGCATAAAGAGAATAACAGTCTCAGGTGGAATTGGAACTTAAGTTGCCAATTCCATTTCTCTAGCTGTGAACTCTTAAGCTACCGCATCTATTATTATTATTATTATTATTATCATCATTATTTGGGCACTCTGATGTTGGTTCATAGCAAACTTGATCAATTCTGACTGAATAGTGAGTTTGAACCTCACTGGGTGCTTCATGCTTTTGGCCTAGTGGTGCCACATCTTAGTTAAGCTTAGAAAATCACTATTATTATTTATTCCTTACAGAGCACAAAAGACAACTCGAACAAGGGACACTGCCACAAATCCAGCATCAAAGGTATTGCTAGCATTTCGTAATATTCATGGAAAAAAATAGATTACAATTTTTCTTTGATATTAAAATTGTTTCCCAGATTTACCAAAAAAAAAAAAAAAAAAAAAATTACAGTGAATAAATGAGATTTGAGATTTTTTTTATTTAGAAAGAAGAAAAAAGAGAGATGTCTTCAGTTCAGTTTACATTAGTATGCAGTACAATTTTATTCTTAAGTTGAGACATACAACTATTCTATATTGCACAATTGTTTTTAACAAGTTAACGATATTTACATTGTTACCGGAAAATCTATTCAATATAGTTCCAAACATGATAATTATAGCCAGTGTATAGATATTAAAAATTTATTATATATATATATATATATATATATATATATATATATATATATATATATAAATGAAATGAAATGGACAAGTCCAACAATTATTTTTAATATTGTTTATACGTTAATTTTTACAGATACAAATATTTAAGTAAATGTTTGTATAAACAGTATTAACATTTACTGGCATGAATGTTAATACTGTTTATTATAAAACAGTATTAACAGTCATGCCAGTAAATGTTAATACTGTTTATTATAAACAGAGCATTTACTTAAATATTTGTATCTATAAAAATAATGTATAAACAGAAAATGGGCAACCATTCTTTCAAATATGTGTCAATGAATATGATAGACAAGGGAAATATGATGTTTTTTTTTTGTTTTTTTTTTGTCTTTTCTAATTCTCTTTTAACTTTTTCTATTTGGTGGGAGTATAAAAATTGTCCATAGTGTCTATTGTCCCAAGTGCTTTTGGAACAACAACTTTTACACTCCCTTACTCCCACCAAATGGTAAAATTTAAGAGATTATATATATATATATATATATATATTATATATATATGTGTGTGTGTGTGTGTGTGTGTGTGTGTGTGCATGTGTACTGCCAAAAATTCACTGCTGCTGATGATAGAAATCGTAGAAATATTAAATAGAACATTAAACAAATTACAACCACTTTTTTTTCACACACACACACTGAATGATTTTTTTTTTTTATTTGACATTATTTCTTTATTACTATAAATGCTATTTTTAGTGGGTACGCATACTTGAAATAAAACTTTTTTTTTTTAACAATGAAATTAATTTCCATTGTTAAAAAAAAAAAAAAAAGTTGTATTTCAAATATGCGTCTAGCAGGACAATCTCAATCTTGGGCAGTTAGTAATTTTACTGTTTGAAAGAAAAGAATAGTAACTCAAATACTTGTCCCCAAAATTATATATATATATATATATATATATATAGCCATGTAGGTCTCTAAATACTGTAGTTAGTTTGAAAAAAAAAATGTACTATAAAGTGGCATCGCATTCAAGTCAACAAACTATGTCGTAAATTGTATAATAAAGGAAAAAATAATTTGCTAGCTCGTTTTGGTATGTGCCATCTTATTTGTAGGATTTGAAACTTTGTCAACAAAGACATTCTCCAACTATATCAGATGATGCTGCTGCTGCTGATGATGATGATGATGGAGATCTTAGAAATATTAAATAGAACATTAAAAAAATTACGACTGACTTTTTTCTTTTTTAAATTGCAGCCAAGAGAGTCATCAACTCAGGACAAAAAAAAAAAAAATCTCAGATATACAAAAGCGCACAACTACAATTGGGCACTGGCTAAGAGTACTTCTACTGTGGATAGCCCAACCCTGCAGAGTATTACAGACAAATAGCACACCAAAATGTGAACTATCTGTTGCAGACTACTGCGTATTTTGCAGCTTGCCAAGACTGTGTTGTTGTTTGCATTTTTCTTCATGTCCAGATGTTGAGGGGAGAGGAAGGGGAAAAAAAAAATGGATGGGAGAAAAGCACAGTGAATGAAGTGGAATTAGAAGTTGAAACAAGGTAAACATCACATAAACGACTTCTGGAACTTTCTCTAGCTTGGCCAACAAGACTATCTACTACAAAGAAGTGCAGAGAGAGGGGGGAGGGAGGGAGAGGGAAAGGGAGAGGGAGAGGGAAAGGGAGAGGGAGAGGGAAAAGGAGAGGGAAAGGGAAAGGGAGAGAAAGGGAAAGAGGGAGGGAGAGGAGGAAATTGCAGAAGAAATACTAGTGCATTCTAATAAAAACATTTACGATACCATTTAAATCAGAATTACTTCAGCCTTTCAGCTGAGAAACCTCTTCATATTTTCTAACTGCATTTACCAACATTAGGTCAGCACAAAGCAATAACAAGTTTATCACAATCACTTTTGCCGTAGATTCCTAATAAGAATAGATAAGTTCACTTATCATTCAGTTCACACTTGTCCCTGGTCCTTCGAACAGGAGTAGAGGTTTATCCCTTCTTGTTTTGGACGGAGTTTCCATTTCCTCTATAATTACTACAAGTAAGATAATAATTGGGAAAAATATATTTTAAAACTGCACATGTGAAAACCTGATGACAGGACAGACTGAACAAAATATGCTGTCATTTTTTATTGGTTTGGTTTATTTCATTTTATTTTACAGCATATTAACCTCAATGGGTTATTTAATGCCATCAAGATTTTTAGGAAATGTTCATATGAATAGAACATGTATTTTTTTTCCCCCCTGAAAAAATGTATTGCTAGTATTTTTACTATAAAAATATATTTTCATACTTTCATAGTGTTTTGACACTAGTTTGGAGGTTAACTATTTTACCCATAGATGAGACCCTAACATGTGATACCACCCAATATCAGGATGAACCTGGGAACACCAGCAGTTAACAGGTGGTTTTATGATCCTCAAAACCTCCCGATCAAAGGCCTTGCTGCCGAATGTAGTTTATAGTCATACCCAGGACAGTCATTTTTGAGGGCATAGATAAAGTAGATCCGCCTGGGCATAAAATGGGGGATTGATTTTCTGTTATTTTTAATTATTAAACTGATCCCACAAATAATTACTATATATTAATGTAATAATTGGAGAAATATATTTAAAACACTAACATGTGCAAAATCTTTAATTAAAATATGCCAACCCATCGTTTTTTTGATGCCGGGATGCACGGGTAAACTCATAATTAGCAAAAAGAAAACGATTCATCCATGCATATTCACAAATGATGAATCTTCCAAAACAAAAACAAAGGGAGAAAAAAAAAAAAAAAAAAAAGAAAACATTGTGGATGTTTTTTCCTAATTTACAAATAAGACACTGAAAACCAGCAGTATCAAATGTCACCTGCTGAAACTTGAGTGCCCTTTCCAGTTGATTAAACTGTTATCAAACCAAACATCAAACACCATGAAAGACAGAACAACTCTCTTAAAACAAGAGAAGAAAATCTCTTGCTTTATAGTTATACAACTGCTCTTTGCTAATTTGTTAATGATGTCTCATCAAAGTAATCTGGCAGCAAACATCTGTTTTATTTTATTCTTACACCTTAGGCTGCATGAAAACTTTTATTGCAAAGAGACATGATGGAAAATAAAGACTAAAACCAAAGTGGTTGTTCAACCAGTTATTGGGGGAGTAAGCAGCATTAATAACACTGAAAAGCCAAGAGATTGCACTGTAAACAAATAAACACTTTAAAGTTATTTGCATTTAGAATTGTGTATGAAAAACGACTATCAGAGCTGGGTAGGTTGAAGAGAATTTAATTTGTGTTTGGGTCAGAATTAGAGAGAAGGAGAGACTAATGGAGGTAATGAGCCGGTCACAAATATATAACAAAGACTCTTTCAGGAGACATCTATTCTAGAACCAGACTGCCGAAATGGCCCACAGTTGAAGCAGGAGACTGCAAGACATTTAAGTCCGGATCCATACCAGAGACTGATTCTTGTTGATTTGGTGGACAGGTGGATTCAAATATAAAATAATTTAACTATTATTTTTAAATTTTATAACAGCTTTCATCTCAATTTCTAGTTGCATTTTATCACAAATAAGATTAAATTAAAAGGTTATATAAATTTAAATACAGACCATTGTTGGTTTGAGATCAAATTGGATTGTAGGATTTAAGAGACATAAATGTTAGTCAACTGCAGACTAAGTAAACGACGGTTACAAAGTTAACAAAATACAGGAATTTTAATATTACAGAATGTATTAATGACAAAGTATATATACCAAACATTATTATAAAAACAAAAAAATAATAAAACATGACACCAATATGAAAAAATTGATTCTTTCAAGAAAACAAATACTATGAATCAGTGGTTTCCATACTTTTGGGGGTTACCACACCTTTGTGTACTAAAACAGCCGCAACACACCCCCTCCCAACACCCCACAAATGTACAGACACCTCCCAACACCCCACAAATGTACAGAAACAATCCCAATACCTCCAAATGTATAGACACAATTACAACGCACCCCCCAATGTATAGACGCAATCGCAATGCCCCCCAATGTATAGACACACCCAACGCATGTGGCAGCACCCCAATATATAGACACAATCGCAACCCCCCCATGTATAGACACCCCCAATGCTCAAAATGTATAGACACACTTCCTGTATAGGTAGCCCCCACCCCTGCACACACACCATATAGACACAACCCCAGTGCCCGACCCTGCAAATGTATACACACAACCCCACCCCCCACAAATGTAGACACAACCCCAAATGTATAGACACAATCCCAATGCCCCCAATGTATACCCCTCCTGTATAGGTAGCCCTCCCCCCCACACACACACACAGCGTTTAGACACAACCCCACCATGTATAGTAAAACTTTCATTAGATTTTCTTGGTGCCTGTATTGCATGTCAAATGAATATCTTAGTATTTCACATAAGAAATGTTATATGAATGGAATATGCCATAAGTGAAGGCAAGATATCAAAGCACATGCTGTCTGGTATTTCCAATACAAGAAAGAAAATATTTTTAGATTGTAAGAATTGTTTTTTTTTTTTTTTTTTTAAGATAATAATAGTTTAATGATACAAGTCTTATAATTAACCTATAGCTGGTGAGGGGAGAAGAGGTGGATTCATGCCTTTCTCAAGGATATTTGCACATATAACAAACCCAATGGGAATTGGGAACTCGGCTCACTAATTAACAATTCTAAGATGTTATCCACTACACCACCCACACATCCAAGCACACACTGCCTGGTATTTCCAATACAAGAAAGAAGAAGAAGGTAGAATAAAAAACTGGGTTTTATTTCATTTATTCATACAAAACTGAAGCAGAAATTTTCTTTCTAGTTTATTTATTTTTTAACATACAAAGAAATTTCCTATCCTGACCAGGTTGTAACCAATTCGTATTCTAATAAAAACCAGTTAGCAATGACTCTTTGTTGATCACTTAGAACAGGGGTTTTCAAACTGGGGTCCGCAAGGACAAGATAGGGAGTCCGTGGACAGCAAACACTTTTTTATGGGTGACTTGCAACTTATAAGTGCTTATAAGTAACTTTTAGGCCGATCATGAAATAAATTGATTCAATAAACTATTTCATAGATTTGATATACTAATATAATTTGTATCTTAAATTGATAAAGATAATGGATTCTATTCATGCAGTGAAGGAACCAAAGGATTTTAATTTTGGATCTATTTTGCAATTTCTGGCTTTCTCATTGGCTGTTAGGCATTTGCATTAATGCAAAATTATATGTTATATTCAGCAAATATTTATGTATAAATTTCATAAGCGTTTATAAGGGGGTCCCTAAGGTAAAGCCTGAAATATAAAGGGGTCCGCAAGTCAAAAAGTTTGAAAACCCCTGACTTAGAAATCTCAAGTATTTTCAACCATTCCCCATAATACATGGTGGTAAGTAAAAGGAGCGACCAAATGCAAGCTGCAGAATGGGGACACCAAAGCCAGGCAAGTGAGATTAAATTGATGGAGAGCAGGAAATCATATTGGAACATTTTCATCAATCTAGTATTTTCTTTTTAATTTAAGAAAAATTAAATCCACATGACATGAGAGTAATGGCACCAAACCGTGGTATGGTAGGTGAAAAATAAGAAATCATCTAGAATTAAAAATTTAGGGATGCATAATGAAGAATAAAGGCTTAGAGAATTTAACACACCCAGGACAAATTGAGGGTGAAGTGACGAGATACACAGTAAAGTGAAAAGAAGATACATTTCAGGTACAATGTGCATGTATGTGGGCGCATATTGTGGTTCAGATGTGCCACTACCAAACTTTTGTTGCTCACTTTTTTCTCACGGCATTAAATCTCCCCCACCCAACCTTTGGGGATCACTGCCATGAATGAAATAATATACAGGATGTCCATAAAGTTCGTGTGCACTTTTAAAAATTTATAAGTGTAAAGTGCACACGAACTTTATGGACACACTGTATATTGTTAACCAATTTTACATTTCAGGAAATGATCTAACTACAGTCAACACTAATCAAAATTAGTAAATAATAAAACAGTAAATAAAACTATTATTTGGCATCATTTAGTTTAACACTTGTAAAATCTCTGATGCCCCTTGGTTATAAATATCATTGGCCTGGGAGAGAGTAAATGACAGAGAAACAAGAGGCGGCATGATCCCCAAAAGTGCAGCTGTCAAGTTGTTTCTATCTTCCATCTGTACTCAGTTGCCAACATTAATTTAACTGCATTCCTTCATCTTCCTGATTTCTGTTCTTTTTTGGAAGAAAGCCAAAATTCAATCAGTTGAAAGGATTTTTAAGATCAAGACATGAAATAAATTAAAAAAAAAAAAAATATCTAACCTTTTCTCATTTCTACCAAATTTTAGTGCTCTTGCTCAACATTTTTTTCTTCAAAGCAGATTGTCAAAGAAAAAAAAAAAATCCCCAGCAAATTTAGAAATGAATACAAAAAAATAAAAAAGATTATGAAACATTCAAACTTGTTCTTTTCTCTTGTGCCATTTTAGAATTCTGTTCTATTCTAATGAAACAGGTTCAGTTCCTATCTGAAATCCTTCCCTCCTCCCCCAAATGCAAAATCTTGCAAGATATGGGGAAGAATAATAGAATGGGTGAAAACTTGTGAAGATTTAAAAAAGGGAAAAAAGAAGAAAAAAGGGAAAAAAGAAGAGAGAGAGAGAGAGAGAGAGAGAGAGAGAATATACGAGAGAGAGAGAATATGAGAGAGAGAGGGAATTGTTTCTTTTATTTGGCAGTTAACACAATGCCAAGACAAACACTAGACGCCCTTAGGACTAAATTAAACCATTTATTGATTTAATATTACTATTGGGATAAAGTGTGTACTAGTGTCCAAATTAAATAATGGGAACTTTTTATGGCTTGAGGACTAGCAAAGCTATGCCAATATTGTGGCCTTGTGCCAGATTATTAAGCTATAGCAAACAAGTAAAACTTTGAATTGGATTTGGGTTTTTTTTACTGCTTAACCCATTGCAGGTTATTTTTAAAGCCAGAAAATATTTTTAGATTGTAAGAATTGTTTTTTGGGTTTTTTTTTTAGATAATAGTAGTTTAATGATACAAGTCTTATAATTAACCTATAGCTGGTGAGGGGAATAGAGGTGGATTCATGCCTTTCTCAAGGATATTTGCACATATAACAAACCCAATGGGAATTGGGAACTCGGCTCACTAATTAACAATTCCAAGATGTTATCCACTACACCACCCACACATCCAAGCACACACTGCCTGGTATTTCCAATACAAGAAAGAAGAAGAAGGTAGAATAAAAAACTGGGTTTTATTTCATTTATTCATACAAAACTGAAGCAGAAATTTTCTTTCTAGTTTATTTATTTTTTAACATAGAAAGAAATTTCCTATCCTGACCAGGTTGTAACCAATTCGTATTCTAATAAAAACCAGTTAGCAATGACTCTTTGTTGATCACTTAGAACAGGGGTTTTTTAAACTGGGGTCCGCAAGGACAAGATAGGGGGTCTGTGGACAGCAAACACTTTTTTATGGGTGACTTGCAACTTATAAGTGCTTATAAGTAACTTTTAGGCCGATCATGAAATAAATTGATTCAATAAACTATTTCATAGATTTGATATACTAATATAATTTGTATCTTAAGTTGATAAAGATAATGGATTCTATTCATGCAGTGAAGGAACCAAAGGATTTTAATTTTGGATCTATTTTGCGATTTCCGGCTTTCTCATTGGCGGTTAGGCTTTTGCATTAATGCAAAATTATATGTTATATTCAGCAAATATTTATGTATAAATTTCACAAGCATTTATAAGGGGGTCCCTAAGGTAAAGCCTGAAATATAAAGGGGTCCGCAAGTCAAAAAGTTTGAAAACCCCTGACTTAGAAATCTCAAGTAACTTTCAACCATTCCCCATAATACATGGTTGTAAGCAAAAGGAGCGACCAAATGCAAGCTGCACAATGGGGACACCAAAGCCAGACAAGTGAGGAAATTTAATGATCTACATAGTGGCATAACAAATGATGGAAAGCACAACCCAAAAATTAAAAGATGCCTAGAAACAAGCGAATATACTCTTTAAAAACTGAGCAAAAGATTAAGGAATTAAAAAAAAAAAATGTGGAAATTACTAACACCCTGAAAAGAAAGAGCAGAAATTTGGGGATGCATAATAAGGAATGAAGGCATAGAGAATTTAACACACACAGGACAAATTTAGGGTGAAGGGAGTAAAGTAGTTATTTGACAAGTTTGAGTAAATGAATGGAGAAACAAATACAACAAAAACATATAGAGATTATAAAGGAGTAAGCGATTTTTTTTTTTATGGGTTTTATCAACCTTTTGTAGATTATTCAAAGCCAGAAAATATTTTTAGATTGTAAGAATTTTTTGATGCTGGGATTGAGATCTTGAATCCCAACATTAAAAACTAATATTTTAAAACTAATGTAGGGGCAGTAAATCATGTTGGAACTTTTTCATCAATAGTATTTTCTTTTTAATTTTGAAGAAAAATTAAATCCACATGACATGAGAGGAACGGCACTAAACTTTGGTATGGTAGGTGAAAAATAAGAAATCATCTAGAATTAAAAACAGGTTGTTATGAGGTCTTTGGGGGATTTCTTGCCCTCAACAACCTCCTGGTAATAAGTTTTTGGATTACAGCTTGACTAGAACATTAAAATATATACGCATAGTTCCAAAATGGCAGGGGGGGGTCAAATCATAAAAAGACAATAATTTTGGAACTGCTAGAATTAGACACTTAAATTTTCAGGATTTCTAGTTTTAATAAAACCTATTAAAAAAAATAAAAATAAATTTCAAGAGGTTTGGTTGATATGGTCTGGAATTTCTTAAAAATATGGATGAAACTTTTGGCTATACATCAAAAAAAAAAAAAAAAAAAAAAAAGTCTTTTTTAAATCTTATTTAAGATTTGGAGATTTTGGCAATCTTTGTGCCTGCAAGAAGAACAAGTTTTCAAAATGATAGTTTTCCCTTAACAATATAACTGTATACACTTTTGACTCCCTCAGCAATGTTTATGTAGAAGATTATAAAAATATGCGAACCAAGTAAAATTTGATATTATTTACCATTTTATAACAAAATAAAATTTGAAAATAAATCTTTTTATTGATATATTAATAAAAAAAATTCAACATTATCAAAAATATGTAAGAGGAAGAAATATTCTTTTAACCTAGTTTAGAGAATTTAAAGTGAGATCAAATGAAAGAAATGTCCAAAAAAAATGCATTTTTTAAAATTTATAATTACAGAGTTACTCGTTATGTTTTTATTCAAATTTTCTTGTTCAGACATTTTTATAATTCATGAATAAAAAATTTTTTTTTCATATTTATTTCTTTATAAAATGACAAATATTTCATTATAGTTGGTTCACATATTTTTATAATCTTGTAAATAAGCAATTTAATAGATAAATAGCATTTAATATCTTTATTGTCAATTCTCAAGAATAAAGATCATGTACAAAGCTACTTTGATATGTTTGGGTTTTATTAAAATTCTTAGAATAGAGAGTCAAAAGTATGTCGTGGTATCAAGGGAATAGGCATTAACAGACCTTTTTTTCTTTCTTTCTTTTGAGGGTGGGGGCACGAAGGTCAAACATTGCCTAGATTCCAATGCATTGGAAAACATATCTCCAACTGGTAGAACATTTAATTGTTCCGATTGTAGAGTTTCAAACATTGAAGAAAGATTCCAATATGCATTGGAAAACATATCTCCAACTGGAACAGAATAGAAAAAGGACAGAATTTAATTGTTCAGATTGTAGAGAATTGAATAAACATTGGAAGAAAAGAATAGAACAGATAGAAAAAAGAATAAGATATCCCAATGAAAAAAGAATGAACAGAATAGAAAAAAACAGAATAAAAAAAGAAAGAATAGAAAAGAATAGAACAGAATAGAAAAAGAATAAACAGAATAGAAAAGAATAGAACAGAATAGAAAAGAATAGAACAGAATAGAAAAGAATAGAACAGAATAGAAAAGAATAGAAAAAGAATAGAACAGAATAGAAAAAGAATAGAACAGAATAGAAAAAGAATAGAACAGAATAGAAAAAGAATAGAACAGAATAGAAAAAGAATAGAACAGAATAGAAAAAGAATAGAACAGAATAGAAAAAGAATAGAACAGAATAGAAAAAGAATAGAACAGAATAGAAAAAGAATAGACTGTTCGATGTATTTACTTCTAAACCTTGACTTCCAAGGCTAAATCTACCAAGCAAAGAAAAGCTTTATCTCCCCTTGAGCTAGGGCGATGGAGAAGAGGCGGGGGGCAACTAAATAAGTGCCAGTGATAGATATCAGGCAAGGTTCTGCTTTGCCGCAAGTTTTGCTTGGAGTTTCTGGGTTAATGGGCGACAAAGATGGGAAGAAAACATCAAAGATTCCAAAAACAATCTAGAGTGCAAAACTGCAGGCCAGCAGGCGCCATGTTCATTACACAGCATACATATGTACGGGCATCATGTGCGGGGGAGGGATGCCGGCAGTAGAACAAAATGTGGTTATCATTTAAATGGCACACGTACATGTACGTGTTGTCGGGAGAATGTTGTTATGAAAGGAAAGCAATAGGTTGGTTTGTTTGTTTTTTTTTCTTATAAAAATGGAAATAGAGAATTTAGTCAGAAAAGTTCATGTGGAGATTGTGTGTGTGTGTGTGAGAGAATCAGGCAGAGAGAGAGAGAGAGAGAATCAGGCAGAGAGAGAAGCATAAGGAGCGAGAGAGAAGTAGAGAGAGGTAGAAGCAGAGGGATAAAGAAAAAACAGAAAGAGAACAGAGGGAGAGAGAAACAGAGAGAGAGAGACAGACATAAACTCACAGAAATACATAGAGAGACCCAGACTTCGCAGGGGTGACGAGACCACCAAAAAGCAGAGCCGGGATTTATTCTAATTGGGAGACTAACGGGTGGGCGATGATACTACAGGGTGGTCCGAAAGTCTGGTCACCTCTACATAATTTCAGATGGCTGATACGAGATCCTACTGTTTGAAAGGAGACAAGACTTTCGGACCACCCTGTATATTACCCGCAACCAATTTTTGTGAAATTTATACACTTAAGCATTTTTAATGTCATAATTCATCGTGTTGATTTGTAATTATTCCGTGCATGGATATCACGTTAGAATCCTAAACAAGCAAAGTCGAAAAAAGAAACGAGGTCTGTTTGTTCGGAGTTTTCAGGAGAGAAAACAAGTCAATATAAATTGTAAATATTTACAATCCGAGCGAGCCCAGCTTTTTAGAAGGAGGACCCGACGTAGAGGCAGAGAGAAAAGCTTCGATAACCGAAAGGGAAGAGAGGTTTTTCAAAGATTTTAAAAGCATTCGTGGAAAGAGAGAAAAAAAAAAACACAAGGGCCTAAGGGAGGTGGGGGGAGTAAGAATTTATGGAGAAATACATGTTTTCATTTTTTTTTTTTAGTCAACTAAAAATCACATAACCGTCTTTTACTTATTTTAAATCTATCGATCAATCGATCGATTTATTTATTCTTTAAAATCAAACGTATTTTAACAAAAAAAATTCACCTTGAGTAATACATTTTCCTAAGTTGCTCAACAAATGAAATGTATTAAAACAAAGAAAAAAGAGAGAGAGAGAGAGAGAGAAAGAGGCGAGTTTGTTTTTGTGGTGTAGTATTAATTTTTAAGAGAGGGAAGGTTGAATATTAACAAAACAACAATGAACATAAAACTGTCTAGACTGATTATGATGATGATAGCTGTAAAAGAACTCAACCTGACAGACAGAAGTCGAGACAAGGGAAAGAAAGGTAGAATCAAGTAAAGAGTGGCGGCGGGCTAAATTCGTCAGTGCTTTGCCAATCAATTTAAAATCGGCTTACTCATTGTCGAAAAAGTGTGCATATGTGGAGGGGGAAACCTACACGCATGTACAGACACACAAATACACACATATATATATATATATATATGTGTGTGTGAGTGTGAGAGAGAGAGAGAGACAAGGGGAAAGGAGAGAAAGAGTGACACAGAAACCAAGACTCGTTTTTCTCTTTCTCAATAAAGAATTTCTACACCCCACCCTCCCCATACTGCTCTGCTCACTCGTCTTCTTATCCATCTCGCAATTTCCCCTCTCCGTCTTTATCATCGATGAGAGATGATTGGCGCCACACAGTCCAGCTGGGTGGGATATTTCCTGAGGGCCGGGATCTAAATCTAGGCAGTAGTAGTAGTCAAGTAGGTAATAAGTTGTCTATAAAAACTGCAAGGCAAATGCGAGAGAGGTGGGTGAAACTAGTATTGGGTTCTCTATAGCTATGGAAAGAAGGAAGTGACTCCGGTAAATAAGGATTGGATAAAAGACAAAAAAAAGGAAAAAAAAAGTGATCAACTTACCTATTTGAGTCATTGAGAATATTTTACCGTACCTTATATTGCAACCATAATGATTAAATATTTTCCAAGTTTATGGAAATCAATTATCAATTATCACGAGAGTAACAAATCGAAACTTAAATGGGTCAATATATAGGGTCTTTAGATCTTTTCTTACAGATTTAGCATCCTGCTACCACTTTTCTATCAATGTCAATTTTTGTGCAAATATGTGCAAAAAGTGGATCACAGAGCCTTGATATTTTTCTCACTTCTCATTGGTCAGTTAATATTTAAATCATGTTCTCGCCTACGTCCATACAATGCCTATATGTTATTCAAAACCATTTTTCCTCCAAAAATCAGAAATGCTTTCCAGAGCCGATTATGTTGATTATAAATAGCAGACACAAGGGCTTCCTGCTTACTAAAATGTAGCTGTTTAAGAAATTGCGTTTCAACCCTTTACAGGCGGACACTATGAAAATATCACAGACATACATGTACATACAAAAACTTAATTACAAACATTATTACAAGCATCAACATATTACAAATATTCAACTACAAGCAACGGAAACTAATTAAACATTACAGAACATTCCCTCTTTCGACTTTTCTGAAGTTTATCGACATATTCTCAGCTTTCCAGAATTCTTTCAACTCTCTTACACTGAACATTTTGAGCAGCAAGTTCATTCAACATTCTATGAGTTCACATAAAAATATTTCCTTATTAAAGACTAATTCCAGTCAAAGGGAAGTAACTCCTATTAATTATGCTTGTATATCATTGACATACATAAATACAAATATTATTGTTATAAAACTGTTTTGTGTTCCTTCTTATTGTTTCAGATTTTGTGGTATTTTGCTTAAATATAAATTCGAGAGGTCGCACCAACTAACTGACCTCTACACATTTTTACTGTCAATCTGTTCACTGATGAAAAAGAAAAAGAAAACAGGTATTCTTCAACCGACAAATGCTGAGAATATGCTGGACAGAACATGCGAATAATGAGGAAGTTTTAAGAAAACTAAAAGAGATAACTGAAATTTCTGGTGCACTCGATAAAAAAAAAAAAAAAAAAATATAGAATTCAACACTCACAGGACATCGTGAAAGTAAGAGACACAGGGTGAAACAGCAATTGACCTACTTTAACTGGCTTATGTATGGATGGCAGACCAAAGACAAAGGTATGGTAATACAGTAAAAAGTTATTCAGAGCAACAAAAGATTGGAAATTGTTGAGGGAAGAAAAAAAATTGGACCATTTATTCCATGACAGATTTCTGACACTAAAAGATGAGGCGACACATCAAAATAATTAATGGCATAAAAACATTGTTAAACAGTTTGTTGTTAAAATAACACGTTTATAGTGACAAAAGTTTTAAGTCCTATTCGCATTATAAGTTATCTCCCTTGATAACAGATGCAAAACTTTTCATCAGGTTGTAATCAGTCAGCACAAAAACGCCAACTCCTCTACCAATCTCTTTTAACCTCCAAAGAAAATAGTGAAGCAGCTGAAGATCAAAAGACTTGCTGAAAACCAAAACCACATGCAAGTTTAGGTCAATACAATTATACTTTCAACTTTTTTCTCCTGTAAACTCTAATGACATTTAGGAGAAATGTATGAACTTTCCCTATGGCAGACACATATCCAGTTTTGTTATGAAAAGAGACATCATCAAAAATCTACTGACGTGCTGTTTGAAATTTTATCATAATTATTGGAAGTTTATTTACTATGACTCTTATAAAAATTACCAACAGAACTATAATCTTGCCAGTCATAGCTAAGTTGATATTCAGGCCTTGTGCCATTTGATGCGAGAAAGAAGAGGAGATGAGAAGGAGGAGGAAAGAAGAGGAGACGAGGAGGAAAGAAGAGGAGAAGGAGACGAGAAGGAGAGGAAAGAAGAGGAGAGGAAAGGAAAGAAGAGAGGAAAGAAGAGAGGAAAGAAGAGAAGAGAGGAAAGAAGAGGGGAAAGAAGAGAAGAGAGGAAAGAAGAGGGGAGAGAAGAGAGGAGAGGAAAGAAGAGGGGAGAGAAGAGAGGAGAGGAGAGGAAAGAAGAGAGGAGAGGAAAGGAGAGAGGAGAGGAAAGAAGAGAGGAGAGGAAAGAAGAGAGGAGAGGAAAGAAGAGAAGAGAGGAAAGAAGAGAGGAAAAAAGAGAAGAG
This sequence comes from Acanthosepion pharaonis, assembly GCA_903632075.3. Lineage (NCBI taxonomy): Eukaryota > Metazoa > Mollusca > Cephalopoda > Sepiida > Sepiidae > Acanthosepion > Acanthosepion pharaonis. The sequence continues at coordinate 493,589 of CAHIKZ030001279.1, forward strand.
AGAAGAGAAGAGAGGAAAGGAGAGAGGAGAGGAAGAAAGAGAGGAAAGAAGAGAAGAGAGGAAAGAAGAGAGAGAGGAAAGAAGAGGGGAAAGAAGAGAAGAGGAGAGAAGAGGGGAAAGAAGAGAAGAGGAAAGAAGAGGGGAGAGGAAGAGAGGAGAGGAAAGAAGAGAGGAGAAGAAAGAGAGAAGAGGGAAAAGGAGAGAAGAGAGGAAAGAAGAAGAGAGGAAGAGAGGAGAGGAAGAAGAGAGGAGAGGAAAGAAGAGAGGAGAGGAAAGAAGAGAGGAGAGGAAAGAAGAGAGGAGAGGAAAGAAGAGAGGAGAGGAAAGAAGAGAGGAGAGGAAAGAAGAGAGGAGAGGAAAGAAGAGAGGAAAGAAGAGAGGAGAGGAAAGAAGAGAGGAAAGAAGAGAGGAGAGGAAAGAAGAGAGGAAAGAAGAGAGGAGAGGAAAGAAGAGAGGAAAGAAGAGAGGAAAGAAGAGAGGAAAGAAGAGAAGAGAGGAGAGAAGAGAAGAGAGGAAAGAAGAGAAGAGAGGAAAGAAGAGAAGAGAGGAAAGAAGAGAGGAAAGAAGAGAGGAAAGAAGAGAAGAGAGGAAAGAAGAGAGGAAAGAAGAGAAGAGAGGAAAGAAGAGAAGAGAGGAAAGGAGAGAAGAGAGGAAAGAAGAGAAGAGAGGAAAGGAGAGAAGAGAGGAAAGGAGAGAAGAGAGGAAAGGAGAGAGGAGAGGAAAGGAGAGAGGAGAGGAAAGAAGAGAAGAGAGGAAAGGAGAGAAGAGAGGAAAGGAGAGAAGAGAGGAAAGAAGAGAGAGGAGAAGAGTTGTGGAATTTGTGTTATTAGCCAAACCCATTGACTGTGGGTTGAGGTCCAAGAAAGTCATAAATTCTTGTGAAACACAGACTAGACAGATCTATAGAACAGAGTGAAAGGATGGAAATGTACAAGTAATGGATCAAGTTCCTAAATTCAAAACAAACAGATTTTCTCATCTCCACTTGGTACAACAGGCCAATTATTATACTATAGGCTTTTAAGGGGGGAGGGGAATAAAGCTCAAGATAGACATCAGGAAATGTCCTAACTTCTCTTCAAATGCAATGGAAAAAAAAATTCTTTCTGGTGGCATAAGATAAGAGTGGAAAGTTTTCAAGGCCAAACTTTATTCTTAACTTTTGGAAAAGCATTTCTAGCTCTCATCAAATAACAGAGCAGACTGGCTTCTCTAGCCTTAGTTGGAGAAGAAGGTTGACACCAAAGGGTTGAAAAGGCAGCAGGAAATCACCCTACTATATTTTCCAAGAACAATCATAGCAATGCACAGTTTACAGATATTAAAAGAAAAAGAAGCTGTGAAGAGCCATGATCACCAATGAAGCAATATGCTTTTTTTAAAACTGTCTAGAATTATAAGCTCTCATAGTTAAAAGCATTGCAATACAGATTTTAAAAAAGTTCCTTCATGTTTTTTTTTTAAGAGAATTATTTTTTAATGTAATATCTAATCTATGTGGCAGTGAATATTAAACAATCTGCTCACAGACGAAGACGTGAAACGCCAAATGCAGAGAACAACCATGGAAAGAACATGTGAATAATGAGCAAGTTTTAAGGAATAAAAGACCAACAACACAGAAAATTATACTTACAAGCAGAAAGAGATTTACACTATTTACATCATTCAAACTATTGTCCTCATCTTTGTCACCATGTTTATTACAATATTTCAATATATTCCCTTCAAGGACACATGGCACAGTGGATAAAGGCGTTGGTTAGATCCAGTGACAGGACCCAAAGAGTGTAAGTTCAATACCCAGTTAAGGCAGTGGAGAACTTAGAGAGGGGAATTAACAGGATATAACTGATAACTGACATCCATTAAACATGGCATGTGGAACTAGAACAGTCTACCCCAGTGAGCGAAATAAAGGGTTCAGTTCGACATTCCAACCACCCGAAGAAGGATGGAGTGTACAACGGCCGAAACATTGTAATAAATACAGCGACAAAGATGAAGACAATGGTCTGAATAATGTAAATAGTGTACATAATACCTCATCTCAGAAATATAGACAGATACAGAAAGAGATTTATCAAAATTTCTGGGATACATAAGGAAAGAAGGCCTATAGAATTTAATACACACAGGAAATTTTGAAGGCAAGAATAATAAAGGAAAACAGTTAATCTCGTGTGAATGGAGGCAGAACAAGGACTAAAAAGGGATGGTAAACAGTTAAAAATTGCTTGGAGAAACAAAGAGGAGGAAGTTATGGAGAGCACATGTCACGAAGAAATTTAACACACTAAAGAATTTTCTTGTTGGACATTTAGTCAATATATTATTTACTAAGTTCACTTCAGTTTTGGGACAAGATCACAAGTAGTAATGGTTAACTTGTTAATGTTACCATTTTGCTAGAACGAAGTGGTGACAGACATTGCCTGTGAGGATAAATATGTACTCACGGCTTGAGTTGCTTCTGATCAGGTAGACCAGTCAGCCTGTAATTTTGGTATTATTTTTCTTCAGGTATTATTGTAGGTTTTTTAATTTTTATGGTTTCTTCATATTTGTATCATCTCCCTACACATTGTTTTATTTCTTACTTTTACACTCATCCAATTAAAGGAAAACATTGTACACTATAGTAAAATTAGTTTAATATTTGCTAAAACATACAAAAAACAGAAAACATTTCAGTTGCAAAATATACCAAAATATAAACAAATACAAAACATCTTAGCCACTGGTGCTTGGTTGTGGATCATCACAAAAATTTAAAAAAGACACAAATGGGCTCCCTAGGGGAGTGTGTTGTATCAAGGCTGCCCTAACACCGACCTTGAGGTGCATGAGGTAACGCTAGTGCTGCAAGGAGCTGGGGGTGGAAATTGTTGTAGACCAAGCTAGGAAGCACTCACACTGCCAGACATGGAGCAATCATGGTCAGATGCGAGGCAATCGTGGCCAGACATAAAAATTCATGGTCATGAAGTCGAACAGTCATAAGTTGAGTGTATTATTGAAGAAGAAGAATTATCGTTATTATTGAATATTCAAACATTTAGCTGTCATTGATTCAAGTCATTTTGGGAGAAATGGTAAAAAAAGATAAAATGGCAGTAGATACCAGGCCAATTTATTTGTTTGTCTATCGGAATGTTCTCTCTGAAAGCGATGATTTTAGATTCTACAAAGTGTGACCAGATGAAGGGTTTTACTAGTAAAGAGAAAGCCCACTTGTCTGTGACTTTGTAAATGGTTGTATCATTATTGTTCAGATATCACTATCAGTAACGAAAATTAAATTAGTATTTACTTCATATGCCAAGCAGTGGAAATGGCACACTCGCTACATACAAAGTAAACTCTTTACATCAAAAACCGAAAGACTGCATTTTATGAACAAGCAATAGTGAATCATAAATATAGATTTTTTTTTTTTTAACACATCAACTGCAACATTAATAGTCATGAAGAAATATTTAATTTCTCAACCATCAAACACATATCAAAGATATTCTTAAAAATTACACTTTGCCCAATAATAAAAAATTTGGTTTTTGGATTGATTGTTTTTTACAGTTTATCAACTGTTTGCAGGTTATTTAAAGCCAGAAAATATTTTTACATTTAAATTTTTTTTTTTTTTTTTGAGATAATAATGGTTTAGTGATACAAGTCTTACTAATTAACCCATAGCAGGGGAAAAGAAAAGGTGGATTCATGCCTTTCCCCAAGGGTATTTGAACGTAAAGTGAACATAACAAAACCAATGGGAATTGGAACTGTGCTCTTTGATTAACAATTCTGAGCGAATTTTCCATTACACCACCCACACACCCAAGCTTACATTACCAGGTTCAACATTAACTTTGGTGATCATATGGAACTAATGTTTAAATGTGGTCTGGCTGCAAGTCTTTATGAAAAGGGTAAAAGAAGTGAAAACTTTCCGACCAAACGATAAGAATTTTTGTCTAGTCACAGAGGAACATATAATCTAGTACCATACCAGTGAAGTATTATGGCCTTTGTGTTGACTAATTTGGGATACTTTATCCATTGCCGTCTTCCATTGGGCTAATGGGGAACAGTACCTGTTCAAATCGATCATTTGGTCCTTTGATGGAAGCTGCTCATAATAGTGTTGTAGAGTAGTTTCACAGTGGAGGCTTGTATTTCACTAAGTCGGTCCTAAAAAGGTTCAACGTACAAAACGTTAGGAACTTGATATGATAGGTAATGACGCAGAGATCTAGTAGTGGTGTCTGGTACTTTTAGTATCCGACTAACGGTTGTCCGGCATCGACTGACTGACCAACTCCCTAAGCGACTCCTACTTATTATAGGTGGGAGAGTCTATTAACTATAGAATAGGTGTGTTCCACTATAACAAATAGAGAACTACCTCCCAATAACATCAAATATGAAAGCAGCATTTTGGGATGAAGATGAACCTTTGGTACAGTGGGAGTTTTAGTTTGGTTTAGAAACAATATTTACAGATGGTCCATCAGTTTTTTTGTTTTTTGCTTAACTGACTGATGACTTGGCATGAAGATCACTTTGAAGCATGAAACTGACAGTGACCATCCAGTATTGATTCTTATGTCTATGCTGTCTATATCTATAGATAGATAGATAGATAGATAGATAGATAGATATCTCCAATACTGAACAATTTTCCATCACCTAAGTGATAAACTTTTTACTTATTAATTCTAAACAAGGTGCAATGAGTAAATTGTCACCATTTTATATTTTTCATTTTGTGCATGTATGTTGTTTGTTTTTTTATTAACTGCACAGTATAGTAGGGTCAGTTGGGCACCCTCTGTGAAAAAAAGAGCACAATGGCGCAATTCACTCTGCCACAAGTTTAAAAACGGCATGTGGTGCTGATTGGCATTCACGCTAGAAGCTCCAATATTAATTTTGTCAAGAATCTCAAGATATATGTAGCAGGAGCACCAGACCTGATATTGCAGTAATATTCAATGTACAGGCAAATTGTAGATTTATAAATGTGCAAAATGGATTCTAACAAGAAGAATTGTCTGGCACTACACAGTGAACCAACTTTTCTAGCAGCAGACCTTGCAATTGATTCAATGTAATCACTTCATGTCATGTCATGTCAGTCAAGAATGTGAGCCCAATAAGTGAGCCTACAAAAGAAACTTTAACCCAATGGTTCTCAAACTTTGTTTTTTTTTTTTTTTTAAACCAATAGACTACTCTTACTAATTTTTTTTATTGGTGGAACCCCATAACCATTCGATAGGGAAGAAAAAAAAAAGAAAAAGAAAAAGAAGCTTATTTTATTCTTTACTAATAGACAAGTTTTAGAAATTATATTATAGAAATTGACGTTGCATTTAAATGTTTAAATGGAGGAGGCATTGTGGAGTAATGGATAACTGCTTGGTTTGAGGAATTGGAGAGCAGAGTTTAAATTTCAGTCGAATCCATTAAATTCACTTATGTGCTAATACTGTTGGGAAAGAGTATGAATCCTCTTCTCCTCTCCAGCTATGGGTAAAATAGCAGGACAAACTGGGTTCTATAGCCTTGGATGGCACACAGAAAGAAATGGCCAGCAAATGCATAAAAAAACCTGCCTTGTCAGTCATGAATCAAAAGATACATGATCGCCTAAGTGTGTATCACACATGGCACATAACTGACTGATTATAGAAATAGTAAATGAATATGCTTTATTTTGAAGTAAAACTAATCTCTATCTATAAAAGGCAGGATGTGTGTGCGTATGTAACGAATGCACAGCTGCAATTTTCGACAGATTTGCACCAAAATTTACATGCAATTGCTCCAATTTAGCGGGAAGGCCAAGAATGCCATTGCATTTCCCAACTCCCATCGATAGTGGAAATAATCGATTTTTTCATGCTTCTACGGCAGTTTTCATGTAGTTTGCAGCCATTTTCTACTGGCCCGAGTGAGAGCCTATAGCTGGCTGCCACGAATTGGCAGGAAGATTCTATTGGCCAGTGTGAGAGCCAACAGCTGACTGACACGAATGTTAACTAGCATGCAAAAAAATATCGATAGCTGCATTCGTCACAAGTGGGAAAAATTTAAATCTGCATGGCGTTTTACTCCAATTGGCTCATTCGCTTGCTTAAACTCAATGTTGATTCTGATTCCGCAGAACTGGGTTGGGTGTGAAAAAGCATTTGTTGTTAATATTCTTTTTTCATTTGGTTTTTCCAGTTACGAGTCCTTTTTTAAAGCTGATCATTTTGTGTTCATTTTGTTTAGTTCTTTTTTAAGTAACAGATTTAACGTTCAGTATAGAGCTTAGAAAAAATTCGCAGTGTGAGATAGGCAAGAAGTAAGGCATGTAGCAACATCAGCACGGCAAAGGGCACTCCTTTAAAGGCAAGGAAAGGCAAAAATATTTTAAGTCAAGTGATAGCGGTTGCTGTATGAGTTGTACGATTTTTGAGTCAAGCACGGGCAACACCGGGTCATGCTGCTAGTTTAATAATTCTATGGAACATTTATGTACACTAGAAAAATAAACCTTAATATAAACCATTTTAAAATAATGTAAGAAATTTAATAAAAAGTGCAGATTTATTGAAAGAGATCCTTGTGGTTGATACTGCTCTGTAAGTTTTTTTTTTATATTCAGCTCCATTGATGTCAATCATAGTCGAAGATTAGACCTTTTCACAATGTTGAGTCTATTACTATATTAATATTTTATTTTATTAATATTTAAAATTATTATTATTAATAATAATAATATATTAAATTAATTTATATAATAAATTATAATCTTCATATAATACTTCCTTTATATATCCATATCAGTTTTTACCATGTGTGACAGAGAGTCTGGGAAACACACACACGTATATTTTTTTTTTTAGTGAAACTGGAGTGGATTTGAACAGCGAAATTAGATCAGAGCATTTTTGTTTACTGATGGTGAAAGTGCAGAAGTTGTACCCATTGGAACTGGGTCATTAGCAGACAATGGAAATGGTCAAAATAATTTTTATTGATTAAAACTTATAAGAGTGCTGAGTAAGCAAGGAGGACCTTTTGAATTCACATGATTTTAGTTGAAACAGCCAAAACCCTGTGATAATCACGTGCGAAGTAGTGGGGCCAAGGTTCAGTTGTAACCAGCTGGATTTTTCTATATAAACGCATAGTTATGCTGAAGAAGAGGCAGACGGAAGAGAGAGAGATGGAAAAGAATTAGCTCGGGCAAGAGTTGAGCTAGAGACAGTGGAGAGTCGAGTTGGAGACTCAAGAAGGAGAGAAAGTGACGTCAGAGATTGGAACGAAGCGTCCGCTAACATGTTCTGTTGATATAAGTACCGCTGCTTCTGCTACCACGAATATTACTACTACTGTTACTATCGCTAAGGAGGAACGCCACTATAAACTTTAAGCAGAGCACAGAAATCTTATTCCCTCATCGCAAGAGTCGTATATCGTTCTGAGATGATTTAACAATCATATCCAGAATCCAGTATATGCATTTTTTTTGTCAATTACTTTTCTTTAACCCGTTTCTTTTCTATACTATTCTTTACTGCTATATAAAAGACATTAACAATTCAACCATTGAATAGTTGTTTGTCTGGCTTTCTGCAGATATTAATATTTTTTTTTTTGCTGCATTCTAAATTCTTTAGCGCGGACTCTCCAGTTGTGTCTACATCTTTAGTCGACCGTGAATGGATGAACATCAGTTCTGCTTTCTGGATCAAACCAAACACAATGTGGGCAGGAAGCAGGATTAAACCAGTGGACTGGTCAAATAATCTACGGACCACTCCCTTAAGTTCAGCTAGGACCGAGTAGACACCTCAACCCAGAGAGTAAGACGTCGGAGGTTGAGGAGCTGGGGCGAAAGTGTTAGACATGAAAACAACTGGTAGAGTAAAAGGGATGCTAAATTATATCGCTTGATCTTGTTTTCTGCTAGTTTTAGAGTTGTTTTCTATTTTTAGTATTTTAATGGTGTAGATTACTCTAGAAATTCCAGTTCACAGTTGTAACAACCATCCCAAAGTTAATTACTCTATGGACCAGTCAAATATTACTGTGGACCCCCCCAATTTGCTATTTTTTGCATGGAGCTTCAGTGTTACATAGACTCCAAGTGTCTATATGGACCACATTTGAGAACCACTGCTTTAAGCAATCCAACCCCTGCTTGGTATGTAAAACTGACAGTTAAGATCTATTAGACTGAAGTAGCAAAATATATTTGATGTATTTTTTTATTATTATTATTTACAGACAGACTAAAGACTTCATCTTTGTTATCACATTTCGAGCATTGTTTTCTAAGATGCTTGTCAATTTGGGTTACCTTTAATTTAATCTATGGGGATAGGTTCTCTTTCTACTGACACTGTTAAGGATATCTTGACTAACATCCTGAAGAGACTTGACATTTAAAAAAATAAAATAAAATAAAGCAAATAAAAAATCATATATAACTTCATTTTACAAGATGTGTTAAAAAAACAAGCCAAAAATCCCCCCACCCCGAAACAAAGAGAGAAAAAAAGAGACAAATAGAAATGAAATGAATAGAAACATAACGAAGAGAAACAAAATGAAACGAAGAGAAAAAACAAAAAGAAAACCCCCCAAAAAAAAAAAAAAAAAAAACAAAGAAAAACTACAATTAAACCCCTACCACAACTAAAACAATAAAATAAAATAATTCTTCAATGAAAATACAAGTGTTGTTTCGTTAAAATTTTTCTATGCATGTCAGGCCGCTTAAGCATTACCAACTTTTAAAATGAAATCTGAGTTCAAATTCCAGTTAATCCTGCTCAGAAGGACTTTTAACAGATTTAACAAGCTAACCATTGAAGATAATTACAACTGTAAAGAGATCCTCATTGGATGCTTCCACACAACAGACCTTGTGTCAGATTGTGTTACAAATGTAAAATATTAATATTTATGTTCCTGTGTATTAAGCATGAATCCAACTCATCCCTGACAGCCAGTCATTTTGATCATGGGCATGTCACTTGAATACTACAAAGAATATTTAGAGAGGTGATGTGTGCTATCACTTTCATGTTGGAATGCCAACGTTAAGATCATTTCTGACCAAAGAACAAATATCAAGTAATTTATTTCATGCTTATGTTACACATTCAGGAAAAAGTAAAAAGAAAATAAAAAAAAAAAAAAAAATTAATTATATATATATATATATATATATATATATATATATATATATACACACACACACAACGTACAATGGGTAAATTGTCACCATTTTATATTTTTAATTTCATGCGTGTGTGTTGTTTGTTTTTATTGACTGCACAGGGTCAGTTGGGCATTGTCTGTGGAGGGAAAAAAAAAAAAAAAAAAAAAGGACCCTGATGCAATTCACTCTGCCAGAAAATTTGAAATGGCATGCTGTACTGCTTGGCATTTACACTGGAAGCTCCAATACAAACAGTGCTTGATGTAAAATATAAAGAAAATATAAGACATAAAAAAAATGATAATCAAATACTGCTGCTTTTTCATAATTTAAGGTTTCATGTGGACTCGCAGTTTGTTATATGGTTGTCTCAGTCTTCAGGCAGTTACAACAAACTGGGTGTTAGCATGAAACTAAGTTATGGAAGGCAGCAATATTTTAAATTATATATATATATATATATATATATATATATATATACACACACACACTTTTTCAGTTTTCCTAATTTCTTTCTCTCTCTCTCTTTCTGGCCATCTATGTATCTATAGCTGACCTTATCAGAAGTTGGTTCCCATTTTTCTAAGCAAATGGAGAACTGACTTTATCAGCTGCAGCCACACATGCTCTCAGCATGCTGGGCTCAGAGACTCATGGTAAAGTTTCACATAGATCACGATATGGAAAGAAAGAAAGAAAGTAAGAAAGAAAGAAAGAAAACAGTGATATCTGTAAAAGGCCCAAACCATTGAATTAATAGCAAAAGCAGATGCAGAGTTGGGATTAACATGCTTATCTGTGATAAGAAAAGTTACTCTATGAAAGACAAGAACACAGTGAGTGTCTGTTGAGGGCACAGGAAGAGCAGGACCTGAGAAGAGGAAAGCCCCTCCTGCTCTCCTGACAGACTGTTGGGTGGCAGGACACTCTGGCATACATAAAAACTATAAACAATCATGACTTCATTTGTCATGTCTTATTCGTTATTTATTTTGATTGCAGAAAAAAAAAATAGCAGGGGGAGAATACAGGAACTGTTATCCAATTTATTAAATTGGTGCAAGAAAATAATTGTGATATTTGCTATTTTAAACATTGAGGCTTATTTTGGAACAGAATATTTAGCTATATTCCTGTTTTATTTTAAAGTGTGAATTTTTTTTTATTGATTTATGCTAATGGTTTTCTCTTCCTTCTATTCTCTTCTGTCAAATATGTAAATCAACAAATTCAAGCAATTTGACAGTGAAGGAAGAAGGTCGCACCAAAATCCAAGATGATGTTTCGTACCGTGGTGGTTTCTATTAAAAATATTTGGGTACAGATGTACTACTTCTACATGCCATGTCATTTCAGGACGTATCATGGCTCTCCACAATTTCCTATCCCTTGTAGCTTTTATCAACCTTTTGTCCCTGAACCTAACTTCTCCCATCCCTTTCCACAAGCATGTCTGTCCTGCTACCTTCTCATGTCTGTCTTTCCCTCGATACACCCTGTGAGTGTTAAATTCTCCAAGCTCTCATTATTATATGTCTAAGAAATTATTACATCTTCTCTTTCAGATTTTGAGTGTAAGTGACACTTTTGTACCACAATTTTGTTTGTTAAAGTAGAAAAAAGGGATTTAATGTAAACAATCCAATTAAAAATTTAAAAAAAAAAAAAAAGTACAAGATTTTCCTTGTGAAAGGTGTAGGCAAATTAGGTGAAAGGTTAAAGTTGACACAATAACGAACATCATACTGGGGGACAATCACATTTTCTCTGGTTCTTACAAAACACACAGAAAATTACTGGGATTAAAAATTACGGAGGGTACCTCTAATTTTTTTAAATAAAAAAAATAAAATAAAATAAAAAAAAAAAAAAAAAATATTGGCATTTACATTTTGAAGTGACTTGCCTGATCCAAGAACTTGATCAAAACAATAAAAGTGGGTAACAAGAAATTGATATACTGGTAATTTAAATAAAATTTGGTACAACCATTTTAGTACCCAAGTACTTACTGAAATTTCAGAACCAAACTGACACTGATGACTTACTTGATAACCCCTGACCTGGAGTATTAGTTTATTTGCTTAAAGGCTTATCCCAAGTACACCAGCAGCAAGAGGAGGATTCATCCAGGCATATAGGACATGAAAATAAAACCTATTGAACATTTATTTTAGAACATATGTATAAAAATGCCAAATTTCCAGACAGGGATTCATAATATCTTGGATTTTGGTACCCACCCGCTGCCAGCCCGTGTTTTTTTTTTTTTTTTAAATATTTTTTTAATATTTTTTTTTTTTTTTTTTTTTAGCAGGAGTTCAAAATGGGACATAAAAACAGCGGAAATTGACCGCAATATCAAGCAGATATTTGTCCAGAGGAACTCAACAAGGATTCAAGCAATGTTTTAATGAAAACATTGAAGATGAAGTGGGTTGTAGATGCATTCTTGCTTGATGAGGATCAAGGGCCATTTTTGAAGCTGACCCAGGGGAGAGAAAAAAAGAAAAAAAGAAAAAAAAAAAAAAAAAAAAGAGAATATAAAACACTACTGCAGAAACAAACATTGACCATTTAACAGTTGTTTGATATTTGCACCAAACTGGAAAAGCCAAAGATTTTAACAAACTAATGTTGCACAAATTGAACAAAAATTAAAAATCTATTCCTGGCATTTCTTTTCCTTTGAAACAGAGGAGGCAGGGGGAAGAAAAAAAAAAGACTTCTTTTTCTTTTGGCGTCACATTATGGTAAATGATGAAAAATTGATTCACGGATAACAACTGATAGCATCCTGAGCAGTGGCAGAATATAAAAAAAATAAAAAAAAATGATTAATTTATTTTTTACAGCTTATCAACCTTTGCAGGTTATTTAAAACCAGAAAATATTTTTAGACTGTAAAAACATTTTTTTTGGAGATAATGATTTAGTGACAAGTCTTACTAATTAATGTATAGCTGGGGGAAGAAGAGATGGATTTATATCTTTCTCAAGATTATTTGTCCTTAAGTGAATATAACGAAACCAACAAGAATTGGAACTTGGCTCTAACAATTCTGAACAATCACCTATTATACCACCCACACATTGAAGCTTACAGCACCTGGTTTTCCAAAGCAGTTACCCATCTAGGTACTGACCAGGCTCATTGTTGCTTAGCTTCAGTGATCATACAGGAATCAGTGTTTTTCAGTCTGATGTAGACATAAGCCTGAATCAAAAGAAAGTCGTGGTCACCATTTGGTGGTTGGCAAGCAGAAACTATTAGAATCTTGGCAAAACCAACACAACACAGACATATTGCCAGGAAACTGACAAAACATACCAAAAACTGCAAGGCCCAATCGCTCTACAGAAACTGAAGTAGTCCATGAAATTACCTCAGCCAGTTTATGCATCAGATCTCTTTCTGACCAGATACCATTTTTTTTTAAACATCTCAAAAATTTCTGCAAGGAATGGTTTCCAACAATCTAGCAGCAGATTAAAGATGCCTTAGAGAATTCATCTGTTGCATGACTCCAGAATTCTGTGCTACAAGAATAAATTGACTTGTTTATAGTTGGCAACAATGTGTAGATTCTAATGCTTTTTTTTTTTTTTTTTAAGAAATTTTGCTCTTAGTTGAGGTATTTGATGGGAAAATGAAAAGAAAAAAAACATACAATTATTTTTGTACCAACTGTCAAGAAGAGGACTTTTTAATATTATAACGAAAAATGTTCATTTCATTTACTTCAATCCCAAAAACACTATCTAAAGAAAAAACAAAAACAAATACATTCTTGCTAAAAATTAACACTTAAATAACAAGGAAAAGGTTTACTTTTTAAATATTAGGGCATTGGCATGATCAGAGATCAGAGTATGTGTATTGAATATTAGCTTGTCAATCATTAAAAATATATAATGTTTTACAGGAGGTGGTAAGAGAGAGAGAGAGAGTGGGAGTGCATCTCTCTTACATACAGAGTGTGGGAAAGAGAGGAGGCGTACACACACACGGTATGGGAAAGAGAGAAGAGGCACATGTGCACATACATGGTGTGGGAAAGAGAGAAGAGATGCACACACATACACACACGGTGTAGGAAAGAGAGAAGAGATACATACACACAGACAGCATGAGGAAGAGAGAGAGAGAGAGTGAAAGGGTAGACAGACAGAGGGTGAGGAAGAGAGAGAGAGAGAGAGTGAAAAGGTAGACAGACAGAGAGGTGAGGAAGAGAGAGAGAGTGAAAAGGTAGACAGACAGAGGGTGAGGAAGAGAGAGAGAGAGAGGAAAAGGTAGACAGACAGAGGGTGAGGAAGAGAGAGAAAGAGTGAAAAGGTAGACAGAAAGAGGGTGAGGAAGAGAGAGAGAGTGAAAAGGTAGACAGAGGGAGAGAGTGAAAAGGTAGACAGACAGAGGGAGAGAGTGAAAAGGTAGACAGACAGAGGGAGAGAGTGAAAAGGTAGACAGACAGAGGGGAGAGAAAAGGTAGACAGAGGGGAGAGAGTGAAAAGGTAGACAGACAGAGGGAGAGAGGAAAAGGTAGACAGACAGAGGGGAGAAAGAGAGAGAGAGAGAGTGAAAAGGTAGACAGAGGGGAGAGGAAGAGGAGACAGAGGGAGAGAGTGAAAAGGTAGACAGACAGAGAGTGAGGAAGAGGGAGAGAGTGAAAAGGTAGACAGCAGAGGGTGAGGAAGAGAGAGAGAGTGAAAAGGTAGACAGAGGGAGAGAGTGAAAAGGTAGACAGACAGAGGGTGAGAAAGAGAGAGAGAGTGAAAAGGTAGACAGACAGAGGGAGGGAGTGAAAAGGTAGACAGACAGAGGGAGAGAGTGAAAAGGTAGACAGACAGAGGGAGAGAGTGAAAAGGTAGACAGACAGAGGGTGAGGAAGAGAGAGAGAGTGAAAAGGTAGACAGACAGAGGGTGAGGAAGAGGGAGAGAGTGAAAAGGTAGACAGACAGAGGGTGGGGAAGAGGGAGAGAGTGAAAATGTAGACAGAGAGGGTGGGGAAGAGAGAGAGTGAAGAGACATACACAGAGGGTGGGGAAGAGAGAGAAGAAGCAAATGTACACACTGAGGGTGGCAAAAAGAGAGAGAGAGAGGAGGCAGACACACACACACACGAACATACAGAGGGTGGTGGAGGGAGAAGAGACAGATGGACACACAGAGGGTAGAGGAGAGAGGGAGAAAAAAAAAAGCAAAGAGCACATACAGAAAGCATGTAAGATTAAAACAACTAGTCAACAATACTGTGAAAATATACAAAAAAAAAACAAAAAAAAAAAAAACACTACCTCCAATTCCATAACATGCAAGGTGATATTTGCCTTGGTACCATGTCAATGAGGGATTTGAAATGCATGACTATGTCTGCTAGTCAATCCCACATGCAAATACTATAAATAGGCTAATTAAAATGCAGGTAATCAAAAGAGGATGTCAAAATTACATCACAAATGTCTTTAATCCATTACTAGCTTTTTAGAGAAGGCCAAACCCAAACCACCTAAAGTTCAATAGTTTTATTCCCAGCTTCTCTCACCTCATCAGCTCAAAAAAAAAAAAAAAAAAATATAATTATCACCAGAATTGATTACCATTATGTGCCTTTGCAAATGCATATTTTCAATACAATTTATACACAATTAGATAATGAAAGATCTAAGGAGCAGGGTGTTATCGAAATGAGTCTTATGATTCGTCAGAGTATGTAAAAAAAGATTTTATGAAATAAAAATTCATCTCTCACAACGACATGGAAATAATAGAGAAAAAAAATGAATTATTTACACTCAGATTATTGTCCTCATCTTTGTTATTCACAATGTTTCAGCCACTGAGCTCTCCAGCCATCTTTAGATGCTTGTTGATTTAAGTAACCTTCAGGAAATTTTTAATAGAATCCTTTATTTAATCTACAGGGATAGATTGTTCTCATTCTACTGTGTCAAGGAATATTTTGTCTAGTTCTTATTTAGTATTTTTTTCTTTGTTAATCAATTCACCCCACACAAGGTGATAATGCCACCAAGATGCAAGTGAGTGAAAGAGAAGGAGAAAACTTTAGAAGGAACTGGAAACCCAATCTCAAGCAGGGAACAAGAGATAAACATTTTCTCCTATTCAAGACAGGGGAAAAGTGTGAACCGGATAATACACAGTTATTCCAGTTAAGTCTGTACTACCCAGCTCAGGGATTGAACTCATAATTACTATGTCACCAAATTCATTAACCAAGGCTTTAATCCACTGTGAGACAAATTCAGAGAAGAGATGTTACATCTCATTTGGTTAAGTTAACAATTATTTCCAGGTTTACATCACTGGAATAAATGGCGAAAAAAAGAAAAAAAACAAAAAAAAAAAACAAACAACAATCCTTTAAGCCATTGCCTTATAAGGCCAAAAGGCTAACAGACTTTCATGTAAGCATTAAGCAATACTAAATGGATAAATGGAATTACAGTAACATCTTGTTGGCAGTAAGTTCTTCTGGGTTTGTCTCCCATTCTCAGACCTGGAGAGCCAAAAGCAAATCTAGTTATTTCCTGTTTGTCAGTCAAATATTAAAGTTTCTTTTTTCTTCTTCAAAAAGAGTTTCTTCTCTTTACATGTTAATAAGTTTCTAATTACAACTGGAAGAAAAATATATTACTGACATTTTCTCATTCAAATACTGATTAAGATATGTTCCAAAACTAATGCCTCCTACTCATTTCTAAAAAGTCTATTACAAATAAGGGGAGCAGAGTAACAATAGCAAATAAAACAAGTTGTCAGTTACGAAACAATTCCACCAAACCCCCGGCTATAATTATCAGTACTGGATATTAATTTTCAACAACTCTCCTAAATGTGCTTTGCCTCACACATCACTGTCATCACTTCTGAAACAGATAACCCACTGTCTAACTGTGCTCACATCTACTGTTTCGTTTCTGAAAACATTCAGCAAACATCGATGAGTATTGTATTTTTTTCCTACATGAAAGAATCCAATGAAATTTCTGCTTCATGGAAAATTTTATGTCAAATGCTATTTTGCCAGACTACTGCTCAGTTGCTACCTGCAACAAGGAAAAAAAAATATGATTATTCATGTAATGATTCAATTTCTGTTGCCATACCACCAACATTTGCTTGTGTCAGCAAAGAGTCAATGTATTAAAGTAGGAGGCATTACTTTCAGTTGTCATAGAATAACCCCTTGCAAACAAAATACACAAGAATGTGCCCTAAAAAATGATTTCTTAAAAAACTATGAGTAGGTATTTAAACTCTGAACAAAACAGTCCGTTTAGTTACATTAAAACCTACTTTACAATTCAAGAGTAGATGGGTTCAAGATTTATTTGTTTTCTGTTCTTTCTAATAGCTCAAATTAAACTCTGAAATTTTATTTATTATTCATTTTTTTCCTCAATAAGAGAAGATAGATTCTCCTATCATCCAGTTCACACTCCTCCACAGTCATATGAAAAAGAGTTTATCCCATTTCCTGTTTAGAAGAAACTGGAAAAGTAATCTTAAAGTCTTTCATTCTCTTTCACTCCCAGTATTCCTTGTGTTTTAGTGGCATCATGACCTTGCTTGGGGTGAATTGATTAAAAAAAAAAATAAATAAATAAAATAAAAATAAATAAATAAAATAAAAATAAATAAATAAAATAAAAATAAATAAATAAATAAATAAAATAAAATTAAAATAAATTAAATTAAAACAGCAGTAATTAAGAAAAACATTTAATGTCAAAAATAAATGTGGCTTACAGATAATACAAGATAATTTATTTCATCTGTAGTCATTTATCTCCAAAAGGGGGAAAAAAATACTACTCCTGCCAATATATTTGAATTTATATTGAGATGATATTCAAGTCAAATCAGCTAATAGATGCAGAGGGTGAGGAGAGAGACAAAAATTTGTTTTGATGGGAAAGATTTTCTTTCTCTCAACATGAATTTATTCACATAGTAGTGAAATAATTATCAGCTTCTATCACTCTGGTTTCAGAGCATTCCAGATTTTAGAATGGAGGCAAATAAAACAAGACATGTGACAGAGACCTAAAAGGTAAGTAATGCAGTATTTCGAATCCAAAATTTGCTTAAAAAAAAAAAAAAAAAAAAAAAAAAAAAAAAATCAAAGAATAATCAAGAACAAAGTCTGTAGAAATATGGTCATGTGAATCTAGAAAAATTGACTAAAACAAGATTGGATTTAAAAACTGAATAAACAAAGATTAGCCATGAAAGTTTGAAAATAAACAGAAGTGAAATTAAGGAAGCCGGGAGGTGGGGGTGGTAAAAAAATTTTTAAAAATTAAATTACAAGTGGTTCAGAATTTAGGGTACAAATGTCATCTTGCCAGGTTTACAGTCAAAACAATCTTAACCATCCTTATCAGACTTTGTAAATCTGCAAGTCTTAACATATTGACAGGAACAAAAGAGTAAAATTTAGCCATTTTCTTTTATGTTGCTGCTACAGAGTTGAATCATCCTCAGTTCCTCCATATTCTAAATGTAAGTAAAATGTTTCACAAAGTAGCACTTCTTGGCAAAAATGCTATGAGGGGAACCAGCTCCCAGATGAATGCTACAGCTTTAAGCCCTTAAATAAAGGGTCGATTGTTATCTATCTTCCTTATTCTCATACTCTTCACTTCCTACTCACACTCCATTCTTTATACTCATTTTCACAGTAACCCTTTATCTTGAGTGGCTCTCAAGCCTTGTAAGTGAACTTTACAAAAAAAAAAAAAAAAAAAAAAAATAATAATAATAATTCATGCAACTTAAAAGATTTCCAGGGAACAATTGTTATCTTCTGTCATCTTAATTCTTATTCTTTTATTGTCCTCTCTCCTTAATAGTAGTTTTTCTCATATTCTCTAACATTCAGTAACCTCTTGTGTCTTAGTGGCTTTATTGCCTTGCCTGGTTGGGTTTGTTTAACAGCATATCAACTCTTTATGGGTCATTTAATGCTGAAATTTAATTTTCTTGGGAGCTTTGGCAATTTTATTTTTTAATTTTTTTTTTTTTTTTACTATTAAAATTTATTGCTAAAATTTTTTTTTCTATTAAAATCTATTACTATAAAATTTTAATATAAAAATTTATTTTTAATACTTTTATATTTTTTGACCCCAGTTTGGGGTTCACTATTTCCCCCATAGCTGGGACCCAAATGGGACCTTGCTTGGGATGAAATTTCTCTGAATATCTGAATGCATCAAATATAATGCCATTTAAACAAATGTTGTATATTTAAAAAAAGAAAAAGAAAAAATGTTTATTATAATTAAAGTGTTTTATTTTCCGATAATATCTTTATCTAATGAATGCAAAGTGCGGAGACTTTTTCAGCTTAGCTGATCACACAGTCACAACAGTTGAGCAACAATGAAACTTGAAATCTAGTGGTGCAAAATTTGCATATTAACGACAGGATGAAACGTGTTTTATCTCAAAGTTAATCCTGACATTTTTGATTAGATAAAACTTGACCAACATTTTATTTTATAAAATTCCAAGCCATGGTTTCAAATCTATACACAATTTTATTTCTTGTCATTTTGAGATAACAGCACACACAGAAAAAAAAACAAAAAAACTACCAGATCAATGCAATACTTCACAAATGTCAATTGAAAAGGAGAGGGAGAAAGGAACAAAACGGAGAGGAGAGAGAAAGAAAGAAGAAGAGAGAGAGAGAGAGAGAGAGAGAGAGAGAAAAGAGAAAGAAAGAAGAAGAGAGAGAGAGAGAAAAGAGAAAGAAAGAAGAGAGAAAAGAGAAAGAAAGAAGAGAGAAAAGAGAAAGAAAGAAGAGAGAAAAGACAAAGAAAGAAGAGAGAAAAGACAAAGAAAGAAGAGAGAAAAGAGAAAGAAGAGAGAGAGAGAGAAAGAAGAGAGAGAGAGAGAAAGAAGAGAGAGAGAGAGAAAGAAGAGAGAGAGAAAGAAGAGAGAGAGAGAAAGAAGAGAGAGAGTGAAAGAAGAGAGAGAGTGAAAGAAGAGAGAGAGAGAAAGAAGAGAGAGAGAGAAAGAAGAGAGAGAAAGAAGAGAGAGAAAGAAAGAAGAGAGAGAAAGAAAGAAGAGAGAGAAAGAAAGAAGAGAAGAGAAAGAAGGAAGAAAAGAGAGAGAAGGAAGAAAAGAGAAAGGAGAAAGAAAAGAGAGCACATGAAAGGAGAAAAAGAGAAGAAAAAGAAAAGCGAGATGGTCAATTCATCAAACATTTTAGTGTTTGAAGAATGAATCCAGTCTTGATGAGATTTGAAATTCACTGCAACAATACATTATTGATATTTTAAAATTAGTTCTATACACAAGTCATATCTGTGTATATGATTTAAACACAAGCCAGACTTGTTTAAGTTGGTGGTAATGAAAGTGTTTTTAGCTGGCAATTCATTCATATAAACAACATCTTTATTGACGAGAAAGTTGGGGGAGGGAGGAATTTTCTCACTTGAATCAAAAGTTCACTAATTCATTACTCTGTAAATTCTTAAATTTGCAACAGGTTACAACATACCTAATTCTTGTCGAGAAACTTATAGTTGAGAACTCCATTCCATCATATACACGTCATGTTCTACAAAGACCAGCCTTTGGTACAAGTCGTAATGATTCACTTTAAATACCTCTTGCTTGACATTGTAAGTTATCCACTTTTCACCACCTTTCACAATTTGTTATAAAAACTCAATATTTTCCTTACAATTAGTTTTAATCGATAGAAATATAATCCAGTACATTTTTAATGATTTATTTCTGTGGAAGGTACACAACCAATCAGCTAAAAGCTGAAGCACATCATTTTCAATGTACAATTCAACTTACTTGCAGTATGTTAGTTACCCTCCCATGCTGTATTAGATCAAGTTTTCATTTGATTGCTATCAACATGAAATACTCTGCCCGACTGAAGCATTATTTCACTAGAATTGTCCTGCACAAACTTTCCAAACCAGACATGTTCTACCAATCACGGTACCTTTTTCATAAACTGGACTGGTCTAATTTTAAGAGAATGAATTGATAACAACTGAGCATTGCAGGCCAAAAGGATACTTATTTCATTCATCCCCCTCTTCAATATTAAAAAAAAACAAATATTCATATTTATACTGATTTTGACAAACATATATATACATGGTGTGAAAAAAAAAAAAAAAAAAAAAAAGACACATCATACATATATATATATATATATATATATGAAGAAATATAGTCTTAAGATGTGCTATATTTATGGGATAAAGTGCTCAATATCAGAGAGAGCGTGTGTAAACATAAAAGTGAACATAGAAGTCAACACTTAGAGACGACAGTCTGTTTCAAGCTAGATGCAATCGTGGCCTGACGATTGCATCTAGCATGAAACAAACTGTCACCTCTAAGTGTTGACTTCTATGTTCACTTTTTTTATGATTATCTCAAATCCTCCTAATAATTTCTATCACTTGTACATCCTTGCTTGAATCAGCTTCTAATGCTCTGGATGGGGCAGTCCTATGGGTAAGGGGAAACTCAGATGAATTCCACTACGGAATATGTGATTGAGTAGCACTATATCGAGTAATTCGTTACCTCTTCATCACCAAGGCCTGTTGGTATGCCATTTGCCTGATACCATAACTGTCAGGGTTTCAATTCTCGGTAGTGGATGCGCACTGCTGAGGAGTCTCAAATATAGGACAAAATGTCTGTCCAGTGCTTTCTGCATTCTGTTGAGGTTTATTCTCGACTCGATGAATTACTTAATTATGATTATCTCAAATCCTCCTAATGATTTCTATCACTTATATGTGTGTGTGTGTGTGTGTGTGTGTGTGCATATGCACACAAGAGTACAGACATACTGACAGTCACAATGTAGTGTAGATTTGTATATCCACACTGTTTATAGCTACAAACTCACTAGCCTTGATGTTGAGTGCTTTTCACTCATAATATATATATATATATTTATATATATTTAGTTGTATGGATAAGAGTTTGCGACCCTGGGTTTCATGCTTTGTGATCATCAAATAAACGGGTTTATTTTTAAAAATAAAATCTATTTGTGCTTGATTATGTTTGGGAGTGGGAGAGGGAATTTTCTTCTGTGTTCATTTGGGAAGAAAATCACATATACATACAGCTGTACGCATTTTAGTTCACACAAACACACTCATATAAACAATCCCAGATTAGGTGCAGATACACATCCATATGTATGCTTCAAAGCATGGACGTATATCTGCAGCACAGAGAATTCCCTCCTCCCACCACCAAACATAATCAAAGACAAACAAGCATAAATAGATTCAATTTTTAAAAAATAAATCATTTTGATAATTGCAAAAGCATGAAACCCCAGGGTCACAAACACATATCCATAACTGAATATGTTAGCTCTATCGCTAATACTGAGCACTTTCCAATAAGTACTGTGCATATATATATATATATATATATATATATATATATATATATATATATAACAATGATAAATAAAATACACCTACCTAGCCTAACCTTCTATAATAAACAGCTTAATAAAATAACATAACAGTAACACCAAGGCAGGTAAAACAATTAACAACTAAACAAGAAAAATGAAGAAATATGCAAGTGAAGACATATAAACAAATATTTCTTTTGCTATTTAAGCATTATTCAAAATTAAAAAAAAGAATAATTATTTAAAAAAAAAAAAAAAAAAAAAAAAACAAAAGAACATAATATACATGTATTTTGAAAAACCTTAGAACCCCTCTGGAATATTAACCTAATTTTAAGACATCTTTTCCTGTAACATTAACAGTATTACATTATCTTTTGACAGAGCCAAAAGATAAATGGGGAAGTTTGGGGTGGGGAGTATAGAGAGGGAAGTAAGTTGTGAAAAGAAAAAATAACCCCCCAAAAAATCCTACATGCGTGCACATGTACAGGCATAAAGACACACACACACACACACAAAGAAAAAAAAACTCACATCAATTAAAAAAAAAAAAAAAAAAAAAAAAGCACAGATTATTTTTTAACTTAATAAAAATAACAAAAACGAGAAAATAAGCAGATATTTACCAATATTTCCTGACAAGTGGACCAAACAAATTACAAAAAAGGTTCATCTATGAAAATCTAGAGTAGAAATTGTGTGTTTGTGTGTGTGTGTGTGTATATATTAGTGATTGAGAGATATGGTCAAAAGAACCCTTATTGAAAAGGGTAAAACTCCCGTAGCAAAGGTATTATTCTCTTCACATTATATATGAAATGGATTCTACATCAAGAACAACAGATGAGGGTTTAGTGAACAACCTGCACAAGTGAATTTTTTAAGGTGGTTAATTGCCTGTTCCCTGCAATGCAGTCTCCATAGCACCATGTCCTCTACCACGGATGCATTGTGTGCCACATGTCAGATAATCTCCATAGCACCATGTCCTCTACCACGGGTGCATTGTGTGCCACATGTCAGATAATGCTAAAATTGCTGGCTTTATTTTGGATAGGAATTTTCCATCTAGCTGCATGTTGGCTTATAAACTGGTTTCAATTTAGAGTTTTCCTTCTCCTAGACTGGTTGTCAGTTTGTCCTATTTATCCATATCTGGAGAGAGAAGAGATGGACGCATACCTTTCTCAAGGCAATTTGTGCATAAATGAATGTGACAAACTCGACTAGAATTCAAACTCAGCTCTCTGATTTATCATTCCAACCTGTTATCCAAACATACAGAACCTGGTACCCTCAAATTGTCACTCATCTACATATTGACCAGTTTCAACATTGCTTAACTTTGGTGGTCACACAAGAACTAATGTTTTAATGTGATATTGCTGTGTGTGTGTGTGTGTATATATATATATATACACACACACACACACAAAACCAACACGAGCCAGCAGATGTTGCAATAAAATTAGGTCATTTTGGTCACCTAATTGGATCATATAACAAAAACAAAATCTTTCAGTTAATCCAATAGAAATGATCAGTCATGACTAAATACACTTAACTCGTGTATTGCTTAAGCTGATAAGGATCTTAACATCTGCACTGTAATATAACTAGTTCATGATTATAATGACTGGCAATAGGACAAAGCAGAGGGAGAATTGAGCTCATGCCTACCTCAGATGCAGAGGAATGATAGGAATTTTGTTTTGCTCTCATTGGGAATCCAAATTCTTTTTATGAGTAGCAGTTTAGTTTTGTGAAAGTGAGAAATACGAAGAATTATTGATTGCAAAATAAAAAGCAGATTAATTAATTTAATTCATAAAGATTAGATCTTGGAGAAAATCTTTAGGGTCACATTTTGTATGTGTATAGAGATAAAGAGAGTGTGTGTGTGTGTGAGAGAGGGGGAAAGACAGTGAGAGAGAGAGGGAAAGACAGTGAGAGAGAGAGAGAGGGAAAGACAGAGAGAGAGAGAGAGAGGAAAGACAGAGAGAGAGAGAGAGGGACAGACAGTGAGAGAGAGAGAGAGGGAAAGACAGTGAGAGAGAGAGAGAGGGAAAGACAGTGAGAGAGAGAGAGAGAGGGAAAGACAGTGAGAGAGAGAGAGAGGGAAACGTACGAATAATCAGTGAGAGAGAGAGAGAGGGGAAACGTACGAATAATCAGTGAGAGAGAGAGAGAGAGGGAAAGACAGAGAGAGAGAGAGAGGGAAAGACAGAGAGAGAGAGAGAGAGAGGGAAAGACAAAGAGAGAGAGAGAGAGAGAGAGGGAAACGTACGAATAATCAGTGAGAGAGAGAGAGAGAGGGAAAGTGAGGAGAGAGAGAGAGAGGGAAAGACAGTGAGAGAGAGAGAGAGAGGGAAAGACAGTGAGAGAGAGAGAGAGAGAGGGGGAGACAGTGAGAGAGAGAGAGAGAGGGAAAGAATAATCAGTGAGAGAGAGAGAGAGAGGGAAAGACAGTGAGAGAGAGAGAGAGGGAAAGACAAAAAACTGATTTATTCCTAAGGAAGAGAAGGTAACCATAAAGCAAAGCAGTCAATGACTTCTGCATTTGAAATAAAGAATGCCTTTTTGGAGATCAAACAAGTCAGAGGAATGTGATTCCTGCACTCACTGCCATCAAGTCGACATTACTTGCCAGATATCTCCCAAAATGCATTGGTACAACGTGTGTCTTATGTGCTCAAGAATTGCCATTTTAGATTTATTCTAATGCTTATATGATGCACAGCCCATTTTCATATTAATATATCTGCTTATAATAAAAGCACTCATATCTAGTTTGATTTCAAGAGCATTCACAGCTTGCATTGTGCTGATATTGTAAAGCCAAATGCTTGGAAAATAATTGTTTTAATGCTAAGGTTGACAAGTCATTTCTTTTTAGTAACTTTTCAGAATGTGTTGGTGGCAGAATTAGAAGGAATGGTGAAAGAACTCTTAGAGAAGACAGTAAAGGGAAGCAAGAAGAAAGGACTAACTATTAACGGTAAGAAGACAAAAAAAATTGACAATCTTGGTAGCATAGTAACAGATGACAAAAAATGTGACACAAATCTGACGATGCATAGGAAATAGCAAAAGATACTTTCCAGAAACAAGGTATTAAGAAAAAGAAAAATATTACTAGAAAAAAAGAAAAGAGTTCAGAACTGCTATGTAGTATCTAATTTCCTATATAGCAGTGAATGCTAGACAATCTCCTTCCAGATAAAGAGACTTAGAACAAGAGAGTTGATTCTACCAATAAATGCTGAGAATTCTACAGATAGGATAAGTTTTAAATAAAATAGGAACTATTGAAGGAAGTTTATACTTACATTCAGAAAGATTTATTTGTTTAACGGCATATCAACACCTTATGGGTCATTTAATGCTGAAATTTAATTTATTGGGGGTGCTTTGAAGTAATAAAAATATATGTTATTCTGCTTTCACAATTGACTACATGGTAGATGGTACTCAGCTTTTGTGCATATACATGTTTGTGTAGACATTACTAGAGGTGGTGATATGTGTGTTTTATGTAGTTTTGTTAAGTTATATTTTGGAATAAAATTTGATTTCTTTAACAAATTGTAGGATATTATATGGTGTAATGTCATGAAAGAGATCTTTTATACTGGTTGGTTGGTTGATTCTGTTTAGCCACATATCAAGCTCTAAGGGTCATTTAATGCCAAAATTTACATATTTTGAACACAATTTTATGGCTTCAAGTAAATATAATTTGAATGTAATTGTATTAACCTTCAATATATTTTTGGTCATTTTGCTATAAAAATGTATTGCTGGTAATTTTACTATAAATATCTATAGTTGGCAATTTTTTTTTTTTTTATATAAAAATGTATTTTTATACTTTCATAGGGTTTTGTTTTTGTTTTACTATCTACCCATAGGTGTTACTACCCTGGGTCAAGGTGGACCTGGGAATAACAGCAATTAAGAAATGGTTCCACACTCCTCAAAACTTCTAATCAGAGACCTTGCTGCCAGATGTAGTTTATGGTCACACAATCAGAAAGAATTGAAATTTCTAGAATAAATAATGAAGAAAGAGAGCCTAGAGACTTAAACACTCAAAGGACATGCTGAAGGCAAGAGAAGCAAGTGAGGGGGAGGATACTAATAAATTTGAGTCAATGGATGGCAGATCAAGCACAAAAACTTAAATAAAACCTTGCTGGATTGTGATGTTGTTCATGGCCAAGTGTTCTAAGGCCACACGCCAGATCAGACAGTGGTCTCAAACCCTACTGGAGAGCATATTTTCTTTAAGTTTTCTTGAATACTCAAGCCAGTATATGTATTACACACTGTTTAAAGTACTATTTATTTACGCAAATACATATATATATATATATATATATATATATAAAGACAATTTTGAAAACTTGATATGTTTCACTGATCAGGGTTATCAGAAAAATGTATTGATTCATTCATTCATTTTCTACAACTTATCAACCCTTTTCAGGATATTTAAAGCCAGAAAATATTTTTAGATTGTAAGATTTGTTTTTTTTTTTTGAGATAATGATTTAGCGATACGTTTTACTAATTAACCCATAGCTGGGGAGAGAAGGTGGACTTATACCTTTCCCAAAGGTCTTAGTACATAAATAAATATAACAAATCCAACTGGAATTGAAACATTATCCCTTACATTAACTGCACATCCAAGCTTACAGCACCTGGTATTCTCAAACAGTCACCCACCTAGGTACTGATCAGGCTCGATGTTGCTTAACTTTGGTGATCATATGGGAATTGGTGTTTCAACATGAAGTGGTCACAAACCAACAGGAAAATGGATTTTTTTTAGGGGGTTTTAAATCAACATTAGTAAGTCAAAATATTATTTACATTGATGAAAGCTGAACTTTTTA
Organism: Acanthosepion pharaonis; assembly: GCA_903632075.3. Lineage (NCBI taxonomy): Eukaryota > Metazoa > Mollusca > Cephalopoda > Sepiida > Sepiidae > Acanthosepion > Acanthosepion pharaonis. The sequence goes on from CAHIKZ030001279.1 coordinate 520,171, forward strand.
CTATAATTTTGTTTTTTTTTTAAATTATATTTTAAGAATTCAAATTTTTTACATATTTGTTTTAAATTTTTTTTTTTTATCCTGCAGTTTTTCAGCACGTGTGAAAATAAGTTTTCCAAACTGTCTTATAATATTTGCCATTCTGTCAGATTGTCATAAAGTTTGTATAGCGCTCATAGCCCTGGTTATTAACACTGTAAGGAAACACCACTGGAACAAAAGATTTAGTGAAGGACAGGCTTAATCACATGAAAGACACGTTATTAATATTACAATAATAGAGAATACCGTAGTTCAGTGCGGCAATGCATATGATTCAAACGCTACGCACTGCGACCCACTTTGCGGTGCCTATAAGCAGACATGCTACTCATAATGGATGGACGAATCAATGTTTAACAATTAGTGTAGAGAAAGTCATCTTTCTACACAACAAAAATAAATTAGAGTAATTTAAGAAAATTTATATTGATATTGTCAGATCAAAACAACATGATTTGTTATGATTAAAAAAACTACTTAACATGTTCAAAATACTCCCCTAAATGTCCAATACAAAACTAAACAGTCTCAGTAACACCATTTAACACATTTCTATATTAATTTCAGAAAATTTACCAGAAATTGCTTGTTTTAATTCAGGAATTGTTTTCGATGTGAACCTTTAAAGAAGATCTTCCAAAACACTCTGTTGATGTTAGATCTGGTGATCATGACGGACATTCAATTGCTCCATGTCGACTTATTCACCTCAGCTTGAAATTAAGATTTAACCATTCTCGTTAAGCTGTAGTTAAGCCATCTTAAACTACTATAATTTATTTTTGTTCAATAAAAGTTAATAAATAAAAAAGTATGTTACTTTTGCCACATCTTGCATGTATATAAATTTTATTTTTTTAATTCTGTCAGTAATGCTTGCATTAATTCCTGGACACTGACATCTCCCACAACACCAATTTTAAAATGAATAAAATCCTGGGAAATATTAATCTTAAATTTGTTATTTAATCACTTTTTTTTAAAACATCCCCAGCATGAATATTTTATAAACAAATAAAAGATAGTAAATAAAGAGAAGCAGTAAAAGAGCAATAGAGTATCTGTATAGTCTGTGGGCAGCAGGACGTAAAGTATCCTTAAAGAGGTTACAAACAGACAAAGGTGGTACTAGAGTGAAAGGAACAGCAACACAGGCTTAGATGAAAGAGAAAGAAGTTTATTGTAAAAGAGAATACACTACTGAAAGACAATGAATCGGTTACCAGGCTAGTAATTCTCTAATCAAGTCGCCAGGTATATCCTGTACACACACATATATATATATATATATATATATATATATATATATATATATATATATATATGGTATTTATCAATCCACCCACGGGGATTGAATGTGACACAAGGCCTTTTTAATGTGGGTATCTCTGAGCCCGTAGGCCCAGCCAAAAATAAATAACCATCCAAACCCGACGAGGCGGGCCAGTTCCATCAACCTCCCCCAACGAAACCCTACCCTTCGGCAAGCAGAGAGTTTGACAGACACCGACAACTCACAAAGCGCAGATACTACACTTTGATCCTAGCCACCGGGCCGAGCGGGTATTCTTTTTATAGATATATATATACATATACACACTGATATAGTCAATCCACATAGGTGATAGGGAATGTGGAACATTTAATTACAACAATATATATATATATATATATATATATATATATATATATATATATATATATATATATATATACACACACACACACACACAGATTTCAACACCAAGTGGTGACAATCAGTTTCATGCTTGACTGTAACCTTTGGGCCTGAAGATTGTGTTCAAACATGAAACAGACTGTTGCCAGTTGGTGTTGAAACCAGTGTCCACTTTCTATTTACATATGCTCTAGCTCTAATATTGATCACTTTTATCCATTAATATAGCAGTCCTTAAGACTATATTTGTTTTTAATTATTATTATATATATGTCATATTTAAATGTAGTTGGCACCGAAACATAACCTGATTAGTGTTTAAGTTATCTCCCACCACCCTTGATATTGTCAGAATTTATCATAGTGGCAAACAATACATAATCCTTGGAGTGAAAGACAAGTTTTGATAGATTTTATAAATCTACTCAATATAGCAGAGATTACATAAGCAGTTTACAAGAGGGGGAGGGAGGAGAATACGTCAGTATTTCTAGTGGATTGTATTCTCATACAATCAGCAAGTCAGACACACTACCATTATTACCATCATCTTTTGCAAATACTCAAGACACTCTTCGCCCCCACAGCTATTATACTTTCTATTCTTGGGGAATCCCAGATCAGATTTGATATGGGGGCTATGGTGGTGGAGCAGTGGGTGTAGAAGAATAGATTTGATCTTGGTAATTTCAAACTAATCCAATCTGTAGTCATTTGCCTTCCAAGAGATTCCAATCTAGACAGACTATCTGGGAGGTGAAAGGCAGAGGGGTGCTTAAAAAGAATCAAAGATGGTGAATAACTCACATTTTCTAGAGGATGAGAAAAAGATGTTAACGTGGGCAATTTCAAAAATGGAAGTCAGATTGTCCTCTAAACTTGCCAACATATGAAATTTTTTTATTATTATTATTATATTCATTAATCCCAAACCAAAGAGATCAATGGTGGGGAGGAAAAAAATTATATATATATATATATCCAGCAAACTTGATACCACTATTATTTTAACTACTTTCACTCCTTGGCAATGTTTTAAAAAAAGTGATGATTAAAATTTTAATAAACCTAAACATATGATGAAAGTGAACTAATACATTTATTTTGTTATTGAAAATTTATAACAAAAATATTAAAAACTATTTATTTAATAGCTTGTTTAATTAGAAGAATAATTTTATATTTCCAACATTCTAAAAATCAATACAATTAAAACTAATACAATGCAATATTTATCATTTACCAATTTATGAAGAAATAAATATGGAAACAATTCTTTATTCATAAATTTATAAACATTTACTAAGTTATAAAAATATGTGAAATAACTATGTATTTATTAAATTTATTAAATTATTTATTTATTTATTAGTATTATATTTATTTATCAATATTATTTATTAAAATTTCAGTAAATTTATTAAATTATTTATTTATTTATTAATTAATATTATATTTATTTATCAATATTATTTATTAAATTTACTAAAAATATTGAACACATTTATTAGGTTTTAATTTACAATATAATTTTATATTTATGAAATTCTAAAAACTAATTCAATATTTATCATTTACTAATTTATAAAGAAATAAATATGAAAACAATTTTTTTATTCATAAATTTATACACATTTACTAAGTTATAAAAATATGTGAAATAACTGTGTTAATAAATACATTAAATTTATTAAATACATACATAAATAAATACATTAATTTATTAAATTATTTATACATTAGTATTATATTTATTTATCAATATTATTTATTTATTAAATTTAAGTAAATTTATTAAATTTTTATTTATCAATATTATTTATTAAATTTATTAACTTTAATTAGATTTATTAAAAGTATTAAACATTATTTATTAAGTTTTAATTTACAATATAATTTTATATTTATGATATTCTAAAAACTAATACAATATTTATCATTTACTAATTTATAAAGAAATAAATATGGAAACAATTTTTTATTCATAAATTTATGAGTTATAAATATGTAACAGTTTCTGGCAAGAAAAAAACTGTCTAGCATAACACAGGGAACTAGCTTTCCTAGCAGCAGACCTAGAAATTGATTTAATATAGTCTTTCCACTTCATGTCAGCAGAAAATGTTAGTTTGAGAAGGCACAATGAGTCACTCTCCTGGTGGTTAGCATCTGATAGCTATCTGATTGAAGGTAAAAGGGTTCTTTCAGACAATTAAAAGGAAACAGTTTCATTTTGGAGGTGTTAAAATTAACAAGCCATTCCTTACACAGAATCTAGATCATTTTTTTAAAATCAACTACCAATTTAACTTTATCGAACTGATCAGATTTACTATTAAGACAGGAAAAATAGTTGTGCCATCAGCGTAAATACCAAATTGAGAACTGATGCCATAAATTATTTCTTTTAATTCCCTGACCAGTATTGTCTGTATTCAACATGGCTCACTTATTCTTTCAAATAATTTCCTCTACTGTATAAGTACAATTACTGTATTTGATGGTGTATAAGACACACCCCAATTTGAACAGGGCAAATCAAGAAAAAAAATTAGCAAAATTATTAGTAAAGCCTTGGCTTTATTTATTAGGTAGCATTTTGGTTAAACAAGCCATGATTACAATTAAACGAAAAATAATAAGGAAAAAAAAAGAACACGAGCCTATAAAAACTTTATTATATCCAAAGGTAAGAAAACAAAATAAAAATCAAGCAATTATTACAATTGAGCAAAACAGTACAGTTACCATTAAAAAAATTCAGTCAAAAATTTTCCTTTATATGATCTGTACAACCTGCGTCTTGTAAATGTCTTAGTGGAATAATTAAGATATAAAAATTCTGATTGTATTTATACCAATGCAACCGAAAGTTATCACAAGAAAAATATTAATAAAACAAATATATTTTACAAATATATAATTTGAATTTATTGCATATAATTTTAGTGAAACAAAGTACTAACATTAAATGTGAGGAAATTAATATTATCAATGATGACACTTTAAGTCTGCATAATAGCCTTTTAAATAATGACAATAGGTATATGAAAGTTACTATAAAGTCTAAACTAATAGGAGTTGCCAGGTAGCTAATTTTGGCCGACTATTGTGAATTTTAAAACTACATATGGCATATTAAGACACAGGGGAATTTTAAGATATTTTTTAGTTAAAAAAAAAAAAAAAAAAAAAAAAAAAAAGTGCATCTTATATACCATCAAATATGGTATTTACATCTACTTTATTAAACATATACATGATACAACAGAAATACCACCCACATACTAATAAGACATTAACCAGATGAAGACATCATTGCCACTAATATGTTACCATTATGTGGGAGGTATTTCTGCCACACCCTGCATAAAAGTTTCCACTGTTTATTTGAACCAGCACTTGAGCTCTTCAATATGTATCATGACACACTGACTATACTTGTGTCTTGTGAAGTGACAGATTTGTTTTTTTATGGTTTATCAACCCATTTGTGGGTCATTTGAAGCCAAAACATTTTTAGGATTGTAATATTTTTTTTTGAGTTAATATTGAATTAAGGATTTTTCTTTTTTGAGAATAACAGTGATTTTTCCAGATACAGTTCTTATTATTTAACCCATAGCTGTGAAGAGAAGACAGATTGAATGCAACTAACCCGACTGGAATTTGAACTTATCTCTCCAATTTCTTAATCTGAGGCATCATCATTTACATCCCTTGTACAGTGAACGATAACAAAATGACACACTACCATAGTTATGAGCCAGGTTAATATAAATGCAGTAAATATCTACTGAAATATATACATGTGTGCAAGAGTAAACAAATACATACAAATGCTGGAAACTAACCGATGACTACTATTGATTCTAAGTGAAATTTACATTTACTTGTAATATTTTTCTCACCTTTTAGTATTTCCAACAAAATCCCTAATAAAAAAAATGTAAAACAGAATATGCAACTGACCTAATCCATAACATCCACTATCTAAAACAATTTATCCAATCTTAACATCAAATTAATTACAGGTTATTTATGTGCCATATGTGATACACACTTAGGCAATCATGTATCTTTGATACATGTCTGACGAGGCAGATTGTTTTCCCGCAGTAGGTTGCCATTTCTTTCTGAGGTAGACTAGTTCCCATCCAAGACTACAGAACCCGGTCTATCCTTCTACCTGACCATAGCTTTAGAAGAAGAGGATACATACCTTTCCCAAGGGTATTAGCATGTAAATGAATGTAATGGATTCGACTGGAACAACCACATCCAAAACTATTATGGATCTGATCAGAACCTAAAATACCTATGAAAATAATAATTCTGAAGCAGGTATATATAAAATAAAGTGTCAGAACTGCTCCTCACAATACATGGGGAAACTTGCAGAAATTTAAAGAAGAAAAAAAAAGCATCTATGAACACAAAAGGGATTTTATACAGAACAATTTATCAAATGCATTAGTTATACACAGAATTAAATTCAACCAAAGTGATCTTAAAATGCCACTTATTAAAAGAGAAAGTAAATAACTTAGATGGAAAATTCTTGAGAGTGCTGCTATTAAATTTTATCAAAATACAAATCAGTGCCCCAGTTTTTTTTCAAACATTTCCATTCCTGAAATAATTACTCCTTTCCCGAAGACAACATATATGACTATAAAAATGTAAAAAAAAATCTAAAAAAATGGTTAAATTCATAACCTCATGTTATTTAAAATATAACACATAAATTAATCCCAAAGTAAAATAATTTAAATATTAATTTGCATAATAATTTTCAAGAACATCTTTTACTAACTTTTGTTTATTAGACATAAAATGTCACTTAGCATCCTTCATAACTTACCTAGACTTTTCAGTTAATCTGATGAATATTTATGAGTATTTCTTAAATTTAAAAATTTTGAAAAAATAACATTTTGGCTCTTATCTATAAATACTTGTTAAAAAATAAAATCCTTGCATTTGCCCTGATAAAGTCCGTTGGAGAACAAAATGCATTAGCTAAGGTAAGTTTTTTTTTTGTCTTTATTCACATTTCCTTTTAACAGATATATATTCTGTCTAAAAAAAAAAAAAAAAAAAAAAAATATATATATATATATATATATATATATATATATATATATATATGATTTAAATATCATGAAAGCCATCAAAGTGAGTTACTGATTTTTTTTTTTGTACATTGTTCTGGAATCATTGTCCTGAAAAATAATTTCAAGCAGTACCAACATTGTTTTTTTCAATGTTATTACCATTTATAGGAGAGAGAGTAAGAGAGAGAGAGTAAGAGAGAGAGAGTAAAAGAAGAGAGAGTAAAAGAAGAGAGAGTAAAAGAGAGAGAGAGTAAGAGAAGAGAGAGTAAGAGAAGAGAGAGTAAGAGAAGAGAGAGTAAGAGAAGAGAGAGTAAGAGAAGAGAGAGTAAGAGAGAGAGTAAAAAGAAGAGAGAGTAAGAGAGAGAGTAAAAGAAGAGAGAGTAAGAGAGAGAGAGTAAAAGAAGAGAGAGTAAGAGAGAGAGAGTAAAAGAAGAGAGAGTAAGAGAGAGAGAGAGTAAAAGAAGAGAGAGTAAGAGAGAGAGAGTAAAAGAAGAGAGAGTAAGAGGAGAGAGAGAGTAAAAGAAGAGAGAGTAAGAGGAGAGAGAGTAAGAGAGAGAGAGAGAGAGAGTAAAAGAAGAGAGAGTAAGAGAGAGAGAGTAAAAGAAGAGAGAGAGTAAAAGAGAGAGAGAGTAAAAGAAGAGAGAGAGTAAAAGAAGAGAGAGAGTAAAAGAGAGAGAGAGTAAAAGAAGAGAGAGAGAGGGAGAGAGTAAAAGAAGAAAAAGAGAAAAAAGGAATAATAATAAATGATAACACCATTAAAATGTTTAGGAATTAGATATTTATTTTGATCCATTCAATCTTCAAAAAGTGATTGCCAGTCCTTGCAACCAGCACTTTGCAACTGCTTTCACTGGGTCATATTGTTGTGCAAGAGGGCTGTGGGTGGAGATTTGCATGAAGAAACTCGGTATTTCAATTCAGTTTATGATAATCAGAAAAGATAACACAAATGGTTGTTAACGGTTCAGTCAAGCTTACAAAAAAAAAAAAAAATCAGAAGACATTTTCTTGCTTTGTCTATTAAAGCAAAATTAGCTCAGACAATTACATATTAATGTTTTTTCACATTCAGAGATAAATAATTTCAAAAGTCTAACTTAATTCCTTTGTCTTTCAATTATTGTTCTGGTTTCATTCACAAATTTAAAAGGAAGGCTTTAAGGTGTGTGTGTGTGTGTGTGTGTGTGTGTGTGTGTGTGTGTGTGTGTGTGTGTGTGTTCCATTTATTAAAAGCTCATCACTATTGATTAGTTATTTTAGAATAAAAAGTTTATTTGTATCTTCCCAGCAATGTAAAATAAATAAAAACTCTCATTCCATGGATGATGTTATTCTTGAATCCTATTGAGAGGAAAATGCTCAAATGATTTAATTGATTGAAGACAGAAATAAAAATTTTTAAAGTTGCTAAATTTCTTATTTTTTTTTTTTTACATTTAAAATAGGGTGATTTCCCTGGTGCAAATCTTTGGGCATACCCAAATCAAATATTATCAGGAGGATTTCCATGTTTTCACGGAACCTATCTACAGAAGATTATAAGCTCCTACTGTTAAGATGATAAAAAGATAGGTTTCCTGAAAGTGAAATTATTAGCATGCAGATACAACCCACAAAAGAATTCAAACATTTTTATTTAATAATGTCACCAAAGGGAAGCTGGCAATTCTGCTCTTCCAAAGAAAAGCCAGCAAGTGTTTATTTAAGTGAAAAAGGTGAAAAGTTCTTGACTTAACAAGGAAACATAAAGACCTATAAGCTGAGGTTACTAAAATGTGGGAGACACGGTGGGGAGTAATTATTCAGTGAGGATCAAACTCGTTACACTAGTACAGTCTGCTTGGCACACCTAGAAGACGATGCCTTCTCTAATGTATCTGTCAAATTGACACCAACAACAGAATTGCTAAATGTTAAAGGGGCAATGCAAATTCAAATTCAGAGGGTCTTGTAAGGAGAGGAAAAATTAAGTAGATTCAGTACCAAAGCACTCAAACTTAAAATCCATTCTTAACATTATACTAAGCTTGTAAGAGAAATGGATTACAATCCACTAGGAAATTACCTGTCAAAAATGGTTCAGCAATTCTGCTTTGGAAAAGAGAGGGAGTGTGTGTGCGTGTGTGTGTGTGTGTTTCCCAGTCCCTTGCTTAGGATAAGAGTGTAGTATCTGCATAAAGTGAAAAAAAAATCACACACAAAAGAGCTATCAACTGCCTATTTCCACAAAGGAATTGAGATAAGCAAGGGACAGAAGGAAGAGGGAATAAAGGTGTGGCTGAGGAAAGGTAGAAAGTAAACAAAAAGGCAAGAGATAAAAAAAAGGTGCAAAGAAAGAAGCAAAGACAAAAGACAGATTTGCTGTCCCAAGATTTTAGCACTCTTTTACCAGATCTATTTGTTTGTTTTTATTTGAGCTTAATAAACTCCTTACAAAGGTAAACAGATATCATGGCATTAATATATAGATGTTATTTATTATATAACACCCTATATTGAAAGATAGGCAGACATTATGGTGTTAATATATAGATATTATCTTATCAATAATTCATCTATATCTTCTGATATCAATCATATTAAAGGGATTGTTATTGTTTGTCAATTTTCCTTTTGTCTTAAGTTATACAATTTAAAACTTGGGAAATATCTGAAGAATAGTGAAGAAAATGAAGGGGTATTTTTAAGTGTTGTCTGTTGGCATGGTTACTGAAGAGGCTCTGCCAAAGATTGCAAAATTCAATTAAAAATGGTTCTAGTTTATTTCCTTAATACAGCAGCAATGTTGCCTATGGGGTCACTGAAGTACATGATATGCTAAGAACACTGTAATGGTAATACTAGACATTTCCTTATAAGGAAACATTTGGTATTCATTGACCAATCAGCCAGTACTACTGCCGATTGAATTTTTTAAAAATCTTTCTCTTGAAGCAATTTTTCAGGAAAATAGATTTCTCAATTCAGTAACTATTATCGCTCTTTCCAGTATTGACTTGGGGGGATGGGTTTTCCTCCCCAACCTTTTCTTTGAAGTCGTATGAAATGTCAACATCTTGATTATGTCAATTTTTTTTCTTCTCAATCCCAGTAGCTGTTATCACTGTTAACAGTATTGATGGAGGTTTCCTTCCTAACCTTTTGTTTGAAGTAGTGTGGAATGTCAACATCTTGATTATGTCATCATTTTCTCTTTAAGTTACATGTGCTAACCATTTTAGCTGTTGCTGCTGTTGGAAGTCCTCAAGGGATGTCATTTCTTTATTTGTTACTGTAACATCAGTTTAAAAAAGATGATCTTTGCCAAGACTCACAGGTCTCACTGGCTCAAATCCATTTTTAACCATTGATCCAAGAAAGAAACAATCTCTCAATAAAATCAAATGCAAGGATATATGGTAATTAATTTCTTTTTAATATTAAAACTCTGGAGGAGTAACCTTTTACGAGGAGATGCTGAAAAATTCTAGGCTGCACCAAGAAGGAATTCCAAAATTCTGGCGTTTAATCAAATTTCAAAAAGTAGATCAGGTCATGTACTTTTTCTACACTACCTTATACATTGTTAAAAATAATGAGCAAAAAAACAAAAATTGTTTTTTTTTTTTTTTATTTTGTTTTAAGAGCCAAATTTGCCAAGTTTTTAGCCTTGAAGGGTACCAAATGGATATTGTATTGCGACCAAAGGGAATATCTGAACGATGAATATAAATTTTAAAAGTTGTTATTATTATTATTACTACTACTACTCCTTGAAGGAGAAAAAAAACCTGCAAAAAACCTAATTTTTTTTTCTTTTTTTTAATGTTTTAGCAATTTTGTGGATTATTTAAATCCAAAATAAATTCCAAACTATAGAAGGTCATTTAAAGTACCCAGCATACCCTAATGTTTGTCAAAGTGTCAAGCATTTAGCATCCACACCTTTGTTTACATCTCTAAATTAGGAGTGGGTGCTGAAAAGTCATCAACTTGACCAAGGAGTCCTTACAAAATCTAAACCCACTTGTCAAAATCTGATCAAATTATGTGTGTGTATATATGTGTGTTGATGAGCTGTGACACAGTGAAACTGTCTGTAGATAACAATATATACGCACCTAAAAACTTAAATTCGGTTGTGCATTCTTGGAAGATAAGTGCGAATTTGTAAACAATGACTATTACTACTAACATTACAAGGCTCTTCCTCTTCCTTAAATTGAACTCTCTCAGTTATTGGTGTGTTTATTCACAGAATAAGTACGTAAAAATTCACCTTTCTTTCAACCATGCACCAATAACTTAGGGGGAAAATCTTCGACTGTTGTCTAATCAGTCGGGTTTCAATCTCGGCTTGAAGCAATCAGATGTCTATCTACACTGATGAGCTGTGATACAGCAAAACTGTCTGTGAATGACTATATATATATATATATATATATATATATATATAAAATGAGAGAGAGAAATGTCAAAGATAGTATGAAGCCAAAAATGCTGACAGTCAATGGGATATTGAGAGAAAAGACATTTACGACAAGCAGTCTTTTGTAATAAAGTGCTCAATATCAAAGACAGAGCATTAATAGGATTAATGTGAGTAAAAGTTTGTCACTTAGCTGATTGATGTTATCTTCAGCATCTCAACTCTAGAGTTTCATAAGCAGACCTGTCCATCAAGGACAGCTAGAATTATTACTCTAGTTTCACGCTCTTGCAATCTTCAGATGACTAGAATACCTTCGTTTTTTTTTTGTTCTAATTACTCTACTGGAGCACTTTTCTTTACTGTGTAGGTAGGTGTTTGCCTTTAGGTCATTTTTTTATTTTTTTCTTCCTTGTTCGACATGTTAGGTCTTTTGGTAAGTTATCTGTTGCTTACATACATGCATACATATATACACTTTTTTTGAAAGGCTCTTTAGTCAGAGCCAAGAACTTTTCAACAGCCCTTTGTATAGCATATGCACTCTCAAGCCTTTCTCAGAAATTTAGAAACTTCTCAGAGGAAACATTATTCAAGCAATTATTCAGTTCAGTTTTGTGAGAGGAATAAATAAATAATATGGATATACAGTGTAACCCGGATATAAGAGAGTTGTCGGGACCGGAGAAGAAGTCTCTTATATCCGGGTTTCTTATATCCGGTTTGGTCTATTTTATATACATTAACACAAGCTCTAATTTGGGACCAGATAAAATCTCTCTTATATCCGGTTTGGTCTATTTTATATACATTAACACAGGCTCTAATTTGGGACCAGATAAAATCTCTCTTATATCCGGGTTTGGTCTATTTTATATACATTAACACAGGCTCTAATTTGGGACCAGAGAAAAATCTCTTATATCCGGGTTTGGTCTATTTTATATACATTAACACAGGCTCTAATTTGGGGACCAGAGAAAATCTCTCTTATATCCGGGTTTGGTCTATTTTATATACATTAACACAGGCTCTAATTTGGGACCAGAGAAAATCTCTCTTATATCCGGGTTTGGTCTATTTTATATACATTAACACAGGCTCTAATTTGGGACCAGAGAATCTCTCTTATATCCGGGTTTGGTCTATTTATATACATTAACACAGGCTCTAATTTGGGGACCAGAGAAAATCTCTCTTATATCCGGGTTTGGTCTATTTTATATACATTAACACAGGCTCTAATTTGGGACCAGAGAAAATCTCTCTTATATCCGGGTTTGGTCTATTTTATATACATTAACACAGGCTCTAATTTGGGACCAGAGAAAATCTCTCTTATATCCGGGTTTGGTCTATTTTATATACATTAACACAGGCTCTAATTTGGGACCAGAGAAAATCTCTTATATCCGGGTTTGGTCTATTTTATATACATTAACACAGGCTCTAATTTGGGACCAGAGAAAATCTCTCTTATATCCGGGTTTGGTCTATTTTATATACATTAACACAAGCTCTAATTTGGGACCAGATAAAATCTCTCTTATATCCGGGTTTCTCTTATATCTGGGTTTGGTCTATTATATATACATTAACACAGGCTCTAATATAATTATAAATACAAAAACAATTACAGGATACAAGATACACCTGAAAAAGGTTAAAGAATCCATTGAGTACCAGCAAAGACAATGGTGCTCAAGGGAAAATATAAGCCAATGATTGTTGCTTCTAAAACAAAGAAACGTATCATGCGATGATTTTAGCTTTCTTCAACCCTACTTGGTAGAAAACTGACACTATGTGCGTCATGTTTAACAAGTGACAGAAATAAAATATTATTAGAAATATAAATACATTAAAAAAATTGCTTAAAAAAATATCCAAATTCTTGCATGACAATTTAACAAGTGTTGTTGACACTTGTATGCATATATCTGCCAGCTGTTAGGACAGAAGATTTCAGGAACTTGCCAAGTATGTTTTTTTTTTTTTTTTTTTTTTTTTAAATGAATTCTAATATGACAGAGAGAACCTGTTGATGATTTGAATCAGCAAAGGTTAAATTTTGTCCCACATTTGAAGTGTTGGTATTTGCAGGATGAGTCACTTCTAATACCTCCTTTTTATCTTCCTGTATCTAGGACAAGCCTTTGTAAGGAGGGGGGGGGTCTGCAGACTACAGCCTATTGGCTACATCTGGCCTGCAGTCAATTTGATTGCAGCCCAGGAAAGCATTTCAAAGGAAAACTTCTTTTTTTATTTTTTCCACACATTATTCAATTTATTTTCTTATTCATTTAAATCTGTATTATGCTTTTTTAGTGTTTTCAATTGAAATAACTGACAAATCAATGATGCCAATTTATTCATTTCAATGAATATTCATGGACTTACCAAATTTGTAGTGACAACTAGGTTACTTAGAAAAATCCAGAACATCAGTTGGAGATCCCATGCAATGCTTAACACAATTTACAGGGAACTGAGACCAAATCTCTCTTAAGCTCAAACAAAAACAATTAGTTTGCCGGCCACTGAACAGACAAGGAAATTGTCTCATCCTTACTCCTATAACATCCTTCTGGAAGTGTCTTCTCAGGAAAATTGACTTTCCCCAGATATCATAGCTCTGGACTCAGGGTTGGACATTGGGGACAGGACCAAACACTGTGGAAAAGGATTGTCAATGGAGTTCCGACCAACCATAGGGAGGTCGAAGGATGATGATGAATACAACATATGTGACAAGCTTAGCAGTTGATGATGATGAATCTATCTACCTACCTACCTACCAAATGGACAGGGACATCATCTCATCCCACTGGAAGTGTCTTCTCACAAAAATTGACTTTCCCAGACACTATATCTCAGGACTCAGGGTTGGACATTGGGAATCTGAGGACAGTAATGCAGGACTGAACAGCGGGGAAAGGTATTGTTAATGGAGTTCCAAGGATGATGATGATGACTCAGTTGTTTTGTACTAACTAATAATTCACTGCAGTTCCACAACTTGCATTGAAAAATTGTGTATTACAGAACACAACAGACAATAAATAAAGTGTTTTTATTTGCAATAAACAATGTTTGCAATTTCTTTTTTAATATGCGAGAAGGTTCCCAAATTAAAATCTTAAAATTCTCTCAAATATTGGAATTTGGGTTAAATGTCAATGCTAAAAAGTGTTCATTATTCAATTATTTTTTTTAACTGTAAGCCCACCATAAACTTGCCAAACAATGTGTGTTCATGCCCCACAAGTAAAAGGAACAAAAAAAAAAAAAAAAAAAAAAAGGTGCAGAGGTTTACATTATGTCCCACCATTTTGTTTAGTACACAGGCCAATCAACAGATGGTAGAGTGGTTAAAAGTGCGTGGGGGAGGGGATATAAACAAAAAGATAATGTGTCTCAGAATTACAGGGATGTTACTTGCCTTGGTTCTTTGCAAAGATTTTAGATTTAGTTGTATTAATTATTGAGAATACCTCAGATTTTATTTGAGCATCTGAGGTTTGATTTCTGCTTCTCAAATTTAGTTGGCCGCCAAATATATTCATTAGGTTCGTTGAATCAAAGAAAGTCATAATGTGAGAAGCAATTTGCCCAGTGTCAGTAAAAACTAAAAAAAATCAATTTTATTTCAAACTTGTTGGGAGGGGAAAAAAAAAAAAACTAACATGAAGACATTTTTAAAAAAGATACAATTTTGGTATTAACTTTCTAAAATTACTTTTGTAATATTGCTTATATAAGATTTCACTATAGGTCAATATGGAGAATGTTTCATGCATCACTATGGCACACAATCCAAACATAATTGCCCATAAAAAGGAGTTAATTTCACACCTTAGCAAGTCATAAAGAAAAACATTTAGAAATTAAGCTAGAATAAAATTAGCCAATAGATCTCGAAGAACAAGAGACAGTCACACGCACACAAATTCTGATATGTGGGACAAAAGAAATAAGATAAAAAGTTAATTGAATGAAAGGAAAACCAACTCAGTTTTATAATCAACAAAAAGTTTTTATTTTAATTTTTGTGATTTGGTCAATGGCTAAAAAGAAAAAAGAAACCATAAAAGGCTTAACAAAAAGCATTTAGAAACACTTCAAAATAACTTACTCAGGAGTTGCTGGCTTTTGTGGTATAGTTTATATGTCAAGTCAGTGAATGGTAGTAAACGGATTGCACTGAAGCAGGTTTTGGCAACAACTGATTTAGCCAGGGGATTAGCTTAATTTTGCCACCAATCAACAAATACAAGTACCTGAATGAAAGACCTCCACTTATAAGCACAATCACCCACATCAAATAAACCCAGAACTAGAAGTGTCATTCACCCGCATCAAATAAACCCAGAACTAGAAGTGTCATTCACCCGCATCAAATAAACCCAGAACTAGAAGTGTCATTCACCCGCATCAAATAAACCCAGAACTAGAAGTGTCATTCACCCGCATCAAATAAACCCAGAACTAGAAGTGTCATTCACCCGCATCAAATAAACCCAGAACTAGAAGTGTCATTCATAAAAAAAATATTCTTACATTTTTAAAAGGTTACATGACTATGTCATATGAATAGAAAAACTCAAGTTACCCCAAAGACCTTTAAAAATTTGGTTCCAACTAATTTTGAAACTTACTTTGGATAAATTCCATGTTAAAATGACATGGGAAAACATTTGGAAAAAGATAATGTGCAATAACATTTTTTTTAGTGGTTAAGTGGGGGGTCAGAACCAGTGCATGGTTTTCTTCCAGATTTATTTGTAAAAAAAAAAAAAAATTCACTTCACTTGGGAAAGGTACGAGTCCATCTATTCTCTATGGGTTAAATAGCTGATTTTCTACATCTTTTACACTTTGATTTACTTGTAAAAATAAACATAGATAATGAAAAATTACAGACTTGGCAAATCAAATTCCAAATCCAGCAAAGTTTATTCCATTCAATTTTGCACTAAAGGCATGATACTGTCTCTTTCTACCAAGTATGGGCTAAAATGTCTAAAAAGGAAAACTGAATTCCAAACTGTTATAGTGGAACATGCCTATTCTATAGTTAATAGACTCTCCCACCTATAATAAGTAGGAGTAGTAAGAGTAACGAGTGAGTCGCTCAGTGAGTGAGTCAGTCAGTTGATGCCATACGACCATTAGTCGGATACTAAAGTATCAGCGACCACAACTAGATTACTCTGCATCATACCTATTATATGAAGTTCCTAACGTTTTGTACGTCGAACCTATTTTAGGACCAACTTAGTACAAATACAAGCCTCCACTGTGAAATCACGCCATAACACAAACCACAGTGAAGGAAATGGGAAACCATTCCACTATCTTTCCTAAGAAGTCACAGATAATAAAGGAACCCACGTTTGGTTAGGTCATAACTATACATAGAATAAAAGAAAAAAAAATATATTGTCATATATTATATTATTTATAGCATTGTTATTGTGATAATTTCTAATTAATTATACTCGTCCTTACAGATAATGAAATGAAAAACGGTAATTTGTTCTGCATACAGTTATAAGTCAAGCATGGGCAACCTTTTCCGATCAGTGGGCAGTATGAGATATGGCTCATCATAAGGCAGGCCACACTAGTAAAAAAAATTCAAGATAATTTTTTGTTGAAGGTGCTTCAGCCATTTTCAATATGCCGGCCTTAGAAATTGTGGAAATTTGATTTTTTTTTTTTCTTTCTTTAGAAAAAAGATTTTTCTATAATTAAAAAATTGAAGTCTAGGTATAATATTAACACATATGAATTTTTTTGTTTGAAAAGACACAAAAAAATAAAAATAATTTTAAATAAAAAATATATTTCTTCTCCAGTGAAAAAAAATATTATGAACATTTCTCATTTCTAAAGCAAAAGATATTTATACGTGTGACCTTACTCAGTGAAATAAAAAAAAAAAAAAAAAAAAAAAAATTGCCAATGATTTAAAATGAAATCTATACCTTCAACAAAAGTTTACAGGATTCAAGAAACATTGCACTTAATCATTGTTTACGTATGAGAAAGTGTGAGTGAACAAGTGAGGACAAAAGGAAACAGGCCAAATTTATAAAAACGTTATTTTCCTCATGAAATTATGTGCGTTATTCAGAGAACCAAACAGGTCACATGTAGCCTGGGGGCTCTCACAGTTTGCTCATGACTGTTGTAAGTATTAATTTAAGTATTTGTGGAGAGAGATGGGGGTGGTATTTCAATTAATTTCATACAAATTACCTAGTCTAATTACACTAGCCATCTTGGTAAATGCAATTATTCCAACTGTTCCTTCAGATTTCAGACTTATGCTAGACCAGTGGTTTTCAACCTTTTTGCTGGAGCGGAACCACAAGGAAAAATTCCAGTGGCTTGAGGAACCCCTACAATAAATTGTCTTATGCAAAAAAAAAAGCTTTCAATTATTAAAATAAAATAAAAATACTCATCTTCAGATTTATTTACAAAAAAAGTACAAAGACAAACTGTAAAAATATTGTATACGTACATACGCAATTTTAATCTTGCTTCTACGGTTATTATACATGCATTAAAAAACTTCAGTTTAAATGGATTACATATATTTTAAGTTTGGGACCTATTTTTATTCATACTATGCTGTTTTGTTATTGATTTAGTGGAGGTACCTAAACACACATATCTGCACAGGAGAATTAAAAATTACTGTCAATCATAGTACTTGTGTAACTTCTTGCGGAACACCTGGGCTTTACTGGCGGAATGCTAGGCTTCTGCGGAACCCTGGTTGAAAACCACTATGTTAGACACTTGTTATTCCAGAAATTAATGTTTTTGCTGATGCATTCTCTGGCCTTCTTCAAGCAACATGGAGAGTACAATAAATTTCTTGCTTAGATCTACTTTTCTTTATTTCTTTTTTAATTTAATTAAGCATAAACCTGGTGATATTACATACAAACTCAAAAGACATAAATTAAATAAGGCAAAATGTATTAAAAAAAAAATTCTTGCTAAAATAACCCGAGTGATCCTTGGCTGTTCTTATGCCTTAATTTTCCTGTCCATTTTTAGTGCAGGACATCATAAAACAATGTAAATACCGACCACTATATACATAACATAGAACGGACAGTGTAGCTGAAGAGGCTAGATGCTGCTTAAATTCGATGATTGTATTGGAACCGGGGTTTCAACGTGATATGGCCATAAGCCACATCACCCACACATGGTATCCTCAAGTGGTCACCCATCTAGATACTGACCAGGCTTGACATTGCTTAACTTCAGTGATCCTATCTAACTAAAGTAGCAGCAGCCAGATATGTACAATTCAGAAAGAGAATGATAAAATTTGATCTCTGCTCATTCGGGATCTTCTGGTAAGAAGAAAGAAAAAAAATTGAAAATGATTACAACTTCAAGGCTTACCTACTTTCTTTTAAGTAACCTAGAATATCGGCTTGTGATCCAGTTTGGGTTGACAAAAAAATATTTCAGTCAAGATTGTTTTAGGTGTTGCCATAGAAGGATATGTCTACACAACCAAGAGATTCAAATTCAACTTGCATTGGGCTGAAATTCTTTATGGCATTACAAATTTTCAGGTTTTTATTTAATTATTTTGTGGTGTTTAAACTTTAATCACCATAAAATTAAAGCTGTTCTTTTTAAATTCTGTCTTTTAAAAAAAAAATAAAAAAAATAAAAAAATGATCACCAAGCATTTATACAGTTCAGGAACAGACCATCTAAATCCAACACTGTTTAAAATTTTAATATATTAATAAGTTTGTTTATTATAATTGTTATTATTATGATGATGATGATGATGATTTTTTTTTTTAAATAATTTGGGTGGGAAAGAAAGGAGCTGGGGCATTTTTGTTTAATTTTAAATACTAAAGCAACTATGAAACCACCTCCTCTCAGATTTGTGGTCAGAAGAATGAAATAAAAAGTTAAAAATTTAAAAAACAAAACACTGGGAAAATAAGGGGAGAGTGTGGAGAGTTGGTGAAGAGAGAGGGTGAAAGAGAGTGTTGATGGACGTCAAACAGGTGACATTTTCTGCACATATCCAATGATAGACATCTGTTACATACATTTCATGTCAGAGGCCATTTTACCCGATTGCTGCTTAGTAACTATCTAAAAAAAAAAAAAAAAAAAAAAAAAAAAAAGTATGGGTTTTTTGGTAGGAAGGTTCAACCTCTACTGCCACACAACTAACATCCACTTCGGATATTGTGAACAAATATAATAGAATAGGAGGTTTTTATATAATATTTTATATTTACTTTTATAATATTTATTTTTATGGTGAATTAAACTTTTTCTTTTTTAAAAAAAATAAAAAATAAAAAATCAACATTGACTTTCATCAGGTTTCCAGAGTTTGCTGTGGCTTTTACAAGTTACTTTATACTTTCTTCTTTTTACATCTCAACAAGATGTTTAAGTTTACAGAAGCAAATGTCAAAGTTTTGTGATTAAAGACAAGGGAAGGAAAGACGACAAGGAAAAGAAAGACAACAAGGAAAGAATACTATCTGGTAAAAGCAGGAAAACCAGTTTAATATGACCAGAAAGTTATCATTAATTCAATCAACCAACCATATATTACAAGTATATTTGCTCCATATACTTGGCTGCCAATTTTACTAGTTTTAAAATTCTCAGACAAAGAAACAATTCAAAATAAGAAAAAAATATTTTTAGATACAGTTGTGTACTTAATGTATGGCCCTGGGTGCTTCTTAAAACTGGGGAGGGGACTATGCAGCAGTCTCTATTAGAGCCAAATAAGCTATTCTCAGATAGTGAAAAAAAAATTTCATACATTTGATCTACCTATGATTATCATGGGAAGCATGATGAGGAACATTGCTAAACCATTTCTATAAATTATTAGATAAAAAATATACATGGGTCAAGGCAAATTCTGATCTTGCTTTACTGAGTGGAGAAAGGGAGAGAGAGAGAGGGGAGAAAGGGAGAGAGAGAGAGGGGAGAAAGGGAGGGAGAGAGAGGAGAGAGAGAGAGAGAGGGGGAGAGAGAGGGAGAGAGAGGGAGAAAGGGGAGAGAAAGGGAGAAAAAAGAGAGAGAGGGGAAAGAGAGAGAGAGAGAGAGGGGAGAAAGGAGAGAGAGAGGGAGAAAGGGAGAGAGAGAGAGAGGGGAGAAAGGGAGAGAGAGAGAGAGGGGAGAAAGGGAGAGAGAGAGAGGGGAGAAAGGGAGAGAGAGAGAGGGGGAAAAGGAGAGAGAGAGGGAGAAAGGGAGAGAGAGAGAGGGGAGAAAGGGAGAGAGAGAGAGAGGGGAGAAAGGGAGAGAGAGAGGGGGAGAAAGGGAGAGAGAAAAAAAGAAGAAAGAAATGTAGTTTATTTGCCTGAGGGCAGATGCTACACTTTGATCCCAGCCAAGAAGTCATGGTGACTGCAATAAATTCACCATTTTGCAGACACATGGTATCGAATGATAAAAACTGAGTAAGGCAAATGAGAAAAAATCCAGTTACCATGAATAAAATAAATTTTCTGAATTATTCTTAAATTATTAAGAGAGATGTTTGTACGACAGGGATTTGTCTAGAAACTAAGAAAGAAGGGAAGATAGAAATATTTAACATCTCTTGCCAATATGACATAAATAATGGGCTATTTTGCTTTGATTGCTTAGGAGAAAAAAAGACATGTTACTTGGTTTCAGTGAAAAAAAAAAAAAAAAAAAAAAAAAAAGAAAAGAAAAAAAATGAATGAAACGAAGAAAGAACGAAGATAGAAGTGTTTAACGGTGATTTCAGTGAAACTGAAAATGTTGTCAATTTCAAATCTTTTCATTTGTACCTACTTTTTATTACTATTCCTCCTTTATATTTCTTGCCACAGCTGCATTGGATTGTGTATGCACAGTCCTTAATCATGTTCTCCTCTATGGTTGGCCTTACTCAGAAGAGATGTCTGCATTATGTTACTAAATGGAATTAACTGAAACCAAGATATCCAAAAAGGCATGACACATGGAATTAGAGCAATCTGTCCCCTGTGGATTAAATAATGGGTTCGGTTCAAAATTCCAACCTATATCACCTGAAGAAGGCTGGCATGTACAACGGTCAAAACGTAAATGTGGCAATAAAGAGGAGAACAACAGTTCGAATGATGTAAATAGTTACAAAACCTGATCTCAGAAATATAGACAGATAATTTATAATCCTATTATAATTGTGCTTGTCCCTCCATTTCTTTGTTTGCAAGACCGTTATGCCCTGCCAATACCTAATAATGGCCTACTCTGTTTGGATCATGTAGAAAGTTGGGGAAAAGACACTTAGTTTCAGTAAGAAAATAAAAGAAAGAAGATAAAAAGTTTTTAATGGCTTTTTCAGGGAAATGGAAAAAGTTTTCAATTTAAAATCTTTTTATTTCTACCCACTTTTTTAAATAACGACCAGCATTCATATTTATGATTGTTATGCAACATTTTGTTAAAGTTGTTAAGCTAAATATTTAATAATGTGATAGGGGAATTTCTACAGATATTTTATTATTGTCATAAAACTCACCAGGAGCTTATTCAATCATTAACTGAAGAATTAAGAAGACTCATCAGAAATTTAAAATAGGAAAAATGTGAAATTTTTGCCTGTTCACACTAGTGGTGTGAATTATATGCTTCTACTTGTAACACATTTGGGGGATTGTGAACATTAATGGGTAAAGGTTTATTTGTCAAATTGAAAATCCTTAAAAAAAATTAGAAAATAAAATAAAAATAATTAAAATAACCTAATTATGAATAAATAAAATTAAAAAAGTGAACCACCAAAATTTGAAGTAAAGATGTAATTTAACGAGTCTGCCTCATGATAAAGTGTTTTAATTTGTTTTTTTAATTATAAATGCCTGAATCAAAAAGCTGTGCTCCCCTTATTGAAAACTGTGTACTACTAATGTTTGTTTGTATTTTTTCTCAATTTTTAAGTAAGGTTTTGCAAAAGATTTCTATTTACATTACAATTTAGTTTTGGTTTCATTACAGGAGATAGTAAATGTCTGTCATAAATAAATCCTACCATTAGGGATTTTCCACCATTTTTTTTTGTTTTTTTTGTTTTTTACAATAATATTTACCCTGTACAAGGCCCAAGAGCCACTGCAGGTAGGGTTACAGAGTAAGAAGTACAGTTGATAATGGATGACCCCAGACTTGAACAGGTTAAGATTGTAGTGATCAAGAAGACTTGGGAGTCGGCCCCACAAAGAAGCGGTTTGTCAGAAGAAACTGCTCGAGTGGAACTTACATCTCATCAATGGAATACAAAGTGGATGAAGGGTGGTTACCGGTGAAAGTGAAGCTGGTGGAACTAAATATAGTTCATCTGAACACTTTCCAAGAAAATAGAGCAGAGAGAGACTTGTGACGTTTCATCTGGGAGAAAGGGGATTGCAGGATGGAAAATAATTTGTCACCCACAAGGATGTGGAGACATTCTTAGATTCTATAAAGACTGGAAAGTGAAAATTGGGCAGCTCCCACCCATACATGGCAGCAGTATTCCATTTTCACCCTGATCAGACTCTTGTAAAAGGTAGCTTAAGAGGAGGAGTCAAGCACTTACTGGAGCAATAACTATTTTTTTTTAAAAATCAGAGACTGATTTGAGACTATCTATATTATAAACAGGAGTCAATTCTAAAGGTTTATCCTTATTTTTTTTTATGAGTAAACCATTTTCCAGTGCTGTAGTGTTGGTATCTTAAAATTAAACAAGAAGTCCCACTCCACCTGGGGAGGGGAATCCACATTGATATATCAAGCACACCTAGCTGTCGTCTCTAATAATTAGTCTTGTAGCAGAGCATACTAGGCCAAGGCCTATCTCTAAAAGAAGCCAACCAACCTAGTACTCGGCTTAACTGAAGCAGGGTTTACATTGGACTGATCAAGCTGAAAAATTAGAATGAAGATTATAAGTTAAAATGAAGAAGCAAGTAAATGATTAGCATTTAAAGCCAGTTACACGACATCCTGGATGCGTCATTACCCAGCTGTCAAATTCCCAGTTTCATTGCCAAGAAGAGGGGGGGGGGATAAAGAACAACAAATCCTGAAATACAGTCTCTACTTCCTTCCTGCCTTTGAATATATGAAGTAAATAAGTGACTCAGCCTTTGGCCAAGAATGCAACGACAACTACAAAAAGATAAAATAACCAATACTAATATTACTACTATTAATAATAATAATAAAAGGAAAAGTCTACAACAGCCAGCTTCCTGCATTTGTGTATTCGTAACATGTAAAGTTAAACATGAGATATATACACAAAAGATATATATATCATGTGTGTGCGTGTACACACACACACACACGAGTGAGAAAGAGAGAGAGCGACATGAGAGGAGAGAGAGGGAGAGGAGTATTTAAGCACTACAAAATGTAAAGGAAGTCATAAGTCTTAAAATCTATCACACACACAAATTTGAAGAATAAGCAGTGTCCTTGTATTAGAAGTGGTCCTCAGACCACTCCTCCCCTTCTTCCTATTGTCTTTCTCCCTACCATCCATTACAAAAGAGCAGGAGTGTAAATTCACTCCCCTTCCCAGCTGTTTCGAAACATTTCCTTAAACAATTAAAAGACCAGAGAACTTGATAACAAAATTAATTTTTCAACTTCTATCGTTTTATTAACAGGACTTAATAACCACAATTTGTATGAATGAACAATGACTTAGTTTCACAAATACAACTGTGGAGAATTTCCAAAATTTGGTCACACACTAAATCCCAACAAGAATTTGTAGTTCTTCTATCAGTCACTCAGAGAAAAGGGGAGAAAACACTTCTAACCAAATTTTAGGAAATCTGGTAGTTCCAGCATTCTGACAGCAGAAAGGAATATATTACGCTGAATGTCTGTTGGATAGGGGAGAAAAAAAATAGTTCTGTAGCCTGGATGTCTGGAAACAGACTGAAAAAAGAGGATTGCAGTTTGGATTGTTTTGTAATAATTTCACCCCCAGGCAAAGCAATTATGCCACTAGGATGCAGGGGGTTACAGGAAGAGAAAGAAAATGACAAAACTAGTGAGAAGTGAGGAAAGAGAGAATAAAGGAACAGAGTTCAGAAAGACAGATGGCAACTGATATTGCATTTAAATTAGAAGGGAATTCTACAAGCAAGAAATAAGAGACATTAATGAAAACGAGTCAATTGCCATTAAAATATTTGTAGAAAAAACAGAGGAAAGACAGGTCATGTCGGTCAAAAGTGACTGAAGTCGAGATGCCAGGTCTGAACCAATAGCATTGCAGATTCTTCTTTGTACTACATTACAGAGCCGGCTTTGAATTTTGTCAAGAACCTTGAGATATACAGCAGGAGCACCAGACCAGATATCACAACAGCATTCGATGCAAGGACAAATGGTAAATCTAGAAATGTGCAAAGTAGATTCTGACAAGAAAAATTGCCTGACACGACACAGCAAACCAACTTTCTTAGCAATAGCAAATGATTCAATATACTGAACGCCGCTTTATATCATTCGATAATGTGAGCCCAAGAAGGCACAAAGTTTTGCTCTCCTGGAGTTTAGCATTAGCCATGCTGATAGCAGGCAGAAAAAGTTCTCTATGGTGATTAAATGAAAACAGTTTCGTTTTGAAGGTGTCAAAATTTACAATCCATTGCTTGCCCCAGTTAACAACTGATTGGAGGTACTATTTGAAAGTAGTTGCCAGGTTCGTCAGTAGAAACTCCAAGAACTCCTACAGAAGGTTAGTAAAGAAAGCAAGAAGGAAGGACTAAACATCAATTGCTCCAAAGATTCCAATTTTCCAAGCCCTCTTTCCTCATTATGTGCCCTAGAAACCTCAACTGTCTCTTCCTGATGTTAAGTATAAATGTCCTTTTTGTTACCATTTTCTCTAAAACCTCATTGTTGTTCACATGTTTAGTTCATGGTATCCTGAGCATCCTTCTGCAGAACCATATTTTTGTTGCTTTAAGGCTCTTCTTCATCTTTGAGGAAATTGTCCAGCACTCACTGTCATACAGGAAAACAGATTTAGAACTCTTTTCATTGTTTAGTGAAGTTTTGGAAGTTGATAAGCATTGTAGCTCGGCCAAGGGTGATGTTAATTCATTTAATAGCAAAGTTAATTAATTGACACTAATGAAAAGCAAATTAGTTTCATCTATACTTTTAAACAGGTATCTTCCAAGGTATTGTACATCTGTAATGTCAAAAGATTAATGTTACTAGTATATGGGATGTAGTTATCTCCCTTGTACTGGCAACACCAGTTGACAAGTGTTTTATGATAATGGCAGACTATTCAAATGAATAATGTATAGATACACTAGATAAGTAAACTATAATAATTGGAAGAAATATATTTAAGTATCTGTCTATATTTCCAAGATGAGGTATTATGTACACTATTTACATTATTCGGACTATTGTCCTCACCTTTGTCACCATGTTTATCACAACATTTCTGGTAAAAAATGGTTTCAAACACCCAGAAAAAAAAAATGGTTTAAAATACCCAAAAATTCATACACAGATATCCACAAAGACATAGCACAGTGGATAAAGGTGTTAGTTAGATCCAGTGACAGGACCCAAAGAGTGTGAGTTCAATACCTGGTTAAGGCAGTGAAGAACTTTCAGAGGGGAATTAACAGGAGATAACTGACATCCATTAGATGTGGAACTAGAACAGTCTACCAGTGAAGAGTTCAGTTCGAGATTCCAACTACCTGAAGAAGGCCGGAGTGTACAACAGCCGAAATGTTGTGACAATAGTCCAACAGTGTAAATATATTTAAACATTCAAATATACAAACTTAAAGGACTTACAATATTAAAAAAGGACTTTTTCTTTTAGTATAGGTAAATTTGTATTAATGAAAGATTCTACTGGAATGTGGGAGATTGGTTCTCTATTGTTATAGAATATTAAATTGATCCCCCTCCACACAAATTATTATACATGAATGTAATAGTTGGGGGGGGTGATTATATTTAAAGACTCACAAGTAAAGAAACTAATAAACAAAAAGAAACTAAAAGGCAAGAAGTCATTTTTTATAGTATTGATAAATAAGTTGTAAATGTTTTTTGTTTTTGTTTTAATCATTTCACCCCAAGCAAGACAATAATGTCACTAGGATGCAAATGGGTTACTAGGAATGAAAGGGAATGACAAGACTTTATTAAAGAAGGAGGACAATAAAAGAACTGGTTTCAGGAAGACAGAAGATGGCAATTGACGTTGCATTTAAATTTTTACAAGGAAGCAACAAACTGAAAGCGTTCAACAGGTGAGAAATGCAAGAAAAACTATTATAACAGAATTTAGTGTTACGTCTAGCTATCTTATCAATAAAACGAGCCCCAGTTGTCAATCTAGTAGTTTACTTAAATTCATGCAATTGAGGCACCAAAGCTGCAACTCAGTAGCTAGCATTTACATCACTCCCCCACCCCACTAATGAACTTTGTGGTCACAAAAGATTTACAGATGGTATGATGGTCAGTGGCTTGGAATGAGAAATTCCAGAGCATGGTTCTAATTGTAATCAAGCTCATTACATTCACTTACATGCAAATAACATTGGATAAAGTATATGAATCAATCTCTTCTTTCCCCCAACTATGGGTTAAATAGGAGGAAAGAATGGGCTTCCCAGCCGTGGTTGGTAAACAATCCAGGAGAAGGACAACTGAAACCATAACAAACCCCACCCCAAAAAAAAAAAAAAAAAAAAAAAAAAAAATTAATATGTGGGATTGCTAAGATCTTACAGCAACATTTTGTCACAACTCTCATATAGAAATTGTTAGCTACTGTTGTTTTTTGTTTGTTTATTTTTTTTTTTTAAGTAATAATACTGTAATACCAGTTTCTTAATTTTTAATCTATGAAGTGCTTGGAATTCAGTCTTGATAGATAACACCCACAGTGCAAAACAGAGAAGTTACTGGTTTTATACTAGACAATTTATCTCACCAGAATCTATCTTCTATATATTTATAAGCCTACTAGTCATCTATTGCCGTCACACCTGGTCTGTTGCTTCTGTTATGTATTTAAAGATTCTTGATAAAACACAACATAGAATCTGCAATATTATTGGTCATAGCCTGGCATCTTGGTTTCAGTCACTAGTGTTTATAGAGAAGGCACAAGGAAGCTATGTTAGGGTGGTGGAGGAAGTTTCTGAAGTCCAGATTATATATCAGTAACCTAATTATGGAAAAAATACTCTATTAGTCCTCCAAAACACTTACATAACTTAACCCCCAAACTAAGTAGAGGTTAAACATTAGGAATATGAAATAATCCATAAATATCTTCATGGTAACAATTCTGATGAGCGTTTCTCTTTAGTACCGCAACTTTAAAGTAAAAAGTATTAAGAAAATTTTGCTGCAAACAAAAGCAGCGTACTGAGCTGTTCTGTAATATTGGCCTTCTTATATGGAAGTGAACGCTGGACAATCTCCTCACAGATGAAGAGAATTGAACCAACAAAAACAAAGTAAAGAGTACTGAACTGTTACATGATATATGTCCTCCTATATGGCAATGAATGCAGAACAATCTCCTTAGAGATGAAGAGACTTGAAGCAACAGAAACGTCTTTCTACAGAAAAATGCTAAGAATACCACGGACCGAATATGTGAGCAACGACAAAATTTTAGAGGAAATGGAAACAAAGAGGAAACTAATACTTAACATCAGGAAGAGAGAGAGAGAGTTGAAATTTCTAGGGCACATGATGAGGAAAAGAGGGCTTGGAAAATCTGACTCACAGGACAGATTGAAAGAAAGAGGAAAACAATGTGTAACATAATTAGTAAGCTTGAGTAAATGGATAGTGGAATAAAGTTTAAGAGAAATAATAAAAACACAAAATTTATTAAGAGCTACAAAGGACAGGAAATTGTGAAGAGCCATGATCACCTACATCCTGAGGGGACATGGCACATAAAGAACTAGATTGGCAGATAGGTCTCAGCATTTTTACAAATTGAAATTGCTAGACATTACTATAAGTTTTATGAAAACAGTTTTTTTTCTCTTGCATGTAAAACTCTTTTCAAGTTTCTTGCTTTCTAGTGAAAAAAAAAAAAAAAAAAAAAAAAAAAAAAAAAAGAAAAAAAAAAAAAAAAAAAAAAAAAAAAAAAAAAAAAAAAAAAAAAAAAAAAAAGAAAAAAAAAAAAAAAAAAAAAAAAAAAAAAAAAAAAAAAAAAAAAAAAAAAGAAAAAAAAAAAAAAAAAAAAAAAAAAGAAAAGAAAAAAAAAAAAAAAAAAAAAAAAAGAAAAGAAAAAAAAAAAAAAAAAAAAAAAAAAAAAAAAAAAAAAAAAAAAAAAAAGAAAAAAAAAAAAAAAAAAAAAAAAAAAAAAAAAAAAAAAAAAAAAAAAAAGAAAAAAAAAAAAAAAGAAAAGAAAAAAAAAAAAAAAAAAGAAAAAAAAAAAAAAAAAAAAAAGAAAAAAAAAAAAAAAAAAAAAAAAAAAAAAAAAAAAAAGAAAAGAAAAAAAAAAAAAAAAAAAAAAAAAAAAAAAAAAAAAAAAAAAAAAAAAAAAAAAAAAAAAAAAAAAAAAAAAAAAAAAAAAAAAAAAAAAAAAAAAAAAAAAAAAAAAAAAAAAAAAAAAAAAAAAAAAGAAAAAAAAAAAAAAAAAAAAAAAAAGAAAAAAAAGAAAAGAAAAGAAAAGAAAAAAAAAAAAAAAAAAAAAAAAAAAAAAAAAAAAAAAAAAAAAAAGAAAATATCTTCCCAAGTGGGATGTAGCAACACAAGTGATTACGTCAGCAATACTGGTGTTTTTATCAGGCATAAAATTATTTTGTTTAGAATTTATTTTTACACCCCCAAGAATGCAAACATAGTCACTACACTTTTTTCAACAGGGATAGAAATAAAATTAAGTTATTTCAATAAAAATATTTTTAACAATTACTATTATTACTAATTTTAACACATGAAAATTTCTGTTTGCCTATTTTAATGCTCTGATGAATCTTAATTCTTAAGTTAATGATCTTGAGTTCTATGACAATAAAATATCCATAGAAATTCCCCTTATCACATTGTTAAATATTTAAGCTTAACAACTTTAACAAAATATTGCAATAACAATCAAATATGAATGCTGGTCGTTATTTTATGAAGTGGGTACAAATGAAAAGATATGAAATTGAAAACTTTTCCATTTCACTGAAAAAGCCATTAAAAACTTTATCTTCCTTCTTTCTTTTCTCACTAAAACTAAATGTCTTTTCCCCAACTTTCCATATGATCAAAACAAAGTAGGCCATTATTTATTAGGTATTGGCAGGACGTAACGGTCGTGCAAACAAACAAATGGAGGGACAAGCACAATTATAATAGGATTATAAATTATCTGTCTATATTCCTGAGATGAGGTTTTGTAACTATTTACATCATTCGGACTGTTGTTCTCATCTTTATTGCCACATTTACAACGTTTTGACCATTGTACATGCCGGCTTTCTTCAGGTGATACAAGTTGGAATTTTGAACCAAACCCTTTATTTAGTCCACAGGGGACAGATTGTTCTAATTCCATGTGTCATGCCTTTTTGGATATCTTGGTTTCAGTTAATTCCATTTAGTAACACTATGCAGACATCTCTTCTGAGTAAGACCAACCATAGAGGAGAACATGATTAAGGACTGTGCATACACAATCCAATGCAGCTGTGGCGAGAAATATAAAGGAGAAACAGGCTGCTCTCTTAAGATAATACTGCAGGAATACTGTAAAGCTGTAACATGAAGGAAAAAAAATCAGGCATGGATGACCATATATGGAGGGAAAAGGGGGACCACTGCTGCCTATCGGTTGAGGTTGAAATAATAGACAGAAAGCGTCATTGGAAAATACAAAAACTTAAGGAATCATTGCATATGCTATGCCACAAAAATCTCCTAGGTTGGCTAAGCATAAAAAAGAAAACAACATGAGAACTAGTAACACAGAGAGCTAGATAATAATAATAATAATAATAATAATGAAAATTGTAATACGAGCTCTCATTAAAAAAAAAAAAAAAAAAAAAAAAAAAAAAGAAGAACTAGTTACTGAGACATTAGCTTTGTAAGTCCCAAAAATTAACTCACTGATGTCCCCCAAGGACCCTAGTGGATAAAAGTGATGGTTGAGTAATCCAAAAAGTGACTTGACCCAAAGAGTTTTATTATGAGTTCAATACCTGGTCACAAAAACTTGGAGAGTTGAGTTACTAAAGGGAATTAACAGAAACTGAGAAATCCAAAAAAGGCATGGCACATGGAATTAAAACATTAGAACTAAATAAAAGGTTTCAGTCTTAAATTCTAATGTATATCATGTAAAAAAGGCCAAAATGTTGTGAATATGGCAATAAAAAGGAAGACAACAGCCTGAAAGATATAAATATTGTAAATGATAATAAATTAGTAATTGTTAATTATAAATAGTTTATAAATCTTATTTCTGTCAGTCCACGTGTGTCAATTTTACAATGAAATAATTTTATATAGTGATTTAACTTTCCTTCTTTTTTTTTTTAAATAATTTAAAATAAAATTATTTAACAATTTTAAAATGAAATAATTCATATTTTTGGAAGGACAGGACCATACTTGCATTCTTTGTGAAAAAAAAAACCCCCAAAAAACCCAAAATAATTTTATCTGTAAGGAAAGCATCAATACTTATGAGGTATTCACATTCTATTTGGGACCACTCTTACAGACTAATACCAGGGAAGGGCTCTAAAATCTTTTAAATTACCCAATCAATATTTTACTTTAGAGAAGATTTTAATAATCAAAATCTAATTCCCACCTTTTTATTAAGATAAACAAAAAAATTACCTCAACACAAGCTATCAAAAGGTTTTAAAATATTAAGCAAACAATTCCATCCTTTTGTCATCTTATTAATAATATTTCTTATTTAGGTTTACCATATGTCATGGTTTGAAAGGGTTGCCCATGTGTCTTATGTGATAGAAGAACATACAGTGAATTGACGCAAGGTTTGTGAATAAAATTTTGTATACAGTACTGGTTGGTTTAAGGACTTAAACGTATGGGGCCTCGTTCAAAACTGTTGATCATGCCATGTTAGGCACTTTCACCTAGAAAATGTAACTGGTCTGCTCAGTATAATTACTATATACTCACGGCACATATTGAAATCAAGAGGGAAAGAGAAAATTAGTACATCACCTACCTAACAAACTTCAGTAAATGGTTGGCAGAACAGGGATTAGGAGAGATAACAAAAAGATACATTTTTACCAAATACTAATTTATTGGTATTTGATTACTTTGTTTGTCATCCCTTTATAATTAAAAAAAGTGTCCCAGTTTGAGGGGTTTAAATTACGATAAACCTATCTGTAATAGAATTTGAGATAAATACCCAAGAGTAACAAAATCAGCTTTAAGTCCATTAAGTTTGTTTGTTTTTTTTATATTTCAGTTACCTCCCTTGTTTGAACATTTTTAGTGTCTATATCTGCCAGCTTATAGTGTTGATAACTTAAACAAAGAAATTAATGAATCTTTTTTTTTTTTTTTAAAGCATTTGAAAAAGTACACCACAAAAAACTAATGAACTGATAGATAACCTTGGCATATTTGAGAAGGATATTAGAATAATCTAGAAACTATACTGGCAGCAAGCTGCCTGCATATAGATGGAAAATTAATTCGGTAAATATACAAAAATAGAAAGAGGTGTAATACGAGGATATGTCTTCTCACTGGACTTATTCAAACTATATAGTGAGGTGATTCTGAGAGAATTAGGTTTCCTACCAAGATTCATTATTGGCAGCCACAATCTTAACCAAGTAAGATATGCAGATGACAGAGTATTGATAGCAGACATGGTAAGGAAACTACAAAATCTCTTAGAGAAGGTAGTGAAGGAAAGTGAGAAGAAAGAACTAAACATCAATTTCAAGAAGACAGAATGTATGGTTGTTAGCAAAAGGAACAACCCCACATGCAAATTACAAATTGGAAATACCAAACTCAAACAAGTACAATAATTTAAATATCTGGGAATTGTTTTAATAGCAGACAGAAAGTGAAACACTGATATCCGTTGACACATTGGGGTAGGTAAAGAGGACTTCCAAAAACCAAGCAAAGTATTAAGAAACAGGAAAATTTCATTAGAAACAAATTAAAATGTACTGAACTGTTATGGAATATCAGTCCTCCTATATGGTTGTGAATGCTGGACAATCTCCTCCTCAGAGATGAAAAAAAAAAAAAAAAAACTTCAAATAACATAAATGTGGTTCTACAGAAGGATGCTGAGAATACCATGAATCAAACATGTCAGCAACAACAAAGTTTTAGAGAATATCTAAGTAAAAAGGACACTTAGAATCGGGAAGTGTTGAAATTTCAAGGGCATATGAGAAAAGAGAACTTGGAAAACTTAATACTCACAGGATAGAGAAGAGGTAAATAATACATACCCTACCTAGGGAGCTTGAGTAAATGGATTGGGGAACAAGGTTTAGAAGAGACAGCAAAAAGACAAAATTTATTAAGCAAATATATGCAAATTATTTATCTCCTTTAAACAAAACGTGTTAAGTTGGCCAAGTTTAAGAGACATGCGGATAAATGTAAATAATAAAAATCACATTTATTTCAAGTTAAATTTTTATGTAATATTTGCATATGGACAGACAACTACATACTTTTGAACACAACTAATTTTCTCCATTTTGAATGGATACACAAACTTTGAGCTTTATATATTAGATTAATTTACAACAAACCAAATTAGAAGAGGAAACCTCAGATTTCTCTGCCAACAATCTTAGGCTCTAAATGATACTGTTAAAGTTTTGCCAACATTCTTACAGGTCAGGTTGCATTTCACATTCTGAAAGCAAACAAAATTATTTAGTTGTAACAAACAGTACTTAGAAAAACTAAGAATGAGTTGAGGTAGGAAAGATTTGGTTTGACAGTTTTACATGTTAGAACAACAACTGTTTGTGCTTTTTATTAACTAGCTTAATTACTCCTGGGAGGCACAGTGGAGTAATGGATAGCAGCTCAGATTGAGGAATCAGAGAGCTGAGTTCAAATCCCAGTCGAATCCATTACATTCACTTACGTACTAATACCCTTGGGAAAGATATGAATCCTCTTCTTCTTCCCCTAGCTATGGGTAAATAGCAGGACAGACTGGGTTCTAGAGCCTTGGATGGCAACTGGTCTACTGAAGAAAGAAATGGCAACCTATTGCAGGGAAAAAAATCTGCCTCG
This sequence comes from Acanthosepion pharaonis, assembly GCA_903632075.3. Lineage (NCBI taxonomy): Eukaryota > Metazoa > Mollusca > Cephalopoda > Sepiida > Sepiidae > Acanthosepion > Acanthosepion pharaonis. The sequence continues at coordinate 553,745 of CAHIKZ030001279.1, forward strand.
TCGGTCATGTATCGAAAGATACATGATCGTCTATGTGTATATCACGCACGGCACATAACTGACTGACAAGTACTCCTCTTTAGGAGTTAAGACTTTGACCACAACTGATTAGAATGAATGTTTAGTCCAGCTTCAAAAACTAAGCAAAGAAACAAGAAACATTTTGTTAGGAACAAAGAAAAGAGTACTGACTGCTGCATAATATCTCATTTTTTACATTAGAATAGAGAAAGATACCTTCCAGGAACTAAGCAAGTATTAAGAAACAGGAAACATTTTGTTAGAAACAAAGAAATGTGTGCTGAACTGCTATGTAATATTAATCCTCTAATAAAGCATTGAATGCTGGACTATTTCTTCATGACGAGAAGGCTGGAGGCAACAGAAATGTTGTTCTACAGAAGAATGCTGAGAATAACATGGACAGAGCATGTGAGTAACAAGGAAGTCTTAAGGAAAATGGAAACAAAAAGGAGACTTAGAATCAGAGACAGATGAAATTTCTTGGCCACATAAGAAAAGGCCTGGAAAATTTGATACTCACAAGGCAAAAAAAAGACTGTGGATGCACCTAACGAGCTTGTGTAAATGGATGGCAAAACAGTGGGTGGAAGAGATGGTAAAAAGACAAACATAACTAAGAGCTACAAAAGATAGGAAATTGTGGAGAGGCATGATCACCAATGTCCTGAAGGAACATACAGAAAAAAATCTTGGGAAAGTAGTTCCAGATAAATTTTACCTAAGTGAAACAATGCATATAAATCAGACATGTCAATTTTGTAATCTTTATTATTATTATTATTATTATTATTATACACGTGTATCAATGAGGAGAAGACCATGGACAAAGTGAGTAAGTGAAGGTCATTTAAAATCAGAAAGAAACAACTGAAATTTCTGGGGCACATAATGAGGAAGGATGGCTTGGAGAATTTGACACTCACAAAACATAAAAACAAAAAGAATGGGGGGGTTCACTTACTTAGGTGGGACAGGTGGTAAAAAGACAAACATCACAAAGCTATGAAGGATAGGAAATTGTGGAGGGCTACGATCGCCCACATCCTTATGGGACATGAAGAAGAATGGAGAAAGTAGTTCCATATAAGTTTTAGCTAAATGAAAGAAAACATAAATAAGAAGTGTTTATTTTACAATCTTTGTTGTTGTTGTTGTTATTATTTGGATGTATCAATATTTATTTTCAGCAACCCCCAGCGATGGATGTAGGATGTATCTCCACTTATTTAAGGTTTAAATAAATTATCATAAATGAAAGATCTTCCTTGAAGCTTTGAATTTTAGCTTTAATTGAAAGTTAAAGGATTAAGTTCACTGTTTCCAGTAAGCAAAATATGCTGTAGTGCATTTAAAAAAGAAATTCTATTCGTTGGAGCCGATTCACTTTTTTTTGGCTAAAAATAGCTGATTAGTGCCCTTTTTTTTCTTTTAACCATCTGTCATCACAATGAATTTTTCTTTATTAAAAATCTTCCAAAAATAAAATATACATTTCTGAAACTTCATTTGAGGAATATTAGCTGATTTAAAGTATAATTAATCTGATTTGAAACAAATATTATTTACTAAGTTGAAAATAACAGAGAAATGCAATTTTAAATCAAAAAGTAGCAGTGATTAACTGTTTGTCAAGACTCATAGATCATTCAAGTGATTTACAAGGTATTGACAGTTTTATTATTGTTCCACAGAGACTTTACTGTTAAAACATAATTTAAGAAAATGATGGGTAAATACTTTTCATATAAATTTTAAGTACTCAGTAATCTTAAAAATGTTGGAAATATTCTCCGTAATCTAATTTTAGGAATGTTGACAATGCTGACCCATACTTTCAAAATGGGCACATTCATATGCATAAAAAAATTAAGAATTATTTTAAAAATATATGGGTGTGATTATTTTTATTAAGCGTTTCAAGTTTTGCTTAGTAGTCTTCACTTAACCTAATGAGGACAGAGTTTGGAAGAATTTTCGAAACCAATTTTGCAACTTTATAAATTATCATAATTAAAATAAAAAATATATATATATATATATATAACAAAAAAAAAAAGTAATTCTTGTAAAAATACGTTATTCATTGAAAAGTTTTTTCTTCAGACAATAATGTCCTTAATATATATTATTTATAAAAGCGATTAAAATTTTATCTAATTAAATAATTAGATATTTTATTGCAGTTTTTATTTTACAATTCAGAGCAGATTTTTTGGAAAAAAGTAGTAGTAAAAAAAAAAAAAAAAAAAAAATATCAATCATTTACATTCTTCAAGGACTCCTGCTTTTAATTAATAAAAAAGATTTGGAGCCCAGAATTTAATTTCTAGAAATTTCATGAAATTAAATAGGGCGGGCGATGGGGGGGGGGGGGGCTTAACAGTGTAAAATAAATAAATAAATAAATTTCTACCAAAATTTTCTACAAATAATAATTTCAAAAATCCATTCATTTGTGAATAAGTCCCAAAAGTTCTATTAAAATCCATAAATTATTTTTAGTAGTCTTTCCTCGGAATAATAAATAATTTGACGATAAAACTTTGTTTTATTAAGTTTGGGGCCTTTTTTTTTTTTTTTTTTTTTCAGCGAATTAGTGGAACAATCTGTTTAGTAGTGTTAAAAAAAATAAAATAAAAAGAATCCATTTATTTATTCCTGCTAAATTTTCAGTAAAAAAAGAAAACGGAAGAAAAAAATTGTTCAGCAAAATAGTGAAAAATGAAATTTATATCTACTAGCTTAAAGATTCAAAGTCATTAATGAAAATGTGTCTTCCGGCTGGAATCAAACCTAATCTGAGAAACCACATTCTTATCAGGCATGGTTTTAGCCACACAAATTCATTGCTAAAAGGCAGAGCTCAGTTTGAGTTAAGAAAAGCATATTGAACCTTGTTTGCTGTATGGTTTCCCGTGACTTAATGGTAAATCATGCTTGGCTTGAAAGTAGCTTCTCAGATTAAAAAGAGAATGCATGTTTTACTTTTATTCCAGTCAGAAGACACATTTATAATCTCTGGGTGAGTATATCAAAATTTCAGTTTAAAATAAAAGAAAAAGAAAAAACAACAGTGATGTCTAAGTTTACTGAAGGACATTAATCAACTGAATATGGCGTTTCTTTAGTAATTATTACTACGAATAAATGACCATTAATTACTTAAAAAAAAAAAAAAAAAAAAGGTTGGATGTATTTAAAACAAGTTTACAACTATAGGAAATAAACGAAACCTTATTACAAAAACAATTACATACCCACATATATTACCATATTAAAACATAACCGAAACTTTATTTTCTAACCAATAACAGACAATGTTACAAACATGCCAAAATATTCCACGAATACACGCTGTTCATATCAAAATGTCTATTGGTTTGGAATTAACCATGTGAAATATTTGAGCAAAATAAAAAACTAAAACGAAACCCTATTTTTCTGGAGCCTACATTCGGTGTGTAGGGTGAGGGAATTCTTATAAAACCCCCACAGATTTCGACTTTCAGCAGCAGATCTGCCACTGTCTCCAAGTCATTCAAACACAAAGCTATGGCTCCCTCCACTCTCAGCGCGTGCCGAAAGAAACATGGGTCGGCGACTTCAAACGAATCCATCTCTAACAGCAGAAATGGTCAGTGAATCCTCGCTGATGGCAAAAGTAATTTCTGAACCACAGCTTTTTACTGTCGGCCAACTTACCCGCAAAAGACTAACTTACATAATTGACGCCATATAAGACGCATTTTTTTTTTTTACTAAAAATATCTTTTAAAATTCCCTGCGTCTTATATTCCAAATGTATGTTTAAAATTCATGATAGTCGGCCGACATTAGCTACCTGACAACTCCTATTAGTTTAGACTTTAATAACTTTCATATACCTATTGTATTTTCATTATTTAAAAGGCTATTATGCAGATTAAAAGTGTTATCATTGATAATATTCATTATATTAATTTCATCATATTAGTACTTTGTTTCACTCAAATTATATGCAATAAATTCAAATTATATATTTGTAAAATATATTTGTTTCATTAATATTTTTCTTGTGATAACTTTTCGGTTGCATTGGTATAAATACAATCAGAATTTTTATATCCTAATTATTCCAATAAAATGTTTACAAGACGCAGGTTGTACAGATCATATAATGGAAAATTTTTTACTGGATTTTTTTAATGGTAACTGTACTGTTTTGCTCAATTGCTTGATTTTTATTTGGTTTCCTTACCTTTGGATATAATAAAGTTTTTATAGGCTCATGTTCTTTTTTTCTCTTCTCCCTATTATTTTTTCGTTTAATTGTAATCGTGGTTAACCAAAATAATACCCCATAAACAAAGTCTAGGCTGTACCATTTACTAATAATTTTACTAATTACTAATTTTTTCCTGATTTTCAATATGGTAGAGTAATGAATAGTGGCTCGGGTTGAGGAATCGGAGAGCGGAGTTCAAATTACAGTCAAATCAAATCTACACATTCGCTTACGTGCTAATACCCTTGGGAAAGGTATGAATTCTCTTCTCTCTATTCTTCTAGAAGGACAAACCGGGTTCTATAGCCTTGGATGGCAACTGGTCTACCGCAGAAAGAAATGGCAACCCACCGTGGAGAAAAATAAATCTGCATCGTCAGTCATACATTGAAGGATACATTATCGCCTAAGCGTGTATCATGCATGGCACATAACTGACTTATACACCCGTGTGTCTTATATGCCGTTTAACAGTAACTTAAAGACTATTTTGTTGACTATGTACATAAATATAAATGATTTATTTAACAGGTATAATAACAAGGTTTTCTTTATTTTTCATTAGTGTTTGGAATTCGACCATTCGGATTAAACCTGAATGACAGAATTTCCTACTTGCCCTAGGTTTTAACAACTCTTCAATACATTTTAAATTTCAATTCAAAAAGTGTTCTACAGAGTTTATAATATTGTAAAAATGATAGACATCATTGCTTATTATGAAGACGTGGAGAAGGTAATCTGTTCCGATGTGTCTGTAAAAAATTCTGCTGTCCGAAGTAGTTACGCTTTGTTGGGGGAGGGGGTGTTATCAGAAATATTTTCATTTTTAAATAGCAATACTATTATTATTTTTAATCACAAAATAAATCCGAAGTCTAATTACTATATATTTTTTTAAGTTTTTTTTTTTTTTAATTGCTTCAGTTACTGTAGATTAAAATTACAACTTTTAAAAATCACTTATTTTATTAAAAGAAAAATATTTTTCAGATATATTCCCCGACCTTTAAGTCTACATCATGACTCCCCTCCAAGCACTTGAATGTGCCATGCTTGAAATAAAATTTAACATTATTCTTGATACAGTCATTTTATTTTTTTATCTTCAGATTTTATTATATATATATATATATATATATATATATATATATATATATATATAGTGTAACGGATATAAGAGAGTTGCCGGGACCAGAGAAGAAGTCTCTTATATCCGGGTTTGGTCTATTTTATACATTAACACAGGCTCTAATTTGGAACCAGAGAAAATCTCTTATATCCGGGTTACACTGTGTGTGTGTGTATGTATATATATATATATATAAAGCAATAATGTACAGAAAGGCAAAAGGTTTTTAAAGAAAAAAAATAATGGCCTTTTCGAGTTTATCGCTGTTTGTGTTTAGGAAACAGAAAATACCATTTGTTTATTAAATCTACTGACAGAAACAGTCAAACTGTAGATTTTTAGAGTATAATGAATTTGAATTCGCCAAGTGAGAGGGAGATGAAAAAAAAAAAAGTTTTATTTATATACACACACTCACACAAGGCTGAGGGCGCGAAGAAAAAAGAAATAAAAAAATCAGGTGCCCCCAATGGTGGTTGCTTGCAAATGAAGCAGCCAAGTGGAATTATGAAGCAATAACTGCTCACTTTATCTCGCCAGCAACTTTAGTCTGGATGGGAGAGGGTTGGGTCGATCTCGGTGGTGTTGGTTGGGTACACGTGTGAAAACTACCTAGGTGTTTGTGTGTGGCGGGTCGGCACATTTCTGTAGAGAGGGTAAAGAGGAGAGAAACGGAAAAAAAGGCGGGTGTAAGAAAGGAAATAAAAAATAAAAATATTTAAAAAATAAAAATAAACTTTCACCATAACCCAATTTTCCAGTGGGGGGGGGGAATTCTGCAGATTGTTGGAAATAGAAAAATGTTTGTCTCATGCACGTCCACATAAAAAAAAAAAAAAATTCACTTAAAAAAGACTAAACCCCAGGTTTCCTCACCGATAACCTTAATTGGTACTACTTAAGTAGATTGGTCCACAAATAAAAATTAGGGAAATGTTTTTTGTTTTTATTTATTTATTTTTTTTTTTTAGAAAATAATTTTTATCGATTAGCATTGTTTTTAGACCTTCCTCTGGCCGTGACAAGTTTCAGAATCAAAAAATGTTATCGAATTGGAAGGGGTCCCTACCTAGCGAGTTTGAGTGAATTAATGACGAGGTATGAGGAGAGAGATGGTAAAAAAGATACAAAAAGTTACTAAGAGCGATAAGGGATAAGACATTTTGACGAAAACACAAAGGCTGATAACCCTGTAAAAGTCAGGGATCAATTTAATACTGTATCGATATTATAAACAGGTCCCCTCCGTCTTAAATCGATAACAAATCAATATTTTTCTATTTTGACAAGTGTCGCGGCTCAAGGAAGGCCTAAAGAATGCTAAAGTACAATAATAACTTCCTCTAAAACAAAACAAAAAAAAAATCCCTACTTTTTTTTATGAGTGGACCAAAACAAAATAATACAGCTGTTTAAAAATCATGCTCTATGCTGTTTTTTACGCGACCTAGTGGAGGTACCCAAGTTTCCTGTCGTTTTTAAAAAAATATACAGTGTAACCCGGATATGAGAAACCCGGATATAAGAGAGATTTTCTCTGGTCCCAAATTAGAGCCTGTGTTACCTAAATAAAATAGCCCAACCCGGATATAAGAGAAACCTGGATACAAGAGACTTCTTCTCCGGTCCCGACAACTCTCTTATATCCGGGTTACACTTAAAATTATAAATATATTTTTGAAATGACATGCCATTTGCGCTAAAATATTTTTGTGACTTTTTAAAAGTGCTTCCCAATCAACAAAAAAGTTTGGAAACTTTTTTTTTTTTTTTTTTTGCATTTTTAACCTTTTAGTTTTTAGTTTAAAGTTTTTAAAATGTGGACATTAGTTATGGGACTATGTGTCATCGACCCGTAAAGGTCGAGCTAGTCTAGTTTTATCCACATTGGGTGCTGGCTTTTCAGACGTAGACGACGTAAGAATAATAGTAGACATAATAATAGTAAAAAACAAAACACACACAATAAGTGAAATGCATTGGAAAGAAATCCTAACACTAAAACAGTTCGCCCACCAAAAACAAGATGGCTACTGAACTGCAAGCAATTTTAATTTCCAAAGTGAACCCGAGATTGGCGAGAAGGGAAGGAAAGATAAGTAGCCGTCCCTTCGATGGTAGCACCCGATAGTATGAAGGTGGTAAGATAAAAAGGGGGGGCTCGCTCTTCGCAGAGAAGGTCAAGTGCCAGAAAAAGAAAGAAGGAGGGGGCACAAGTTCAAAAAAAAAGAAGCACTTTACAATGCAGAGTGCAGGAAAGGAAACAGAGAGGAAGGAGGGGGAGCGGGGCAGAGAGTGTGTGTGGGGGCAAGGGAAGAGGAGGGGAGGTGTTTTGGGTCAGACAAATTCAGTAGAGGAAAAAACAGATTCAAAATCATTATTATTATTATTATTATTATTATTCCTCCATAGTAGAAACAGCAGCCGAGGCTAAATGCACAATAATACTCGAAGAAAATATATTTGTCATTCATACCTTGTGAAAATGTAGGCCACTGCAGTAAAGCGGGTTAGATGTTACGGAGGAAGAAAAAAAAAAAAAAAAAAAAAAAAAGAGAACACGTAAAGAGGGAGGGGTTAAAGAAACTAAGAAAGAGCGAGAGAGAAAAAGAGGAGAAGGTTGAATAAGTAAAAGGTGTGTGTGTGTGAAGATGTAAATAAATAATAATACACTTTTCATGTCACAAATAAGAAGACATGTAATTACATCATAGGCATTTTTAAAATGCCTCTGCTATTTAAAATTCAAAGCGTGTTAGATTTGAAAATTAATTTAAATCTAACACGCTAAAATAAAATTTGAATAATTTTAAAATTATTTAATTTTTTCTTTTATCTATTATAAATTTTTGTTCACTTTTGAAAATTTTTTATTTTCGTTTTTAAGGTGACGTTTCTCTTCTTAACCATCAAGAGTCTTATTTCTTTTGTTACAGAGAATTAAAGTGGAACGGAACTACACTTTGATCCGTTTTTTGGGACATTGTCAGAAGGGTTTTTAAATAATGTGAGTATATATATATATATATATATATATATATATATATATATATATATATATATAGTTGGATAGATGTGAGTTTGTGACCTAGGTTTCACGCTTTAGCAATCGTCAGACAAACTGATTAATGTTTTTAAAACATGTTTGCGTTCTTTAATGAATGACAAAACGACAAAATTTCCCCACCACTTCCACAATAACACCAATACACCAATATACATAAACCCAAATTTTTAAAACATTAATCAGTTTGTCTGACGATCGCTAAAGCGAGATGATAATGTTCTACAAACTCATCTATCTAACCAAATATATTAGCTCTATAGGATATTACTATTTCTAAAAAGTACTTCATATAATATATAAATAATTATATTTATATATATATATATATATATATATATATATATATATTAAATATATATATATATATATAAACATTTTATATATAAATATATAGTTTTATATATTTATTTATTTAAATACACTTTTCATATATTTATCGTTTGCAACATGATTTTAAAATCAAATATTCTGATATCTGTGTTTCTTCGTCTGTTATCAATCTTTTTTAAGAAACAAATAAAGGTAGTAGGGCGATTAAATTATTTCCTTCAGTTCATTTCTCTCCCCATGGCACGTTTATTTTTTTTTCTTCAAAATAAAAAACGGCACTATTATTTTGTTCCACTTTTTATTAAACATATAAAAAATTCAGACGAATGTTTATTTGAACCGACACATTATATTTTATACCAAAAAAAAACATTCCCACCTAAGCGATACTACGGCACTTGTATTTGATACAGAAGTGGAATCAAAATTTGAGTATTTCAAATTCTTAACGAGAATTTCTGTAATTGTAATTTTTGTTACTCTTCACAATTACAAAAACCATCATCCAATGGACATTCATATTAAATATTATCTTTTTAATTTTTAGGAGAGGAAGCATTGTCAGCCATTAATTTTTGACTAGTATTTCTTGATGTATATACAAGGATATATATATATATATATATATATATAAATTGTATGGATATGAGTTTTTGTTGACCCTGGGTTTCACGCCCTTCCGATGATCAGACACAATCATTAGCTCTGTCGCTGATATTGAGCACTTAACAATAAGTACCGCTCATATATATATATATATATATATATATATATATATATATATATATATATATATGTGTGTGTGTGTGTGTGTGTGTGTGTGTGTGTGGATAGATAGATATTAACTGGGATATAAACAGACGGACAGACATATTTTATATATATATATATATATATATATATAGATAGATAGATAGATAGATATCTGATATAGACAGACAGATATATATATATATATATATATATATATATATTAACAGATATAGACAGAGGTAGATAGATATATATTAACTGATATAGACAGACAGACGGACGGACGTAGATATGATGAATAGATAGATAGATAGATAAAGATAGACAGCCAGCAAGACGGACAGATAGATATATATAGATATATATATACAGACAGACAGACAGACAAACCGATAGATAGATAGATAGATAGATAGATAGATAGATAGATCAAACAGGCCACACTGGCTTCTTGAACATAATATAAAAGGTTAATACAAAATGTCGGTTTCTAGTCATAAATGATTTACAATTTGCTTGAAAGAAAAATCATGTTGAACTTCACTTTTAACAGAATTGTCATTCCCGCTTCTTAGAAAACGTATTAACTCTAATTTCGAAACATATATACATTCCTATACCCCAGCGTTTTCTCTATTGTTCAGTACAATTTTAAAATGAGTTGTTGAAGTTGATAATAAAACCGATGCATACATCTGCATGTGCACAAATGACACGCTGTTCGAACTGAAGTGACTTTAGGTCTACTCAATGATTCTGGTGTAGTTGATTATTGTGCTTTTTGTATGCGAATAATGGAGTGTCACCCTGCACCTTAACAGTAACAGCACTTGTTTTCCCTCTTCGTCGATACAGCAGAACTAGAAAAATCCAGCATTTCATGTATATCTGTGGTATGTCACATCTGATACAAAGAGACAATATACAGCAACTGTTAACAAAGTTTTGATATTTTTTTACAGCAGTATCACTAGCAATAAAAAAAACAATGTCGTCGTGTACTCTTCTTTATGGTACAGAATATTGGGTAATATATCAACGCTATACAAAAACTCATTGAAAATTTCTTTTTTTGCCACCTTACCATTCTCAATTGATACTTCAAGATTATCAGTATAAGAATCAGTGATTATGGTGCAAGAAGTACCACTACGAAAAAAAAGGCATGTGTTTAGAATGGAAAAAAAACTGTCTGTCAACGATTCTTCTGATTGGTGAATTGTTTACAGGTTGACATAATAAAGGGGTACCATGGAAATATAATATCTCCTTCAAAAGTACTCCTTTTTCTTTGCTACTGCCAATGGATAACAGAAGTTATTGACTGGGAGATACGATGACACTATTTTTCCAGGTGATTTCACTTTTTGAAGAAAAAAGAAAATCCCAAAACTATAAACAAGTAGAAGGGAAAATATTGTAAAAATTGCTTTATGCCTAAATGTTGGCTCATCTTTTCTAGTCGATTTAGCAGAGCATGCGTACCTGAGTTATTTATTTATTTTGAATATATATATATGTGTGCGTGCGTGCGTGTGTGTGTGTGTGTGTGTACTTGTGTGTGCGTGCGTAGATAGATAGATACTATTAATTAGTATACATTTCCCCTTAACGTTAGGTACGCTTCTGAGTTCCATGTTTTGTGTATGAAACTGCGAGGAAAAATATATTCACTATTAGTATATA